>CM035155.1:30666916-30799376 GCA_020205615.1 Panax quinquefolius
AAAGAGTGCTACAACTATTTCAAAATGCCAGCCAGCCAGCCTAGCTAGATTCCTGAACAAATTCCCAAAACTTTCCTGATACCAAAATGATCAAAAACAAAACACCCACAATCTTAATTTCCACACCCATAAATCTTTAATTTTATTTTTTTCCAATTGTGTAATAACTCGTAAATAAAATAAGATCAAAAATTAAGAAAGAGGGTACCTACTGTGTTCTTTCCTGACATGAATGAGAATAAGAGATAGGTCTTTGTTCTTAATCAAGAGATTATTGATCGCCCATCTTGCAGCATACTGGCTGTTCTTATCTCTATCAATAGCCACCGCCACGACATTGTTGGCCTGAGCAACGCTGTCTTCAGCTGCTAGAAGGCGATTCATTTTAGAGATTGAGGGGCATCAATTAATTCGTAATTATTGCAAATAATGGGCGATTGTATATGTTCAAGCCCTGATTGGGATGAGAGAGAGAGGGAAATATTAGCTCCACCGGAAATGGAAGAGCTTAATCGCCATCTCTGACTCCCCCACCAGGTACCAGCACCGGTAGCCGGGAAAAAAATTGTATTTCTAATGGAATCGGAAGAGAGAGAATTGAAATGGATTTCGATTCTCTCTCCTCCAACTCGTCCTCCTCCGAGATGGAATGCCTTAACGAACAAAACCAACATAACTACCTCTTATCTTGATTTATATGTTTCCCCCTTTCTTTCCTTTTTTTTTTTTTATTTGTCCCCTTTATTTTTTTTTTCTTATTTTGGTATTTTTCACTTAAATATTATATACTATATTATTTTAATTTTTCTATATGACTAACTATTAGCCTCTAGTATTTTTTTTGAGAACTATTAGTCTCTAATATTATTGGTAACTTAAAAGCATGTATATATATATCAAAGGATCCGGTTATTATAAAATTAATTTTATAATAAATTAATTAATTAATTAATACAGTACGAACACGCAAAAAAAGAGATCACCTCACGTCTGTGTGTTGATATTGTATTGATCAATTAATTAAAATTAACTTCATGTTAACTGCCTTCTCTATAAATAAATATATAGTCTTGTACTCTTAGGAAGATTTTGAGTTTGAAATAAATACACTCTTTCAAGTCATATTGACTTTTCAAAAATTATCACAAGTTATTGGTACTCTTGATAATAGAATTACGGTTTTTATATATCACACGTTTAGGCGTGACAACATTATGAGACATTTCAACAATTAAGACTTGTTGGACCATGACTATTTGGGTTCGGTTGGAATGATGGATTGCAGTTCACATGAGGTAGTTTAAACTCATGTAGAAATCTGTTTTGGTAGTTAGAGTATTTTTAGGAATCAAAAACTCTTAATTATATCTAGTTTCTAAATTCAGAATGAGGTGTTGGTATTTGAAACAACTTCCTTATTTTTAGGAGATCTTCTACAATCCCATTAAGGAATTATATATGAAGTATAATCTCAACTTTTTTAATAAATATTTAATAAATACTATTTTGAATAGTAAGGTGTTGATTTGATATAACGCTATAGTTATGGATGAGGAAATTTTGCAAATTAAGCAAGATGTCATAAAATATTCGCTTCGGTCATTTGAAATATTTTTTTTTAATATGAATAAATATTTAATTTTCTCTACAAAATAGTATACATCACCCATCTTCGAGTCGCCAAATACATGGTACAAAAATTCAAATACAACTTTAATAATCACATCAAATAATATTGTACAAAAAACAAAACGAAAACCGAGAGTTTAATAAGAGTTTAATAAGAATATTGTCATCTAGACAATATCCACACTCAAAAGAGTCCTCATTACATTTATTTTCACACTATTTAATGTAATAGTGAGGACTACTAATACTATCATCCGGACCGTCACCCATTCCCCGACTAGTCCCGCCACGTTCTCATTTCCTCAAGAGAACGTTGAAAAAAGGGTGAGCTCAACTAGCCCAAGAAGAAATATTATGACTAAGATAATGCGTAATAAATTATCATTAGCCTTCAACAATGTTAAACCGATAAAATATAACAAACATCAAGTTTAACCGCAAATGAACAAGCAATCCATTAAAAGAGTCAAGTAGAGAATAAAATCTACTATCTTTTATGATTTAAAAGGTTTTTCATCACTTTTATCACGAGACTCAAACTTAATAAATAATCCACATCATCCTCGCACTACTACCAAGGATATTCATTAAGTATCACAACCATAAATTATCCATGACTACTACCAAGGATATTCGTGTATTCATCAATGGTCATGATCATGCCAACAATCTGTCCATCAATGCACTACGGCCAACGAGGACTTTTTTCCACATCATTTGTAACATTACGGCCATGATTACAATCAATAATCCTCGGTCATAATCATACCAAGTCCATCTATGCACTATGTGCCATGTATTGACTTTCAACATAATATAAACATGAGGATGATGACAATGATATAAGAATTCAATAAAACAAGTTCAAGAATTAATTTATCCAGAACTAATAACGCCCAAATTGTCAACACGATACTTCTTTGTAGAGTAAAACTCAAGAATGCTCGTAAGAATATTTCCATGAAAAGATATCTTTGGATGAAGCGCAAATATCAAGGATATTCCACTAATTTCATGGAGTATAGAAGTCAAAACTTTAACCAACCGAGTATAATAAAGAATGGGATAACAAAAGAAATCACTGTGCACGCGATAGATCAAGCATGCATGTGTTATTCCAATGTAATAATAAATAACGGAACCGTGTCACGCAAGAAACGCACGCATGTGATATTCCAATGTAATAATAAATAATGGAACTGTGTCACAAGTAAACGCGCATGCATGGGATGTTCCAATGTAATAATAAATAACGGAACCAGTCACGCAGTAACGCACCAATGGATGTTCCAACAGTAATAATAAAAATGGAATAACAGAAGAATTTCACCACGATATGCGATACTTCAGATGTATAAGTTATTCCAACAAGTTATTCCAACATAATGATAAAGAATGGAATAATGTAAGAATTTCACCAAGATAAAGAATAGGTAGAATTTCACCACAGATACAAAGTTATTCCAATGTAATAATAAAGAATGGAATAATGTAAGTTCTTCATTTAATAAGAAAGAAATAATAATGTGAATTTTTTACTTAAGTAGAAATCGATACCGAAAATGAATATCATAAAGTAATGTAAGATTCTTCTTTTTCTCTTATTTCTCTCTATTCTTTCTCGCTTCTATAGCTTTAGTGAATTCGTGAAAATAATGAAGGAATGAGCTTCTATTTATAAGCTTCGCAGAGTAAGGGTAAAATAGTTTTTTGCCATAATTTATGACATCATCGCTTACATCATCGATCATATGACATCATTGCTTACATCATCGATCAAATGACATCATTGCTTACATCATCCTTCTGATGACATCATTGCTTACCTCATCGTTCGATGACATCATCGCTACATCATCGTAATTCAAATTCAAATTGTTCTCTTCCACCTCATTTTACTTTTATACCATGAATTTATTATAATAATGTTACCATTCAAATTATAAAAAAAAATATACTATCATATAATCACATCATACTACTATAATATAATATTATAATAATATATTTAAATGAATTATTGATTTGATAATTTGAAATATCAGTAATGACAATTATGAATCAAAATATCAACGTAGCAATTATTGAATCAATAAAATATTAAACAAGAATTACCGTAATAATTATTGAAGTGCCTTCTTACGTAAAGAATCAATAATTCAAAAAATATCAGTGTAATACCGTGGTGCCATCGTGCAACAACGCTGTTATTCGTCAGATTTTAACCACTGTGTATTCCAACAAAGTGTTAATCTGTGAACACTTCCACCGTTATTTTCATAAAAATATTTTTGTCATTTTCTAACTCCGATAATAATTCCGTTGTGGGGTCCACTAATGATTGTGTCGTCGCATTTAATATTCCCCGATAAAAAGAATATTCCCACCAAACGAATATTTTATAACAACTTACGTGATTTTGCAAAATTTATAAATATTACCCACAACTATAACATTATATCAAATTCATTCCATAATATTTAAAATAATATTTATAGAAAAATCATCTTTATTTAAAAAGTTGGGGTCTTACAACCTCCCTTTTTATGAAATTTCGCCTCGAAATTAGGGTACGTATACTGGGTATGTCAAAAAGGTAAGGATATCTTGATTTCATTTCAGATTCTAACTCCTGTGTCATTTTCTCAACATCGTGGTTTCTCCACAAAACTTCGACTTGAGGTATAACTCGAGCGTAGAATATGTTCCTTCTTATCCAAGATTTGAACAGAACCTCTTCATACGCATCAAATCTTCCGCTATTTCGTCCGGTTCTAACTCAATAATGTGGTTCGGGTCTTCCACATATTTACGTAAACATGGATATGTGAAAACGTTATGAACACGAGACATACTTGGCATGTAAAGTTAGTCTATACGCCACACGCTTCCTACTCGATCGAGGATTAAAATGGGCCAATGAATCGAGGATCGAGCTTTCCTCTCTTTCCAAATCTCGTAACTCCTTTCCATGGAGCAACACGTAACAACACATGATCTCCAATATCAAATTCCACGCCCTTTCGATGAAGATCAAGATAACTCTTTTTGTCGATCTTGTGAGGTTTTTATACGTTCACGGATCGTTTCAATCTTTTTCCGTAGTCATACGCATTCAACTCGTCCCAACAACGTTGCTTCACCCACCTCATCCCAAAGATACCGAGAACGACACTTTCTTCCATACAACGCTTGAATGGAGCCATGCCAATACTTGCTTGATAATCGTTGTTGTATGAAAACTCCACCAACCAGAAGAACTTGTCCCAACTTCCCTGAAGTCAAGGACAGTAGTCTTAATAAATCTTCAAGAGTTTGAATAGTCCCTCTCGATTGTCCGTCTCATTCGAGGATGATATGCCGAACTAAATCGTAAGTCCGTGCCCATAGCTTTTTTGCAAACCAACCCAAAATCGTGAAGTGAATCTTGGGTCTCGATCGTAAACTATGGATACCGGCATACCATGCAATCTTACAATCTCGTTTATGTACATACGAAAGCAAGACGCTCAAGTGTATAAGTAAATGGGCCTTTAGTAACGATTTTTTTTGAGCATGACGACTTTATAAGTCGTTGCTAAAAGTATATGTTTAGCAACGAAATTTGTCCTTCTTTGTAGATTATGTCGATCAAGCTTTCACTTTTTTTGCATTGAAATAATAAGTCGTTGCAAAATTAGATTTTGCTAATTCATTGACGGAAAATTTTTTTTAGAAATTGTTGTAAATTTTTGGACCACTTGATTTCCATCATCGCGGGTGAGCGGCGAAAGTTTTTTGTTGCTAAAAAATGGGGCTTTAGCAACGATTTTTCAAAACAACGACTTTATAAGTCGTTGCTAAAAGTGTGTATATTTAGCAATGAAACTTGTCCTTCCTTCGCAGAGATTGTGTCGAGCTTTCACTTTTTTGCAACGAAATTCATAAGTCGTTGCAAAATTTGGAAACAAAATTCGTTAAAATTTGATTGCAAAATTTCTAACCACTTGATTTTCCTCATAAGTAGGCAACGTTTTTTTTTTTGTTGCTATATTTAGATTGCTTTAATATATATGGACCACATTCATTGGCAATAATTTTTTTTTTTTAATAATAATAATAATAATAATAATAATAATAATAATAATAATAATAATAATAATAATAATAATAATAAATAATTAAAATAAAATAATAATAATAATAATAAAAATTAAAAAATAATAATAATTAAAATAAATAATTAATTATTATTATTATTATTATTATTATTATTATTATTATTATGGTACTAATCTCCTGCAAAAAATCATTATTAAGATTGGAACAAAATACAAAAGATGATATATTGAGATATAAATTTCAACATAGATTTGTCGACCATGAAAAATAAGTCATGTCATTTTGCGTACTGCATTTACCAATGTTAGAAACTAAAAAGTGTTCACAAGACAAAAGTGTTTACCAATGCGATAATTAAAATTTTAAATAATAATAATAATAATAATAATTATTATTATTATTATTATTATTATTATTATTTATTTATTATTATTATTATTATTATTATTATTATTATTATTATTATTATTATTATTATTATTATTATTATTATTATTATTATAATAATAATAAGAACAATAATAATAATAATAATATAATAATAATAATAATAATAATAATAATAATAATAATAATAATAATAATAATAATAATAATAATTAAAATAAGAGTGATCCAAACAAATTGTTTGTATTAAATGTCAATGTAATGAATATATGAATTGAAAAAAATTAAAAGGACTCACACATCATTATTCCATCTTATCCATTAGAGTTTAGTTGTAATATGACTTTATTATGAAATTTAACGATAAATATATTATTTTTCAAAAAAAAAAAACTAATTGTAATTATAGTGATTATTTTTAATCATTGAACTCTGGCAAATCTTTCTATTATAAATATTTGTTATTCGCTAATGTACTCATCTTTGTAATTTATTAGATCGATTCTTATACTTACCCATGGATTTTTTTTTAAATTTAAATTTAATTTGATCGAGTCCTATAACAATAAAAGAAAAATCATCAAAATATTAAATTTTATTGAAAAACATTGATACCCACGTGACTAGTAAAAAAAAAAAACAAAATAAATTTTGATTAAATTGGTTAAAAAAACTTTGAATGTAATTTTATATTTAGGGTATTTAATTTGTAGCTGCTTTATATTATTTTAGGATATTTAATTATTATTTATTATTTTAAATTATTATTATTATTATTTTAAGTATTTAAAATTTATTTAAAATTTATTATTATTAATATTATTAATATTAATTATTATTATTATTATTATTATTATTATTATTATTATTATTATTATTAATTCCTAATAAAGTGGCCAAAAAGTATTATTATCTCATCTTCACATGCATGTAAACGATGCTAGGTGGTTTAAATATTAGTGTTATTATAAATTCTAGCATGATAGGTAGTTGGTTTAGTGGCTTTTGTTGGAATATAAGGTTTCTAGTTTGAGAGAGGTCAGAGTTCGATACTTGTGTGACAACATTTTTTTTTTTTTTTTAAGTTCTTAAATTCAACAATTTACATTGAATATGTGATTATTTTTTTTTTTAAAAATATTTGATTAAAACATTAATAATATGATTATAGTTAGTTTCATTTATTATTTAACCTCAATATATATTACTTTATTTATATTTGTTATACGTAACATTTATAGAGAGTTTCACTTTATAATATATTGTGTAACTTTCAAAAAAGTCTACGGAATGAAAATTTTAATTAATTTAACGATATTTTAAACATGAACAAATGAAATGTTATATAAGATTAAAACTAAATTGTATGTAGTTAATAATGTTATATATATATATATATATATATATATATATATATATATATATATATATATATAAATTTCAAATAGGAATACTAATTGAATATATTTAAAGATTAAATTTTATGTTTTTATATATATATATTTTCATTGGTATTTTGTTTGTGCATCATAGATTCATTTGTAATAGCTTATCAAATTCATAAACTCATAAACAATAATTTCTCAAATTCGCAAACCAAATGCATATATGGTGTCCCTTTTTCATATTCTTATTCCAATTAAAATGATATATTATAATGATATCACTTAAAATTAATCAAATTATTATTATAAATATTGTCATTAAAATATGTCATATTTAAAATTTATCTAATAAATTATTTATAAATTTAGTTGTATTTTGCATTTCGGTTATTAAACTTATTTATTAAAAAATAAAGTTTAAGTTGCTTTAAATAAACTATAATGAAGAGATTTTATATCTAGTTGTTCTATTATATCAATAATTGGTGATTATCGAGAGCATAAGTTAAAAAGCTACGAAGAGCTCTCGAGGGAAGTGTATACACACTACAAGAAATTAGGGATGTAGTGAAGGAAATTTTGTGAAGGAATTCATTTCTTCACATGAGGAGTTTTCTAGCGAAGGAATTGTGAAGGAAAAAAATGTAGTGACAATATAGTTATTAGCGAAAGAAACATCCTTCACAATTTACTTTTTTTCTTTCGCAAATTTGAGGTGGTAGAAGTATATTTGGCGCCAATTTATAATATAAATTTGCGAGAAAAAAACTATTAATAAAGGAATTATTACTCACTATATATATATTATTTTCGGAGGTTTTTTGAGAGATAAAATTGGTCACTGTTTTGTTCTAAATAATTTTTTTAGAATTAATTTTGGTGAATATAAATTGTAATATAAATAAATTTAATTTTTATAGTAAAAAATATATTTTTAATAATACTCTGTAAGTAACTTACAATATCGACTATTTCTTTAATCAAAGTAAATAAATTTACAATAATTTAAACTTTAAAATTTCATACATTGTCTTGAAAAAAAAGATAAAAAAAAAAAATAAACATGTTTGTGGAATAGACCACAAATTCTAAAAATTACTCATATATTATGTATAAAAGAGTTAAGTTTGAGTTTTATTCTTAGTTAATTTATGGTATCCTACAACTGAAATTGTAATGAAATTAATTTTTAAATTAAAATTTTTTTTTTCTTAATAAAACTTTTTAAATAATTTATAATATTAAATATTTTATTAATTAAAATATTAATTTACAATAATTCAAATTTTAAAATATTATAAATTGACAATAAAAATTATAATAATTAAGACTCTTTTTTTGTGGAACAAAACACAAATGTGTTAAATTATTACTTTTTTTTCCACAAAAGAGTTATATTTCAGATTTGTTTTATTACTAATTTATGACATCCTAAAATTTAAATTTAAATTTAAATCTATTTAAGTTTTTGAAACAATAATTTTATTTACAATATTACTTTTTAAAGAATTTCCAATATTAGTTGTTTTCATAAATTAAAATCAAACTCTTTTTTTTTAAAACAATCCCTAATTTAATTAGGAGTTCTGGAAAAAGAGTTAGAAGCGTGAAACAGAGTTTATAAGCCCTAGCTCAACGAATGCATTTTTATTCCCCCTTTTTGCCCAAAATTTGCCGCGCTCGCTCTCTTCCCTCCCACCTGCGATTCACTTTTCCCTCTCCCTCTTCACTGGCGACTCCCTTTTTCTTCTTCACCAGCCACATTCTCTCTCTCACTTCCTTTCCCTCTTCCTCTCCATTGCCCACATATACACACAACGAGGAGAAAATAGAGGATTTGGGCGTGAGGAGGTGAATGGAGGAGGCTTGATTTGGGCGTGAGGAAGCGAACAGATGAGGCTTGATTTGGTTGTTTGGTAAGTTACTCTCACAACCACTGCTATACTCACACACATACACCCACCCACTGCTATACACACACAAACACACATTATCACACACAGTATACACACACCCACTGTCAATTAATTGTGCACGCAGTGGAGGGAGGGGAAATATACAACAATTGAATTAGAATCCATTATTTTTTTTATATATTAAATGCTTTTGCAAAAACCATTATTACCGGCTGAAAAGTAAGTTTGGATAAAAAAAAGTGTGTAATTTAGCTACAACATACAGAGGTTTGATTTTTCACTTCTCTAGTTGCCCTCATTTTCCCAAAGTGTGGCCCCTTGTGTGGTTAGCCTCTTCCTTACGTGGCATTGTAAGTACATACACTGATTAATTAATTACACACTAATTTTTGGTTGGGCATATATTTATTTAAGAAATTTGTGTTGATTTGTTTGGAAATAGTAATTTAGGCTTGTATAAATTTGAAAGCTAGAACTGGGTATATAAATGTTTGAACTATATTAGTATGAAAGTTTTGGGGAAAAAACTTTTGGAATGTTAGTCTCTGTTCTGTTTTGTGGGTGTAAATTAAATGTGGCTACCTTAATGATCACAGTGGGTTTGGTATTTTTTGACCGACTTAACATAAAGGCAACATTGATGTTCATATAAGAACCATTATTTGGTATTTAAATTGTACCATGTAAAAATTATACTTTTAATGATCAGAAGGTATCCTCCTTCCTAACTTTGATTATCAGATACAGGTACATATATATTTCAATTCAATAACAAATTTAATACATATGCACCATTATATTATTATTTTTATTTTTTGTGCTGTGTGAAACCCTTCTTGCAAGAGATTCTTGTAGATCCATGTCTCAAATCATCCATTATAATGTTCAATTTTACTTGAGATGATTCAAAAACCAAGTAAAGGATTGTAAATAATATGTTATATGAGAATGTTATATAGGACCAAAGGTTCCAAATTACTTGTAGAACATGATTGCAGATGATAACTACGATTGATAGATATGCTTTCTAAATCATGTCTATCAATTTTAAGTTTTTTTCAAAAAGTTTTCTTCTGTCCAAGTCAAAATATGCTTGCACTACGATAATATTTTTTTTTTTTTAGTCAAATACGCTTGAACTACGATAATATTTTGTGATCAGATTTGAATTTTTTTATATTTCATTCTTTTATTCATCATTGATTTTTTATATGTATTTTAATATTGCTCAAGATACATCTCGCATCTCTTGAACTTCTTTATTTATATAATTTGTGTATACATCACCCATTCGATTTTCAATACAATGCGTAAACAACTACAACTTTATTATTTCATTCTGTGAGTTTTCTATTCAATATCATTCAAATAAATCCTCATCACATTTATTTATTGATACATTATCATTCCATACCCCACTGCACTCGCTATATTCTCGCCTCCCGAGAAAAAAATGGAACAAAAAGGAAAAGGGTGAGCTCAACTAGCCCAAGAAAGAATATTATGACTAAGATAATATACAACAAATTATTGTTAGTCTTCAACAGGGAAAAATCTAATAGAATACAATAGACAACAAATTTTAAATCAATATTCGCAGCGAAAATAATAATTCATTAGAAAAGTTAAGTAGAGAATGCAAACTACTATCTTCTATGTATGAATTTAAAAGTTCATCGTCTATCTTTTATCCCGATAACATCAATCAATATACATACGGAATCAAATATTCATCTTTGCACTATAGGCCAAAGATATTCATCATGATTCATGGTCATGTTCATCTAAACACTGCTGTTCATCTTTGCACTACTTTGGGCCAAAGATATTCTTCTAAGAAATCATTCATCTTTGCACTATGGCCAAATATATTCAATAATATCATCATTTAAGACCGAGGATTATGAAAAATATTTTTTAAGGATTAGTACTTTGTTTTATCCACGCCCAAGAATACCTCAAAAATAATCATAGTGGTGTAAAATTCAAGAATGATCAAAACATGGATACAATCAAAGCTAGTATCCATAATAGATATTTTTGACAAAAAGAAGAAATGATATCGTGAATAGTCTGCCAATACGTGAATAGTAACTCAAACACCAAAAGATAGAAAATTCATAAAAAAAATCTTCACGCTTCATGAATAGTACTCGTGAATAAGAATCGTGAATAGTAACTCATGAATAGTAACTTCGTGAATAGTAACTCATGAATAGTAACCTTGGCATGAAAAAGTTCCAAATTTGATAAAAGTTCCAACCAATATTTCAAAGATAATGATATTGAAGAAATAATATCATTTGAGAAGAAAATAACATCTCTTACCTCGAAAGATTAGTACTTCTACTAGGCGGAAATAGGGTATAGTCTTTGAAGGAACTTGCACCGTCTAACAATACTCAAAGTATACTCAAAATACTCACAAGAATACGCTCGATAATATAGAGAGAAAACTTCGCGGTGTGATTTTCAATTCTAACCTAAGCACCTATTTATAGGAAAATGCTTATATATATTAAGATTTCTACGCCAACCTTCCTAGATCTGATCTCAGCTCATTATGCACATGTTGTAGCCCACAAAAAAAATAAAAAATGTTTTTATTATTTAAAATATTTTAAACTTCCAAAAATCAATTATTTTAGAGCTTTGGAACTTCAATAATTCATAATAAATAGCCTTCTATCAGAAAAATTCAAATCTTGAGTTTTTATAGGAAATTCAATTCTCTACAACTTTTCAGAAGAAAGTTTTTCCAAATTCCAAACAAAAATTGACCAAATCCACAAACGGGGATTTTACAAAGTTATAATCAAATTTCAAATCAATAAATGGGGTCCAATTGACATGTTTAACATGTTTTAAACATTTATTGCAAAAAATACTCTTCCTCCTCAGATACTCATATATCCCACATTCGTCACAAAAATATCACCATTATTATATTATTAAAAATATAATATATTTTAAATAAATTTTTCTCCATCTATATCCACATAAAATCAATATTTTCCTCATCATATGAATCAATAATTAATTATTCACAAATAATATTAATCACAATCACAATATTGACAACCAGCGGTTCAGTGAAAGAGGGGCTTTCCAATAAGAATTTCTCCTTCTTTAAGCAAAGCAATTAGGTGACCAAACCTCTCCTTGGATGTAACTTTCTAGACATTGCCAATAATGTTATCTAATAATATTATTCAGATAATATGAATTATTGCTTCGATAATGAAAAATATTGTGTAATGACAATTATTGAAACAACAACAATATAAAATATCAACGCATGACAATTATTGAATCAATAAAATAAAATTATTTGAGATAATTCACGTAACCATTATCGAGTAGTGCCTTCACGTAAGAAAATAATTGGTGCAAACGGTGCTTCTTGTGTTTTAACCACCGTAGTATTTTAACAAAGATATTAACTGCATAATAACCACCACTGCTATTTTTAACCAACTTATATTTATCGCTTTCTTCATCCAATCGCTTAAGCATTATGGGCCCACACATAAAATGCCGTTGCATCGAATATTCCCCGACAAGCATTTAATATTCCACGACCAAACGAATGACTATATAATGGCTCTTGTGAGAACCCAAGAAGCTTCTTTTTCCAGTTCAAGATGTACTTATCAAGTATTCTTAAGTTTTAGAGGTGTAGACACTCGCAAAACCTTTACAAGTCACTTATATACAGCGTTGGTGCAAGCGGGATTTCACACGTTCAGAGATGACGATGAGATAGAAAGAGGAAACAATATTAAGTCAGAATTGGAAAAAGCTATTCAACAATCTAGGATCTCCATAATTGTCTTCTCGAAGAACTATGCATCTTCTAGATGGTGTCTTGATGAGCTTTTAATGATCCTTGAGTGCAAGCGAACCTCTAAACATGTAGTTCTCCCAGTTTTCTATCACGTGGATCCCTCCCAAGTTAGGTACCAGCCAGGGAGCATTGGAGAAGCATTTGATAGATACGAAGAGAATCTCAAGACAGAAACTAATGATGAAAGGAAGAAGGAATTCACAGACAAGGTCAGAAGGTGGAAGGGAACACTTAGGGAAGTTGCAGATTTGTCTGGAATGGAACTGAAAGACCAAGATAATGGGTAACATCCTTATATTTCATGTCCTATACGCAAATTGGTATGTGCTTTAATTCTGCTGGAATGAGAACAATGCATACATTGTGGAAAAATATAAAAATTACATATAAACATACATATTTCTAGGTACATATATAATGAACATTATTTCTTATTTTTTTTAATAACTCCTTTTGGTGAAGCTGTAAAAAATCTCGTAAACAATAGTGTCTTTCACTTTCGTATGCTTACTTTTTTGGAGACTATCTCACATTCTTCCTTAAATGAAGTTAATAGAAATATAGACATGAGAATAACAAGGATGGCATTTGTGGCATTTGATCATATTTTATTAAACTGTGGGATTAAAGTGAGTTCTAAATTAGATTTGTTTTGTACATATCTAAGATTAATGGTTGCTTATTGTACTTGCTATCCTACTTTGACTACAATTTGTAGGGATGAGTCAAAGTTTATATAGAAAGTTATAACTGAGGTTCAACATAAACTCAATCGAAAAGTATTAGATGTTGCTCCATATTTGGTTGGTATACATGATCAGACCAGAAAAATTGATTTGTGGTTGCGGGATGGGTCAACTAGTGGTAGCATAATGATGATTTGTGGCATGGGCGGGATTGGAAAGATAACTATTGCCAAATTCATCTTTAACAAAAACTTTGAAAATTTTGATGGTAATAGCTTTCTCATGGATATAAACGAACAGTCAAAAACAACTAAAGGTTTCATTTGTTTACAGACTCGACTGCTTTTAGATATTTGTAAGTGGAAAAAAGAAAAAATAAACAATATTGATGAAGGAATCATTAAGATTCAAGATGCCTTCCAGATACAGGTACGTATATATTTCAATTCAATAACAAATTTAATACATATGCACCATTATATTATTATTTTTATTTTCTGTGCTGTGTGAAACCCCTCTTGCAAGAGATTCTTGTAGATCCATGTCTCGTCCTGTCCATTACAATGTTCAGTTTTACTTGAGATGATTCAAAAACCAGCAAGAGATTGTAAATAATATGTTATACATAATGTTATATAGGACCAAAGGTTCCAAATTACTTATAGAACATGATTGAAAATGATAACTACGATTGATAGATATGCTTTCTAAATCATGTCATTGATTATGTTGTTGCTAAATTGTACCACGTATCATATCATTAGCTTCCAGCTCAAGTACCTGGTAGAAAAGAGTTGAATCAATCTTTTTTTATTTTCTCCCAATACACAGAATATAAATATCTTTGTGCGTAGTTGTAAAATTTTAGTGGAGATTTACCAAAATCCAAGGTTATTACCTGGTAGAAAAGAATTAAATCAATCTTTTTTTTTCTTCCCAATATCTGAGAATATAAAAATTACGAGCATAGTGGAAAATTTTAGTGGAGATGTACAAAAAAAATCCAAGTTACACGGCAAACGAGTAATTGCTTTTGTATTGCAAACAGCAACACGCTCTTTAAGCTCTATCACGTATTCTCTTATACTTCTTACATTCTCTTCTGCAGCATTTTGAAACATCTTACGCATTTTCCTCATGTTAACAGAACTTATGCGTCGATATGGAGTACCTTCCTTCGATGAGACGTCTCCACCATCCTCGATCTTCGTAGGAGCCTCTTTTGAGAGATGCAATAGAGTATCATTGGACAAAGCATCGTCAAACTCTGGAGCTCTATTTTCAATCTCAGAATCCAATACTTGCTTAGTAGATGATAGAGGTGAGCATGGAGATCTTATGAAGTTTTTTGGGTTGGCAGTGTTGCTTGAAGCTAGAGGAAGCAACTTTTCTTTTTAGAATGATTCTTGGTCTTCAAAGTCGCTTCACCATGACCTTTGTTGATCTGTGTTGCTTGGAAGTGACATAACCAATTTGTAATAGACTTTTGAACATTTTTCGAGCTGCTCCTCGAGCTCAAGCAATGTTACTTCCTTGTGAGTGAAGTCTAGTTATTTCATCCTTGAGGTTAGCACTAATACTTTTGTTAACCGAAACAACACTTTCAACTTCAACTTCTTTTGGAGGTGGTCGAACGACACACATACCCTTAATTTACGCTTGTAGCTTAGCAATTGTTTACTGGCGTCTGGTTACCTTGTCTATGACAAGCCACCTCCTTTGTAGTACTTCTAGTGCTCGATTTGCTTCCTCCCAAGTGCGCTTCACGGAGGTGTTCAAGTTTTGAATCTCATGCATAAGTGTGAAAGGAGCGGTGGATAATTGCCTCATGGTCGCCTTCCCATTGTATTTATGATTTTATCGAAACGGACTGGTACCTTGCCGCAAGGTTTAGTGATAAAGTCCCGAAGAAAGAAAGACTTTTTTCACCATTGGACTGGGAGACTCAATTGGCTTCAAAACACGAATTATGTTTGAACATTAAGCAAAGAAAAAAACTTAAAACAAACTAGTCTTATAAGTGTGAGAGAGCATGTATGTGTGTGGGAAGAGAGAGAGACTGTGGTTCCTCCCGAAGTTTAAAAAAAATTAATTAATGCCCATATACTATATATTTATGGAAAAATTTCAACGGGGTCTATAACCCCACTACTCCCTTATTATATTCGGCCCAAGGTACATGATCAGTAGATTAAATCGGAATGATGTTTAAATTAGTTCAGTTTTCCCTCCGGTTCTGTAGTGGGTTAATTTTCCTCATGTTTCATTCATAACATTTTTTTTTTGAGTTTTTTTTAATGACTGCCTTGTAAACTGTATAGATCAGTTTATTTTATGTGTGTGGCCTTGTGGGTGTGAGTGTGAGCATAGAGGAATGGATTGAGGGAAAATGGGAAGGGATTGCTCTCTAGATCATATTCTGGCACTTGTGCATGTGTGAGCAGAAAGGGTTGGAGGGAGGCAGTGATGGGAGGGGTTTCTCCTTATATCATACTTTGGCACTACACATTGGGTTTTTGCACAGTGCTTCAATAATTTATATAGCTCTAGCCGGGTTTTGAGGAAGTTTGCTCTTTACTCGTTGCTTAATAATTCAGATTGAATGCTCTGTAGGGATCACGTCATCATCTCGGGGAAGGAAAGTTGGTTCATCACTACATCTTGATGTAAATATTGAGGTTGGCTATTATTAATTTTGCATTCTTTATACGATCTAACCTTTCATTTTATGCATATGTTCTATCTTGTTGAATTTGATACAATGATTACTTTAACTTGGCGAGTTGATCCTTCTATATAGTGTTAGTGTTGCGCATGAAGTTGAGGAGAATGTTCGTGATGAAATTGAAAATCTCATCTGAAGTAGTGAAGTTTTCATTCACATAGGTAACAACTTTATTTTGTTTAATCCTTGTGCATCTCTCTAGAAAACTACATCGTTTTAAGGCATCACAGGTTTGTAGTAGCCTTTTTTTGGAATGATCAAGAGATGTGGAGTTATGAATTTGTTAAACTACGAGTTTGAGATTGGCGATTGCATTTGTCAATGTAAGACCATGTTTTTGGGTGGTCCTCGGTTGTCAATATTGTGATTCTCGTAATATTATTTGTGAATAATTAATTATTGATTCATATGATGAGGAAAATATTGATTTTATGTGGATATAGATGGAGAAAAATTTTAATGTGACAATTGTTGATAATTGAAATTTTATCTTTTTCGATAAGATAATTCATTTAAATGTATTATTATATTTTAATAATATAATAATGGTGATATTTTTACAACGTAATGTGGGATATATGAGTATACGAGGAGGAAGAGTATTTTTGTTGCAATAAATGTTTAAAACATGTTAAACATGCTCTGGTGGACCCCATTTATCGATCGAAATTTGATTATAAACCAGTAAAATCCCCGCTTGTGGATTTCGGTCAATTTTTGTTTGGAATTTGGAAAACTTTCTTCTGCAAAGTTGTAGAGAATTGAATTTCCTATAAAACTCAATGAGATTCGAATTTTCTGATAGAAGGGCTATTTATTATGAATTATTGAATTTCAAGCTCAAATAATTGATTTTTGGAAGTTTAAAATATTTTAAATAATAAAAAAATTTTTTGTTTGTTTGTGGGCTACAACATGTGCATAATGAGCTGAGATCAGATCTAGGAAGGTTGGCGAGAAATCTTAATATATATATTAATATTTTATTAAATTTTCTACTTTGGTGTTCTAAAGATTTTCCTATAAATAGGTGTTTAGGTTAGAATTGAAAATCACACCGTAAACCGAAGTTTTCTCTCTATATTATCGAGCGTATTCTTGTGAGTATTTTGAGTATACTTTGAGTATTGTTAGACGGTGCAAGTTCCCTTCAAAGACTATACCCTTATTCCAAAATTAGAAGTACTAATCTTTCGAGGTAAGTGGATGTTATTTTCTTCTCAAATGATATTATTTCTTCAATATCATTATCTTTGAAATATTGGTTGGAACTTTTATCAAATTTGGAACTTTTTCATGTCGGGATTACTATTATTCATGAGTTACTATTCACGAAGTTACTATTCATGAGTTACTATTCACAAGTTCTTATTCACGAGTACTATTCATGTAAGCGTGAAGATGTTTTTTTTGTGAAATTTCTATCTTTTGGTGTTGAGTTACTATTCACGATATCAAGACTATTCACGATATCATGACTATTCACTTAATACTCAAGACTATTCACCGAAAAATGAAATTTCTTCTTTTTGTCCAAAATATCTATTATGGATACTAGCTTGATCAGTATCCATGTTTTGATCATTCTTGAATTTTACACCACTATGATTATTTTTGAGGTATTTTTGGACGTGGATAAAACAAAGTACTAATCCTTAATCCTTAATCCTTGTCATTTTGTTTCAATCGGATTCGCTTTCTTTAAAAATATTTTTCATAATCCTCTACCTTAAATGATGATATTATTGAATATCTTTGGCCCAGAAGTGCAAAAAGATGAATGATTTTCAAGAATATCTTCGCCCGTAGAGTGCAAAGATGAACAGTGTGTTTAGATGAACATGACATTAATCGATGAATATCTTCGGCCAGAAGTGCAAAGATGAATATTTGATTCCAGATGTATATTGATTGATGTTACAGGGATAAGAGATAGACGATGAACTTTTAAATTCATACATGAAGATAGTAGTTTGCATTCTCTACTTAACTCTTCTAATGAATTATTATTTCAATCATAATATTGATTTAAAATTTGTTGTCTATTGTATTCTATTAGATTTTTTTCCTCGTTGAAGACTAATGATAATTTGTTGTATATTATCTTAGTCATAATATTCTTTATCGGGCTAGTTGAGCTCACCCTTTTCTTTTTGTTCCATTTTTCTTCTCGTGGAGGCGAGAATATATAGCGAAAGTAACGAAGCCTGGGTATGGAATGAAGGTTCTAGAAAGAGTTGTTTAGTAGTCCTCACCATTTTTGTACAATAATGTATCAATAAATATGATGAGAATTTATTTGAGTATAGATATTGTCTAGAAGATAATATTTGTATTCAAACTCACAGTTTTACTGTTGTAATAATAAAGTTGTAGTTGTTTCTGTACCATGTATTGACAACTCAGAATGGGTGATGTATACCTATTTTGGGGGCGTCACAGTCAACCCTGGAGCAGTGGTTTTAAATTTCTTCCTGAAAGGAAACTGAAACAAGTCTAATATCCATTCAATATTTATACAAATTTATTTTAGTCTATGATCGTCTTATGAACCATTGTTGATATTTGGTGATCCACACAAGCCTTCTCTATCGCCGCTTTTTATTTAGATGAAAGGTGGTATGGAATCACGATAAGACTCAGATGATTACCATTTTTCGTGACGCCCCAAAATTAGGTATACGCCACCCATCTTGGGTCGCCACTTACATGGTATATAAATTCAAATACAACTTATTAACATAACTGCTGTGGTACAATACGACATAAAGCGTGGGTTTGAATACAAATATTGTCTACTAGATATTATACAAACTCCAAAAGGAGTCCTCATTACAACTATTATCACACTATTTCACGTAATAGTGAGGACTACTAATGCTATCCTCTCGGACCATTACTCCGCTCCCCGACTCGTCCCAACTATGTTCTCATTTCAAGAGAATAAAGGAAAGAAAGGGTGAGCTCAACTATCCCAAAGAAGAAATATTATGACTAAGATAATGCGTAATAAATTATCATTAGCCTTCAACAAATGTTAAACCGATAAAATACAATAGACAACCAATTTTAATCTGCAGCGAGAATATGCAATCCATTAAAAGAGTCAAGTAGAAAATAAAGTCTACTATCTTTTAGGTTTTAAAAGGTTTTCATCAATTTTATCACTAAGACTCGATTTAATGAATAAACCACAATATCTAATCATCCCCTCGCACTACTGGCCAAGGATTTTCATCAAATTATCAATGGTCATGTCTATACCGAATCACCCTTGGTCATAATCATACCAAAACTATCAATCACGCATTAAAAGCCATCGAGGACTTTTGTCACATCATTTATATCAAGCCATGATTATACCGAATGATCCTCGGTCATAATCATACTAAGTTCATCTATGCACGTAAGCCAAAGATAACATAATATAACACGAGGATGATGACAATGACATAATAATTCAATAAAACAAGTTCAAGAATTATTTAATCCAGAATTATTAACATCCAAATTGTCAACATGACAATTTGTTTTGTAGAGTAAAATTCAAGAATAATCAAGAATATTTCCATGAAAAGATATCGATGAAACGCAAATATCAAAGATATTCTACTAATTTCATGGAGTATAGAAGTCAAAGTTTTAACCAACTGGGTATAATAAAGAATGGAACAACAAAAGAAATCACCATGCATGCAGATTACCAGACATACAAAAGTTATTCCAATGAATAATAATAACGGAACGGTGTCGTGAAATTCACAACCACAGGATGATCCAAATGTAATAATAAATGCTTGAATAATAATAAACAATGGAACCAGTCGGTGTAAAACACACGCATGTGATATTCCAATGTAATAATAAATGCGGAATAATAAACAATGGAACCAGTGTAGGTGTAAAACACATGCATGTGATATTCCAATGTAATAATAAAGAATGGAATAATGAAGAAGATCACCAAGTATAGGGATTCAGCAGACTGAGTTATTCCAATGTAATAAATAAGAATGGAATAATATAAGGATTTCACCAAGTATAGGGTATGCAAGCATGATACAAAGTTATGTATAGGGTATGCCACTTTTTTACAAAGTTATTCCAATGTAATAATAATGAATGGAATAATGTAAGTTCTCTTCATGAATAAGAAAGAATAACACTTACTTACGGGTACAACAAATAATATCCCTTACAGTAAAAGACATCGGATATCAAAGTAGTGAAGTACCGTAATACTCTTCTTCTTTCTCTCTATAGATTTTCTCTCTATAGCTTCTCTCTATAATTTCTCTCTCTAGAGTTTCAAAGTGAATTCGTAAGAAAATAATGAAGGAATGAGCTTCTATTTTAGGAAAATAGAATGCATAGTAATTAATCCATGAACGATCCAGATTGATTTACTTTAATCTGATTTCATCCATATTTAAAGCAAAATTTTTAAATAAAATATCATATATTCTATTTATATAAAAACATTTTACTATGCAAACACTATGCAACACTATGCAACACTATGCAAAAACACTATGCAACACTATGCATAATAAAATATAATATATTCTATTTATGTAATAACTTTAATAAAGTATTCTATTTTATATAAAAAATGTTTCGCTTTTATTACGTTAATAATACTGAATAAAACAAAACGTCATTATCGCTATAATAATTCATATTATTAATCGACAATAATGGAATCAAACCGAGTGACTTCTCACATAAGCATCAATAATCAATACCGTGTGCTACTATGCAACCACACGTACATTATACTTTTACTAATGAAAGTAGTTCAACAAGATCCTCGGTAAAACTTCCGCCGTTATTTCAATAAAATATTTTTGTCATTTTCTCAATCCGATAATAATTTCTGCTAGGGTCCACCAATGATCGAGTCATGATTAGTAGTTAACGAATTCCCTCGCTAAACCGAATATAATATAACCACTTGCATACTTTGCAAAATTTATAAATACTACCCACAACTATAATATTATCTCAAATTCACACCATAATATTAAAAAATTATTTCGACAAAATTTAAATCTTTATTAATAAAATCTGGGGTCTCACAATTTCCCCTTGATGCATACTTCTTTTCCCCGTGCTGTCAATTAACAATTATATAGTGAACATTATACTCAAATTTGTTTCTGCTTTGAACTTTCCCTAATCCACCCTCCCTGTTTTTCTAACTGATTATTAAGTTGGCATATATCTCAAGGAGTTAATTGAGTCTGTTCTTGATGACATGTTGATGAACTATGGCTGCTTATTTATGTCTCATCTCTGATGTGAAACTAGTATCCCTTCTCACCAATATAACTTTCTGCAAAGACTTCATTAAATTTTGAGATCAGATTTCATGCAATCTCATACAGAATTTTAGAAAACTGGGAAATCTGTACCTTGGTTTGCTAAAGTGCAACATCTGATTTTCCATGTGTCCTAGACAAAAAGTCTCTAAAAATAAGGTTTTTAAATCATAAATTTATATGTATTGTCCCCAGTAAGGAATAAGATGAAATTAAAGGATATTATATATGCAATGGTCTTTTTGAGTAAACACTGTTATCAGTTTGTGAAATTTATAATCTATTGTATGTGTTTTATCTTATTAATATTCCACGGTATGCTTTTCGCTTGCTATAATTATCCATGCAGAGCCTTCATTTTTAAATGTTTCACTCAATAAAATGGACCAGAAAAAAAATATGAAGGGAGCAGATCACCTAAAGAGTAATGCATGTTCAAATGATAAACATATCGAATACAACACCTCTATTTTGTTAGAAGTCAAGTTTGCAGAGGTATACTCTTTCCATCTTTTTGAAGAGGCTTCTTAATATTTTTACTATTAAAATGTTCAGTTTAATACTCCCTTTGGAACAAATATAAGATTATTGACTTCTTGAAGTCAATTTGAGACATTTTTTCATATTCGGGTAAATTTATTTAATTTTAGTCAGTACAATGATGAATATTGTAAACTAGTTTAAAAGGTACTACTAATTATAAGATTTGTATTTTCATAAATTTTAATGAATCTTATCATTTGAGTTTAAAAATATCTCAAATTGATTTTTAAAAGTCAATAATAATTTGAAAATGGAAGGAGTATTTATCGATGTGTGGTTAGTAACGTCATGGACTACTGAGCTCCTATATTCTTCATGGTTGTTATTTAGTCCTAAAAAATCTAATGGCATAAAAGGGTCAATTTGCCATGAACTTTTGAAAAACTGATAATATATATTTTTGGCAAGTATTGAAGAATTGGTAATTTGTTATCCCAGAATGCTGATTGTGTTGAAGTCCCTTGTTACTTTATTAGTCCTCTTTCATGCATGATGTTCCCAATTCCAATTTGTTCATTATATAGTACATAGGAGACTAAAACCTCTTTTAGTCCCAGGAAAACAAACTCTTTAATTGTAGGCCTAAAAATAATAATTATGTCAAAATTTAACTAATCTATATTCACATGTGGACCACTTCAAAATCTGCTTGAGCCAACTAAAATTTTCTTTATTCCCAGGCATTAGTGAGAGAACATGGTATGCCTTCTTATGATATTGTGATTGCCTATTTGTCTTTTTCTGCTTATGAGCAATACGGTGTACATTAGTACCACGTAGCAACTCTATTGTCTTTGTGTATTGATTTTGGCACTAAGTGCCTCTAGTGACCTATTTGCTTCATTTTTTTGACTTGCTATTATTTTTAAATATGTGCAGAAAGACTGCTTCTACGACATGCCTTACAATATTGGGTATCAAATTTTCGTGCTACGTTTACGGAAGACAAGGGACGAAATTATGAAGTGTAATCTCTCTATATATGTAGATATATACTTTAATTGAAGAACTGTGGTAGCTTTAGATGGTTAATTGTAAAGATAATGAATGATTATGTAGTGGAATATTTTATTAAGTTAATAATATTTTAGTTTTTTTTATTTTTGCCATTATTTGTTATGGGGACATTGAGCCAGCCAAGTACACAAAAGAATGTCAAATTTTGATTTGGCGACAATATAATTCGTTACCAAAGCATTGAACAAGTTTTAATATAACAACAATTTTTTATACATTTAGCAACAAATTTTCGTTGCTAATGACATTTAAAATATAATATTTGGCAACGAAAAATTAACCTAATAACAACGGAGAGGATGTTGTTGCTAATACTAAAATAAAAGGCAACATTTTTTATTGTTACAAATCATATCAACTTTTGTTCCACATATAAAGAAACGGCAACATATAATGTCGTTGCTAATCGACGACTTTCGTTGCTTATTGAAAAATAACCAAGAACAAACATTTTCGTTGTCGATTCAAGATCTCCACTTTCTCCCCATACAAGTAATGCCTCCAAATTTTAAGTAATGCCTCCAAATTTTAAGTGCGAAAACAACCACCGCTAACTCTAGATCATGAGTAGGATAATTCCTCTCATATTATTTTTGAGTCGTCGAGAGGCATAGGCTATGACTTTTCCCATGTTGCATGAGAACACATCCTAACCTTTTGCTCAAGCATCATCAGAGATGACAAATCCCTCCGAGCCGATGGTATTGTCGTAACAAAATAAATGAGTCTCCTCTCGAGTTCTTGAAAACTCTTCTCACATTCCTCGCTCCAACCGAATTTTGTATCTTTCCGAGTCACCGAGTTAATGGAGTAGCGATTCGAGAAAACCCTTCTATTTAATCTCCGATAATAACCAAAGCTAAACCGAGAAAGCTACGACTTCTATCATCGATTTAGGTTGCTCCCCACTTTTGAATAGCTTCAATTCATTGGTCAACAGATATTCCATGGCTTGATACTACGTGCCCAAGGAATGCTACTTCTCAAGCCGTAACTCGTGATTTCTTCAACTTGGCATAAAGCTTATATTCACTTAAGCTTTTGGAGTATCACCTCAAGTGTTGCTCATGATCTTCACGACTTTTGAATAAATAAGGATGTCATCAATAAAGACGACCACAAAGTGATCCAAATATTCCTGAATACTTGGCTCATCATATCCATGAAAGCAAATAGGAGCATTAGTCAATCCAAAAGACATGACTAGGAATTCATAATGCCCGCATCGAAGTTCTCAAAGCCGCTTTTGAATGTCATCTGCTCTAATCTTCAATTGGTGATATCCGTAACTAAGATCAATCTTTGAAAAGAATTTGCCTTCAGAATCGGGTCAAACAGTCATCAATACGCGGGCAATGGGTACCTATTTTTGATGGTGACATGATTCAACTCCCGATAATCAATACAAAGTCGATACTCCCATCTTTCTTTTTCATTTAATAGAACAGAGCACCCCAAGGAGAAGTACTACTAGGACTAATAAAGCCAATGTCTAACAATTCTCGCATTGGGTCTTTAACTCCTCAAGTTCAATAGAGCCATTCGACATGGGCTTTGAAATGGGTTTTGTACGGGTTCAAGGTCGATACAAAATTCAATTTCACGCCTGGGGGTAGGCCAGAAGTTCTTTCAGGAATACATCAGAAATTTATTAACAATAGAAATATCATTCAAAACTGACGTATTTTTGTTTAGATCCGTGATATGAGCTAAGAAAGCTTGACATCCATTTTTTAATAAACGAATAGCTTTATGGCTTGAGATGACAGTGATTGATTTTAATGGTTTGGTTGTTTGAATTCGCATAATAGGTTGGTTAGGAATATGAAAGCTAACAACCTTATTTAAAATAATCAATTTTTGTATGATGAGTAGTTAACCAATCAATCCCTAGAATTACGCATCAAATGCAAGTATTTTCAATGAAATAAGATCGACAGGTAATGTGTGGGTACCGATTTGAACCAAACAAGACTTATAAACAGTGGATGTAATGAAGGTTTCTCCCAATGGAGTTTCAACAGATAAGTCAAGGTCCAATTTCTCCGGAGTCAAATTTAAACGTTGAGCGCAGTAGTAGAGAAATAAAAGAATGGGTAGAACCCAGATCAAATAAGGTATATACTTCGCTAGAGTTTATGATAAGCTTACCCGTGATGACCTCGCTCGTTCCTCGCTTTCGGGAGGTCACGACAAACGCTCTCCTTGAACTACCTGGGTTTTATTTCTTCGGGACGGCCTTTTGATGCCTCCATCCATCCCCACCGGACTTGTCTTCTTCTGCACACACAAAAATTGGGCCAGTGACCTTCTTCCACAATTGTAACACGCTTTTGATGGCATCGCGCAGCTTTTGACCGATGTGTCCTCTCTCTCCACATTTGAAGCATACGATAGGTGGTCGCTTCTCCTTCCTTAACGATGTGTGCCGATGTCGACGCTTTCCATCATTGTTGAATCTCTCTTCTTGAAATGTCCATTCTTATTGTTTTGGCCATGATTACCACCAAGTGGTTACCATTTTCGCATGTTGATTCCTCCACGCTTATTGTCACCGCTCGACGATCAAGTATCACCGGTATTATCATTTTGTTTACGCGCTTTTTTTGGTTGGGTTGACTCATTATCGCGCGCTCCAATAATCGAGCCCTATTAACAACATCTCAATACAAACACACGTTTATGAGAGATAAGATATCGACGATATCTCTGTTTCAAACCTCTTAGAAACATTCGCCATTCTCTCCTCATTATCAACCAAATGAGACGCAAACCGGACAACTCGGCAAAACTGGCTTCGATCATATACACTGGCCATGTTGTTTTTGCTCCAACTTGATGAACTCTACCTCTTTCATGTGATTTAATACTTTTGGGAAAGTACTTGTCGTTGAACAGTTTCGAACTTCTCCCAAGACATCTTCAAGCAGGGGCAGTCGAGTACGCTTTTATGATTCCCACCAAGAAATCCGCTCGCCCGCAACATGAAGGTGGCAAAGGAACCTTTTGCTTCCTGAGCATCCCAAGACATCAAATATCTTGTTGATCCGCTTTATCCACGCCTCCGCCTTTAAGTGGTTTTTGCTCTCCAAAAACTCCGTGGTCCCAGCCTCGAATCGCTTATGGTGACCATCCGAGAGTCGCTGTTGTTTCCACCGCATTTTGGACAGAGCCGCTTCGCTCGATGTTGCATGAATCAGATAAAGCCTCCGAACATTCCATCGCTCATCATCCGTCCGTGGTTGTTGTTTGCCTCGAGGATTGTCGCTTCTCGATGCACATTATCTCGATTATCGATCCGTGGAGACTCAACGGCCTCCTCGTGCTCCATTGATGTTCTCAACATTCTGATGTCATTTTCAAATACCGCCACAAAACAAGGGTTAATTAACATATCACATATTATCCCTATACTCTAACCGACCAATTAAATACCAAATAAACTTAGTAGGTCATACTAGCTAAGGAATTTCCCCCGCCTCCCTCCTAGTTCTTATCTCACATCTTAGCTGTGGATCATATCCCTAAGCTTTTGATATTAACCGTGACGCCCCCAAAATAGGTATACATCACCCATCTTGAGTCGCCAAATACATGGTACAAAATTCAAATACAACTTAATAATAATACAAATGTATCGTAAAAAAATACTTACAAAACGTAAATCGAGAGTTTAATAAGAATATTGTCATCTAGATAATATCCACACTCAAAAGAGTCCTCTTTACATTTATTTTCACACTATTTAATGTAATAGTGAGAGACTACTAATACTATCATCCGACCATCACTCCGCTCCCCGACTAGTCCCGCCACGCTTCTCATTTCCTCAAGAGAACAAAGGAAAGAAAGGGTGAGCTCAACTAGCCCAAAGAAGAAATATTATGACTAAGATAATGCGTAATAAATTATCATTAGCCTTCAACAATGTTAAACCGATAAAATATAACAAACATCAAGTTTAATCAGCAATGAACAAGCAATCCATTAAAAGAGTCAAGTAGAGAATAAAATCTACTATCTTTTATGATTTAAAAGGTTTTTCATCACTTTTATCGCCGAGACTCAAATTTTAATAAATAATCCACATCATCCCCGCAGACTACGCCAAGGATATTCATTAAGATCACAACCACAAATTATCCATGCACTACGGCCAAGGATATTCGTATTCATCAATGGTCATGATCATGCCAACAATCATCCATCAATGCATTACGGGCCAATGAGGACTTTTTCCACATCATTTGTAACATTATTACTCCATGATTACAACCAATAATCCTCGGTCATAATCATACCAAGTCCATCTATGCACTACAAAGCCATGTATGACTTTCAACATAATATAAACATGAGGATGATGACAATGATATAAGAATTCAATAAAACAAGTTCAAGAATTAATTTATCCAGAACTAATAACGCCCAAATTGTCAACATGATACTTTTTTCAGAGAGTAAAACTCAAGAATGCTCGTAAGAATATTTCCATGAAAAGATATCGGATGAAGCGCAAATATCAAGGATATTCCACTAATTTCATGGAGTATAGAAGTCAAAACTTTAACCAACCGAGTATAATAAAGAATGGGATAACAAAAGAAATCACTGTGCACGCGATAGATCGCATGCATAAAAGTTATTCCAATGTAATAATAAATAACGAATACTGTGTCAAAGTCAAGCGCAAAAACGCATGCATGTGATATTCCAATGTAATAATAAATAATGGAACATGGTCATGCAGAAACGCATGCATGTTCCAACGTAATAATAAATCCAATTCCAATGTAACAGTAATAATATGTGATGTTCCAAATGAATAATAAAAATGGAATAATGGAAGAATTTCACCATGTATGCGTAATGCATCGATGTGATGTTCCAAATAATAATAAAAAATGGAATAATGTAAGAATTTCACCACGATGCGATGATTTGATGATAAAAGTTATTCCAACATAATGATAAAGAATGGAATAATGTAAGAATTTCACCAAGTATAGGTAGCCCAGCACAGATACAAAAGTTATTCCAATGTAATAATAAATAATGGAATAATGTAAGTTCTCTTCATGAATAAGAAAGAAATAATACCCTTACCTTAGTAGGAAATCGATACCGCAATATCAGTAATGTAAGATTCTTCTTCTTCTCTCTCTTATTCTCTCTATTCTTTTCTCGCCTAATTTTTTAGTGAATTCGTGAAAAATAATGAAGGAATGAGCTTCTATTTATAAGCTTGGCAGAGTAAGGGTAAAATAGTCTTTTCGCCATAATTTATGACACATCATCGCTACATCATCGATCATATGACATCATCATTTACATCATCGATCAAATGACATCATTGCTTACATCATCCTTCCGATGACATCATTGCTTGCTATTCTCATCGTCTCGATGACATCATCATCGCTACATCATCGTAATTCAAATTCAAATTGTTCTCTTCCACCTCATTTTTTTTTTTATACCATGAATTTACTATAATAATGTTACCATTCAAATTATATAAAAAAACATACTATCATATAATCACATCATACTACTATAATATAATATTATAATAATATATTTAAATGAATTATTGATTTGATAATTTGAAATATCGTAATAATGACAATTATCAATCAAAAATATCAACGTAGCAATTATGAATCAATAAAATATTAAACAAAGAATTATCGTAATAATTATCGAGTAGTGCCTTCACGTAAGAATCAATAATTCAAAAAAAATATGCAACATAATACCGTGCTAGCCATCGGCAACAACGCGTGTTATCAGATTTTAACCACTGTGTATTCCAACAAATGTTAACTGTGAATACTTCCGCCGTTATTTTCATAAAAATATTTTTGTCATTTTCTAACTCCGATAATAATTTGGGGTCCACCAATGATTGGGGTCCACTAATGATTGTGTCGTCGCATTTAATATTCCCCGACAAAAAAAGAATATTCCCCACCAAATTTAATATTTTATAACAACTTCACAGATTTTGCAAAATTTATAAATATTACCCACAACTATAACATTATATCAAATTCATTCCATAATATTAAAAAAATAATATTTATAAAAAAATCATCTTTATTTAAAAGTATGGTTAAATTGATAAAGGTTAAAGTTAAGGGTGATATTTGAAAATTTTGCAAAGTAAGCAAGTTGTTATAAAAAATAATCGGTGGTAAAATACGGCGTGGTTGCATAGTAGCACACTACGGTATTGATTATTGATGCTTATGTGAGAAGTCACTCGGTTATACTCAATTATTGCTATAATAATTCTTTGCATCATATCTCTCATATTATTGATTCGATTATTAATTATATCATCATTATATATCGATAATATTATATATTATTAAATCAATAATTGAGACGACAAAGTTATTCATATTATTAAATTGCAATATTTACAATGTCTAGAAGTTTTGTCGAGGAGAGGTTTGGTCACCTAATTGCGGCATGATAAGGAGAAATCCTTATCGGAAAGCCCCCTCTCTCATGGGAGGAACGACACGGTTGTTAAATATTGTGAATTATAATAATAATGATGAATAAGTTCGTGTTGATTAAAGATGAATTTGATAGTTCCATTGTGTTGAAATTATTTGTGTTAGTAGAAATCGATATTTATTTTGATAATAATTGATGTTGGAGGTTATATTATATTCGATGTAGTTCGGGTTATTTTTGTGTTATATTAAGGAATATTACGATTACTTATTATAAGTTATTATTCATAAAATTTTTATTAATATATTATTATATTATTATTTATTATTATTTGGGAACTTTTTATATTTTATTTATATAAAATCTTTTAGAATACTTTTATAAAGTTATTTGTTTTATTTTTATTACTATTATATAAATATATATATTATATCTATTATTATGCATTGTATTTTTATATAGTCATTTTATATAAATTTTTATATATAAAATATTTTTTATATAAAATTTTATTATTTATAGTTGGTTTTTTTATAAAGTTATTTGGATTTTTAAAGATTATAATATAGAATATATTATATTTGGTTTTAAAGATTTTATTATTATATTAAATATATAGTTTATTAAGTTTTAATAGTGAATAATATAGATCGTTCTTTTAAATATAAATCAATATGGATATCCGTTTAAAAGTAAATCAATCTGGATAGTTCATGAATTAGTTTCTTATTCATTCCATTCTCTCTATAAATAGAAGCTCATTCCTTCATATTTTTCTTATGAATTCAGAGAAAACTCTATAGAGAGAAATTATAGAGAAATAGAGAGAAAAAAGAAGAAGAATACCTACCTACAATTCTATTTCTTCTATATCCAGTTTTTTCTAAGGTAAAGGATATTATTTGTTGTATAGTAAGGGGTATTATTTCTTTTCGTATTCATGAAGAGAGCTATTATTATTTATTCCATATTCTTTATTATTATGTTGGAATAATCATGTATATGTGGATATCGCGTATACATGGTGAAATTCTTATTATTCCATTCTTTATTATTTGTTGGAATAACTTTGTATATAATATCATACATGGTGAAATTCTTCTGTTATTCCATTCTTTTTATTATTATGTTGAATAATTATCATCATTATTTTTCGCATACATGGTTCCATTATTTTATTATTTCATTGGAATTATTATTTTCATATGAATATCATATTTATTACGGTGAATTCATTTTATTATTCCATTATTTATTATTATTATTGGAATATATGCGTGCGTTCATCGCATGCATTGATGACATGGTTCCATTATTTATTATTATTGGAATATCATGCATGCATACTTATTTTCATTCTTTATTTGGAATTCCATTTTTTATTATTACATTGGGAATACTTTATTATTGCATGAGAATCTATCGTATCGCATGCATGGTGAATTCTTACATTATTCCATTCTTTATTATTTTATTGGAATAACTTTATCTATGTGGATTACCACATGCATGGTGAATGATCCTTTATATTCATTCCTTATTAAATTGTGGAAATGATACACGTGGATTACGTGGATTAATGAAAAATCATAATATAAGCATTGAATTAATTGATGAAATGATGAAAGTCATAATGAAGAAATTCATAATAAAAGCATTGGACTGATGAAAATCATGGGTATATGTAGTATTAGTAAGTGTTATGATGAGTTATGTTGGTTATTATGTGAAAACATGAAAGTTTCTTAGAAATCACAAAGGGTTGAAAATCAGATTTTGGTGAAAATGGAACATGAAATTCAATTGACCATATCTCCTATTATATTTTGAATTTTTGAGTGTGGTCAAGTTCTAGAGTTAGATCTATGAGTTTTCTAACTTATCCAAGTGGAATCACTGGAAAAGGTGTTGTAGATTTTTGTGTGGACTGATTTTAGCAAAGGAGTCAAAAACTACAAAGTACCAAAAAGCTACTGCCCAGAAATTTAAAAGGGCATTTTTGGCCACTTAATTTTTGTGTGAAAAAATTCGGCCTTTTTGGGACATGAAAATATATGGTATAAAGTACTCTCTGTCCAAAAATGAGCTCATTTCGACTTAAAATGAGCAAGTTATGACTATTTCAATATTTAGGTTTTTTCGAAAAAAAAATGCTATACTTAGGAGTTCTATAACTCCGATGACCATGAAATTTAAACTGGAAGCTCACGTTAACATGTGTAAGATCCTGCCAAGATTTGGGAATTTTTGGAGTTAAACTTGAGGTAGCTAATTTCTTAAGGAATTAATTAGAAATTGATTTTTGAAAAATACTTAAGGTAGTTAAAAAATTATAAAAAAATACTTGTTGTGTATGAAATATATGTATATATGTTTGGACAAAGGATAGAAAAATAATAAGTTGATTTGGTAATTTTTCATGAAAATGGTTTAATTTCTGAACATATGAGTTAAATATGTTATGTGAAGTTGAAAAATTGGTAAATATGATTTTATGGCTTGAAAATCTATATATATATAAGGTATATATCATTGATTTTTGATGAGGATTTGATCATTGGTGATGATATCTTATGAGTATGGCATTTTGAATGATTAAATGCATTATTTAAAGTAAAAAGTGTAAACAATTAAAATAAATTGTTTATAAGTTTAAGAAAAAATTAAAATATGTTATTATAATATTAATGATATTAGATTATGAGATTATTAAGTGATTGATAACATTGGGATATTCTTGAACCTGGATAAATATATATTATAAATGTTTAATATTTATCCTTTATCTCATTTGATTGATTCTTTATATCATTATCATGATCCATATGCTTATATTGTGTTGAAAGTCATACATGACTTACGTGTAATAGATGGATGGACTTATGATTATGATTATGAGGATTATTCGGTATAATCATATAGTAATGTTATAAATGATGTGGTAAAAGTCATCTTTGGCCGTAGTGTAGTGCATTGATGGATGGACTTGGTATGATTATGACGAGGGATTATTCGGTATAATCATGACCGTAAGTAATTGAAAACACGAATATCCTTGGCCCGTAGTGCATGGATAATTAGTGGTGATGATTATGATTATTATTAGTCGAGTCTCGATGATAATTATTGATTTTATATTGTATATCTTTTTGATGTATAGTGAAAGAGATGATAGATATTATTTACTTTACTTATTTATATATGATTGTATGTCTTTGGCATGTAGTGCAAAGATGAATTGTTAATGAATATCTTTTAGTAGTGCAAAGATGAATTTAATGAAATTATTATATAGATGATTATGAGTATGATTATGAATTGTGATTTGGTATAACCATGATTTTTTGATGTTTTGAGGTGAAGATAGGTGATGAAAATTATCTTTCATCACAGGTGAAGAAGAGAATTTAGAATCACAATTATGATTATGAGTTATTCATATGATTGTGGACATGAATTGTTGATTGATGTTACTGAGGATAAAACATTATTGGTGGACTTTTAACATGGAGAAGATAATAGAGATCGATGGTCTATTTGACTCTTCTAATGGATTGCTTTCGTTCATTTGCAACTATGGTTGAAAAGTTTTATCATCTACCATATGTTCTAAATCTACGATTTATTCTTGATGAAGGCTATTGATAATTTAATTATCTTTAGTCATGATATTCTTTCTTTGAAATTTAGTTGTGCTCACCCTTTTTTGCTTCACAATTCCTTTCGGGTAATAAAAGAGTGTATTTGGGTGGGCGGTAGGGGATAATGAGGGAAATAAACGGTGGTCTATAGTTATTTGAGGTTCTCCCTAAATAGTATGGAAATAATTTTATTGAGAATTTTAGATGTGTGTGTATAGTATTATATCGTCATTTGATATTTAATTTTGGTGAACAATGAATAGGGTGAGGTGAACCCAACTTTGGAAGGGTGTTTTGCCACTATCATACAAGATGTCTAATGACATACATACACCTCGTGTTATCATAAGGCGGGGTTGTGCACATCCACTTCTTTGAGTATATCTACGAGCACTACCTATATGATCTTGGAGTATATTTGAAATATAATTTTTCACTTGGAGACAGTGGAGATAATTATATGTCAAGAGAAGACTCACCATTGGAAAGAAGATGATAGTAATCTTCTTGTTTTTCTTTTGGGGTCTATTAGGTCAACCAAGGATAATTCTGTGGACATATATGATATCTATCATAACCTAGACGCATGGCCTCCCATATACGAAGGTTTTCTTGAGCACTTCCCAAAGATTTTAATTTCTAAAAGCAGTTATTGATTACTTTTTTATGTAAAGTACCTTTGTAAGGTGTTGTGGTGAGGCACCATGAGAGTTACATAGATTTTTGTATTAAAACTCACAGACTTATATCTGTTTGTCGTACTTCTCTTACTGACAGTTCAGCAGATTGTATAAATGAAGTTTGTATTTGATTTTTATAGAGTGATATCTGGCGACTCGAGAATGGGGGTGTGTGTGGACCTATTTGGGGGGGCGTCACAAATGGTATCGAGCTTAGGGATATGGTCATTTGGCGGAGATATGAGTCTAGAACTAGGAGGGGGGAGGCGAGTATATATATATACTTCGCTAGTGTGTGACTTACCTAAGTGAAATTTTTTTACTTGATAAGTTGACAAATTGTGATATGTCAATTAACCTTTGTTTTGAAGATATATTCTAGAATGATATCTGAAATACGAGAGGAGATGAGCAATGGGAAAAATCATGATCTGAGAGGATATAAGGAGGAAGGTACAATCAAAAAGAAAGCAAGGTATTCTCATCTCTTGAACTACGAGTGCGTGCGTAAATTTTGAGGGCGAAATTTCATAAGGAGGGAGATTGTGAGACCCCGAATTTTATGAAATGAAAGTATTCAATTTTCTTATATTATTCTATTTAGTAAATGGTTAAATTGATAAAAGTTTAAAGTTAAGGGTGATATTTGAAAAATTTTCAAAGTAAGTAAGCAAGTTGTTATAAAATAATCGGTGGTAAAAAATGTAAAATGCATGGTTGCGTAGTAGTAGCATATACGGTATTGATTATTGATGCTTATGTGAGAAGTCACTTTCGGTTATACTCAATTATTGCTATGATAATAATTGCATCATATCTCTCGTATTATTGATTCGATTATTATCGATATTATATATATATATATATATATTATTAAATCAATAATTGAGGCGACAAAGTTATTCATATTATTAAATTATAATATTTACAATGTCTAGAAGTTACATCGAGAGAGGTTTGGTCACTAATTGCGCGCATGATAAGGAGAAATCCTTATTGGAAAGCCCCCTCTTTCACAGGAGCGAGGTTGTTTATTAAATATTATAAGTTATAATATTAATGATGAATAATTTCGTGTTGATTAAAGATGAAATTTGATAGTTCCATTATTGTTGAAATTATTAGTGTTAGTAAAAATAGAAATCGATATTTATTTTGATAATAATTGATGTCTGGAGGTTATATTGTTAATCGGGTATGGGGCACTTGCACTTTTTGTGAATACTAATATATATTTATTAACGGGTTACTATTCATGATTCTATTCACTCTAGTATTATTCACTCGGTATTATTTGTTACACTTTTTGTATCGGTATTATTAGTTCTATTTATTAATGAGTTACTATTAACCAAATTATTATTCACTCTAGTATTATTCACTTTTTAGTATTTGGGACATATTTTATTTATTATATATTATTTATACTATATTTATTATTATTATTCAGATATTATCATAAAATTATTTTTTTTGGTCCAAATTATTTTATATCAATATATTCCATGAGGAGATTTATGCTAATTTTTTAATATTGGTTGAAATTATAATATAAATATATGGATTATATTGGTTTTATTTTTTAATATTAAATCAATATGGATTATTTGGTTTAAAGTTTTTTAATAGTGAATCAATATGGATATTTTGTTTTAAAGTTTTAATAGTGAATCTTTAATAATAGTTGCTTAAGTATTAATAGTAAAAAGGATGGTCCGTTTAAAAGTAAATCAATACGGATAGTTCATGAAATTAGTTCTTATTATTTATCCATTCTCCTATAAATAGAAGCTCATTCATCATTATTTCTTTTAATTCTTTGAAACTCTAGAGAGAAATTAGAGAGAGAGATTATATAGAGAGAAAGAAGAAGAAGAAGAATTTCTACTCTCACTATTCGATATCCATTTTCTTCTAAGGTAAGGGATATTATTTATTAGTAAAGGGTATTATTTCTTTGTATTATTTGTAAACTTTATTTATTTTTTTATTATTATTCATTGGAATATTATTATTATAACATTCTTATATTATTATATTATTTATATGGTATAATCATTGGAATCATTGTATATATTATATATTGGTATACATGGTGAAATTTATTCATTATTCCATTATTTTATTATTATTATTGAATAAACATTCATGCAATATAATGCATACATGGTGAAATTATTATTATTATTCCATTCTTTTTATTATTATGTTGGAATGGAATATTATCATTTGATTTATTCATGATTCATTCCATTATTTATTATTATTTGTTGGAATAATTTGTGCATGCGTCTATCGCATGCATGGTGAATTCGTTATTATTCCATTATTTATTATTTATTATTATATCACATGTTTTTTTATTATTATTAATTCTTGATTCGCATGACTTTTATTTATTACATTATTTAATATTACATTATATCCGCATGCATTGCGATACATTGACACTGGTTCCATTCTTTATTATTACATTGGAATAACATGCATCATGGATCTATCGCATGCATGGTGAATTCTACATTATTCCATTCTTTATTATTACATTGGAATAACATTATATATGTGGATTACCACATGCATGGTGAATGATCCTTTATATTCATTCCTTATTAAATGGAAATGATCATTTACGTGGATTATGATGAAATCATAATTTAATGGATTATGATGAAATCATAATAAAAGCATTGAATTGATGAAAATCATGGGTATATGAAAAGTATATAGTAAGTGTTATGATGAGTTATGTTGGTTATTATGAAAAAACATGAAAGTTTTCTTAGAAATCACAAAGGGTTGAAAATCGATTTTGGTGAAAATGGAACATGAAATTCAATTGACCATATCTCCTATTATATTTGAATTTTTTGAGTGTGGTCAAGTTCTAGAGTTAGATCTATGAGTTTTCTAACTTATCCAAGTGGAAATCTTTGGAAAAGGTGTTGTAGATTTTCGTGGGGTGATTTTTAGCAAAGGAGTCAAAAAGCGAAAAGTAAAAAAGCTACTACGCCCAAATTTTTAAAAGGGCATTTTTGGCCACTTATTTGTGAGAAAAATTCTGGCCTTTTGGGACATGAAAATATATGGTATAAAGTACCTCTGTCCAAAAAATGAGCTCATTTCGACTTAAAATGAGCAAGTTATGACTATTTCAATATTTAGGTTTTTTCGACGAAAAATGCTATATACTAGGAGTTCTATAACTCCGATGACCATGAAATTTAAACTGGAAGCTCACGTTAACATGTGTAAGATCCTGCCAAGATTTGGGAATTTCTGGAGTTAAACTTGAGGTAGCTAATTTCTTAAGGAATTAATTAGAAATTGATTTTTGAAAAATACTTAAGGGAGTTGAAAAATTATAAAAAAAAATACTTGTTGTGTATGAAATATATGTATATATGTTTGGACAAAGGATAGAAAAATAATAAGTTGATTTGGTAATTTTTCATGAAAATGGTTTAGTTACGAACATATGAGTTAAATATGTTATGTGAAGTTAAAAAATTGGTAAATATGATTTTATGGCTTGAAAATCCTATATAAGGTATATATCTGATTTTTGATGAGGATTTGATCATTGGTGATGAAATCTTATGAGTATGGCATTTTGAATGATTAAATGCATTATTTGGTAAAGTGTAAACAATTAAAATAAATTGTTTATAAGTTTAAGAAGTGATTAAAAAATATTATTATAATATTAATGATATTAGATTATGAGATTATTAAGTGATTGATAACATTGGGATATTCTTGAACCCTGGATAAATTATATTATAAATGTTTAATATTTATCCTTTATCTCATTTGATTGATTCTTTTTATATCATTATCATGATCCTCATGCTTATATTGTGTTGAAAGTCATATTTGTGACTTACGATGCATAGATGGACTTGGTATGATTATGACCGAGGATTATTCGGTATATAATCATATAGTAATATTTACAAATGATGTGGTAAAAGTCATCTTTGGCCGTAGTGCATAGATGGACTTGGTATGATTATGACCGAGGATTATTTCGGTATAATCATGGTAGTAATTGAAAACACGAATATCCTTGGCCCGTAGTGCATGGATAATTGATGATGGTGTTATATGATGATCTTATTATGTAGTGAGTCTCGGGATGATTTGATGATGGTTTTATTAAGTTGTATATCTTTAAAATATTGATAGTGCAAAGATGAACGTAGAGAAGTTATTAGATATATAGTTATATGCTCTTTTATAAAATCTGATTGTATGTCTTTTTGTAGTGAAAATGAATTGTTAATGAATATCTTTGGTAGTAGTAGTGCAAGATGAATTTGAATTTATTAGTATGATTATGATGATTTTTGATGAATTGTGATTTGGTATAACCATGATTTTTGATGATTTTGGTGAAGATAGGTGATGAAAATTACATTTCATGGACTTTTAGGTGCGAAGAGAATTTAGAATCACAATTATGATTATGAGTTATTATTCATATGATTGTGGTTGAGGAATTATTGATTGATGTTCGAGAGGATAAAACATTATTGGTGGACTTTTAATATGGAGAAGATAATAGATCGATGGTCTATTTGACTCTTCTAATGGATTGCTCGTTCATTGCAACTATGGTTGAAAAGTTTTATCATCTACCATATATTCTAAATCTACGATTTATTCTTGATGAAGGCTATTGATAATTTAATTATCTTTATATTTAAATTTCAAATTTTTTGAATAAATTTTTTTAATAATATATTTGATAATATTATAATGGATTTGATATAATGTTATAGTTGTGGGTAATATTTATAAATTTTGCAAAGTAGCAAGTTGTTATATATATATTGATTGGTGGGGAATATTTTTTTAATCGGGGAATATTAAATGCGACACACAATCAATCATTGGTGGACCCCCACAGAAGAAGTATTGTCGTAGTTAAAAAAGCGAAATTATCTTTTTATAAAAATAACGGCGAAAGTATTTTTTATTAAAAAAGCTGTTGAACTACGGTAAAAAAAAAAGTACGATGTCTGGCGTGGTTGCGTAGCACTACGCGGTATTGATTATTGATGCTTACGTGAAGTCACTTTCGGTTATACTCGATTATTGCTCTGATAATTCTTTGCATCATATCTCTCGTATTATTGATTCGATTATTGTGTCACGATATCATCATGCATATATATTATATATTATTAAATCAATAATTGAGGCGACAAAGTTATTCATATTATTAAATTGCAATATTTACAATGTCTAGAAGTTACATCGAGGAGAGGTTTGGTCATCTAATTGCGGCATGATAAGGAGAAATCCTTATCGGAAAAGCCCCTCTTTCAGGAGCGACACGGTTTTGGTTGTTAAATATTGTGAGTTATAATATTAATGATGAATAAGTTCGTGTTGATTAAAGATATATTTGATAGTTTCATTGTGTTAGAATTATTAGTGTTAGTGGAAATCGACATCTATTCTGATGATAATTGATGTATGGGGGTTATATTGATAAATCGGATAATTAATCGAATAAATGAGCAATTAATTGCTACTAATTCACATGCTTATATAACTATTTGTTCACATGTGTGTACTATTGAATCACATTCTTGTACTATTAGGGGAGTTGGTACAAGATTGATAATATTTGCATGACTAAGTTAAAAATGGAGGGATAGATGGAGGTCTTATAATTTGTAATTCGTATTTTCACATGATTATAACTATTGATTCACATGATTGAACTATTGATTCACATTATTTACTATTAGGGGAGGTGGTGCAAGTTTGATAATACTTGCGAGGACTAAATTAAAAATGAAAGAAAAGTTGGAGGTATTGTCTTTGTAATATTTTGAGCCCCAAAAGCGTGCGATTATCGAAACTATATTTTTCTATAAATAGAAGCTCATTCTTCCTTCATTTCTCACCAATTCACTAAAGCTATAGAAGCAATTATTATAGAGAGAAATTATAGAGAGAAAGAAGAAGAAGTCTGCTACCTCTCTATTCGATATCGGTTTTTTTCTAAGGTAAGGGGTATTATTATTTCTTTTCATTATTCATGAAGAAGAGCTATTATTATATTCATGAATTATTATTATTGGAATTATTATATATGTTGGAATATGTTGGAATACTTATACATGGTGAAATGTACATTATTCATTCTTTATTATTACAAATTCATTATTCATTATTTTCCATTCTTTATTATTACATTGGAATATATGAATATTTATTTATTCTGTTTACATGGTTCATTCATTATTTATTATTACATTGGAATAACATATTATTATCTTCATTATTCCATTTTATTCTTTATTATTGTTGTTGAATAATATTATTCTTTATTATTATACATGAATACATTTTATTCCATTCTTTATTATTACATTGGAATATATCATGCATGCGTTCTACATGCGTACACTGGTTCCATTCTTTATTATTACATTGGAATATCACATGCGGTTTCATGCGTTATTTGGTTCCATTCTTTATTATTATTTTGGAATATCACATGCACATGCATTTTTTACTGGTTCCATTCTTTATTATTACATTGAGAATAACACATGCATCATTCTATATATCTATCGCATGCATGGTGAATTCTTACATTATTCCATTCTTTATTATTACATTGGAATAACTTTTATCTATATGGATTCTGCATGCATGGTGAATGATCCTTTATTATTCATTATGAATAGTATTTTCATTTCATTGGAAAAGGGGGGTTTTGCGAGGCGATTTCGGTTTATTTTTTGACCCTCAAAAATTGCGGAAAAATTTGAAATGATAATTTTGATGAGTTTTCTAGATTGTGTCCAAAAATGGCGATTTTTGGATGTATAGATTAAGAGTTATGGATTTTATGGGAAAAAGACTATTTTAAAAGTAAACCCTTATAACTCTTTGTGGTTAACTCAAAATTGGTGAAATTTTTTATGGGAGTAGTATGTATATATATAAGGTATAGTATACCTGTAAATTTTGGAATTTTTGGACAAAAAAGTACAATTTATGATAAATGTCTAAATATTAAGGCGATTTTGTGTATATGAAAAATAGTAAATGAATTTTAAAAATTAAGAGAAAAATATATATTCAATATGGGACTATATTACGCTAAATCCGAAAAAAGAAATATTTTTGGGATTTGATTTGGTATTTTTCATGAAAATGAACTAGTTATGAGTAAATGAATTAAATATGTTATGTGAAGTAACAAAATTGGAAAATAGGATTTTATGGCTTGGGAATCCTATATAGGGTATATCTGATTTTTTTGATGAGGATTTGATCATTGGTGATGAAATCTTATGAGTATGGCATTTTGAATGATTAAATGCATTATTTGGTAAAGTGTAAACAATTGAAATAAATTGTTTATAAGTTTAAGAAGTGATTAAAATATTATTATAATATTAATAATATTAGATTATGAGTTTATTAAGTGATTGATAATATTTGGATAAATTTAAAGTCTTTAATATTTTTATCCTTGTTTTCGTTTGATTAATGCTTATATATATCATCATCATCATCATCATTGCTTATATTGTGATGAAAGTCATCTTTGGCTTTACGATGCGTAGATGGACTTGGTATGATTATGACCGAGGGATTATTCGGTATAATCATGATGTAGTAATGTTATAAATGATGTGGTAAAAAAGTCCTCATTGGCTGTAGTGCATTGATGGACAATTTTTGGTATGATTATGACCGAGAGGATTATTCGGTATAGTCATGACCATTGATGATTTAATGAATATCCTTGGCGCGTAGTGCGGGGATTGATTGATGATGGTTTATTTATTAAATTTGAGTCTCGTGATAAAAATTGATGAAAACATTTTTAAATCATAGAAGATAGTAGATATATATACTCTACTTGACTCTTTAATGGATTGCTTATTTGCATTAAAATTGATTAAACTTGATGTCTATTGTATTTTATCGGTTTAACATTGTTGAAGACTAATGATAATTTATTACGCATTATCTTAGTCATAATATTTCTTCTTGGGCTAGTTGAGCTCACCCTTTTCTTTCTTTGTTCTCTTGAAATGAGAATATAGAATGGGAATAGTATTTGGGACGAGTCGGGGAGCATTAGTAGTGATGGTCGGATGATAGCATTAGTAGTCCTAAAACTATTACATTAAATAGTGTGATAATAAATGTAATGAGGACTCCATTGAGTGTGGATATTATATTAGATGACAATATTCTTATTAAAACTCTTAGATTATATTTTTTTTTGTTTTTTTTTATTATATGTTGTATAATTAAGTTGTATTTGAATTTTGTACCATGTATTTGGCGATTTCGAGATGGGTGATGTATTGATTATTGATGCTTACGTGAAGTCACTCGAGTTATACTCGATTATTATTACTACGATTATTATTATCATCATATCTATTATTATTATTATATTTCACATATATCATATATATATATATATTATAATATTATATCATATATATTATATATTATTATATATATATTATTATTAATATTATTGTTAAATAATATTATATTATATTACAAATAGCAATTAATTATTTCAATAATCGAGAGATTTTTCAATCCAATATTCGAAAGCCCCTTAAGGAGAAATCCTTATCGAGGAGCCCCCCCCTCTTTCAGGAGAGCGATAATATTAATGAATAAATAATGAGTTATAATATTAATGATGAATAAGTTGTGTTGATTAAAGATGAAATTGATAGTTCCATTTGTTGGGATTATTAGTGTTAGTGGAAATCGACATTTATTCGATGATAATTGATATCGGGGGGTTATATTGATAAATTGGTAATTAATAATTAATCGGATAAATGAGCAATTAATTGCTACTATTAATTAACTACATTATATAACTATTTGTTGTTGTATATGTGTACTATTGATTCACATTCTTGTACTATTAGGGGAGTTGGTGCAAGATTGATAATACTTGCATGACTAAGTTAAAAATGGAGGTATATAGATGGATAGTCTTATATTTTGTATTATTCATATTTTCACATGATTATAACTATTGATTCACATGATTGAACTATTGATTCACATTATTTACTATTAGGGGGGGGAGGTGGTGCAAGTTTGATAATACTTGCGGGGACTAAATTAAAAAAAAAAGAAAAGTTGGAGGTATTGTCTTTGTAATTTTTGAGCCCCCAAAAGCGTGCAATTATCGAAACTATATTTTCTATAAATAGAAGCTCATTCTTCCTTCATTTCTCACCAATTCACTAAAGCTATAAAGCAATTATTATAGAGAGAAATAAAGAGAGAGAGAGAAAAGAGAACGCTGCTACCTCTCTATTCCAGATATCATTTTTAGGTAAAGGTAGTATTTATTATTTCTTTTTTTATTTCATCATATTCATTGAAGAGAGCTATTATTATTCCATTCCTTATTATTATGTTGGAATAACTTTTATATCATATATATTATATACATGGTGAAATTCTTATTATTATTCCATTCTTTATTATTACATTGGAATATATGCATGCATCATGTGAATATTATTCATTCTTTATTATTCATTGGAATATACATTATTTATTATTCATTAATTATTTATTATTCATTCTTTATTATTCATTATACATATGCATTCATTTATTATTCCATTTTATTCTTTATTTATTATTATATCATTAATGACATTTTATTCCATTCTTTATTACATTTTTTATTTATGCATGGTTCCATTCATTTATTATTACATTGGAATATATCACATGCATGTGTTTTGACATTGCAGTTCTTGGTTTTATTATTTATTGAGAATTACATTTGACATGCATTAGAATGGTGAATTCATATACATCATTATGAATATTATATCATTTATGCATTATGGTGAATTCTTACATTATTCCATTTATTATTATTCATATTGGAATATGTTTTATATATGGATTCGCATGCATGGTGAATGATATTTATATTATTCTTATAAATTGGAAATATTTTTTCAAAATTAAAGGTTTTTTGAAAATAAATTTGAATTTTCATAATTTTTGACCCTCAAAAAATTTGGAAAAATTTGAAATGATAATTTGATGAGTTTTCTAGATTGTGTCCAAAAATGGCGATTTTTGGATGTATAGATTAAGAGTTATGGATTTTATGGGAAAAGACTATTTTAAAAGTAAACCCTTATAACTCTTTGTGGTTAACTCAAAATTGGAAAATTTTTATTGGGAGTACAGTATATATATAATGAGAGTATATACCTGTAAAATTTTGAATTTTTTGGACAAAAGTACAATTTATGATAAATGTCTAAATATTTGGAGTTTTGGCCATATGAAAAAAAATAGTAAATGAATTTTAAAATTTCGAGAAAAATATATATTCAATCAATATGGGACTATATTACGCTAAATCCCGAAAAAAGAAATATTTTTGGGATTTGATTTGGTATTTTTTTGAAAATGAAAATGAACTAGTTATGAGTAAATGAATTAAATATGTTATGTGAAGTAACAAAATTGGAAAATAGGATTTTATGGCTTGGGAATCCTATATATATAGGGTATATCTTGATTTTTTTGATGAGGATTTGATCATTGGTGATGAAATCTTATGAGTATGGCATTTTTTGAATGATTAAATGCATTATTTGGTAAAGTGTAAACAATTGAAATAAATTGTTTATAAGTTTAAGAAGTGATTAAAATATTGTTATAATATTAATAATATTAGATTATGAGTTTATTAAGTGATTGATAATATTTGGATAAATTTAAAGTCTTTAATATTTATCCTTGTTTTGTTTTTTTGATTTGATTTTATATCATTCATCATCATCATCCTCATCTTATATCATGATGAAAGTCATTTTTATACTACGTGATGGATGGACTTGATTATTGATCTTTGATTACGATATGAATATGATTATGACTTAATTTATATATGATTATGATGATGGAAATGGTATGATATAATAATGATGGTGATGTAATATAATAAATGATGGTAAAAGTCCTTATTTTGATGTAGATGATTGATGGATGATTTTTGGTATGATGATATGACCGATGATTATGATTGGTATAGTCATGACCATTGATGATTTAATGAATATCCTTGGGCGTAGTGTCGGGATGATTCGATGATGTGGTTTATTTATTAAAGTTTGAGTCTCGTGATAAAAATTGATGAAAACATTTTAAATCATAGAAGATAGTAGATATCATCTCTACTTGACTCTTTTAATGGATTGCTTATTCATTGCAGTTAAACTTGATGTCTATTGTATTTTTTTCGGTTTTAACATTGTTGAAGACTAATGATAATTTATTACGCATTATCTTAGTATATATTTTTTCTTGGGCTAGTTGAGCTCACCCTTTCTTTCTTTCTTTTCTCTTTAGGAAATGAGAATAATATGAGCTAGTCGGGGGGAGGAGTGGCGGAGGGGAAGCGAGTAGTGATCCTAGATAGAGATATAGCATTAGTAGTCCTCACTATTACATAAATAAATAGTGTGATAATAAATGTAATGAGGACTCCATTGAGTGTGGATATTGTCTAGATGACAATATTCTTATTAAAACTTATATTATTATGTTTTTTCGTATTTTTTTATTTTGTTGTTTATTTAATTTTGTATTTTATTTGTATTTTGTACCATGTATTTGGCGATTTCAAGATGGGTGATGTATATTTTATTTTGGGGGCGTCACAGTTGGTATCAAAGCTTAGGGATATGATCCTGAGATGAGATGTGAGACAAGAAACTAGGAGGAGAGGAGGGGAATTCCTTCGCTAGTATGACCTACCTAAGTTTATTTGGTATTTAATTGGGTTGGTCGAGTATAGGGATAATATGTGATATGTTAATTAACCCTTTTTTTGTGGCGGTGTTTGAAAATGGCATCCGAAAATGTTTGAGATCAAACAATGAAAGCACATGAGACCAGTTGAGTCACCTGATCGATCGATACCGAGGATAATGTGTGCGAGGAATAATAATAATCCTCGGGGTAAATAACAACAACCGATCAAATGATGAGCGATGGGATGTTAGGAGGCTTTATGCATGATCATGCAACATCGACATTAGAGAGAGACTCTGTTCAAAATATAGGTGGAAATAATGGCAACAACCACGGATCATCAGCGCTAAGCAGATTCGAGGATTTGGGATTTTTTAGGAGTTTTTTTTGGGAAAGCAGAACCACTAAAAAAGGCGGAGGCGTGGTTAAAGCGAGATCACCAAGATATTTGATGTCTTGGGATGCTCTCGAGAGAGAGCAAAAGGTTCCCCTTTGCCACCTTTATGTTGCGTGAAGAAGGTGATTCTTGGTGGGAATATAAAAGCATGACTGACTGATGCACTTTCAAGATGTCTTGGGAGAAGTTCAAGAGTTGTTCAACGACAAGTACTTTTTCCGAAAGTATTCGTCACATGAAGGAGGTGGAGTTTATCAAGTTGGAGCAAAACAATATGCCGTGTCGTGTCGCGAATACGAGGCTAAATTTGCGGAGTTATCCGGTTTGCATCCCATTTGGTCGATAATGAGGAGCGAATGGCGCGAATGTTTCTAAGAGGTTTTGAAAAACCCGATATCGTCGATACCTCATTTCTCACAAACTTTGTTTTTTATATTGAGATGTTGTGAATAGGGCTCGATTATTGGAGCGCGATAATGAGTCAAAGACAACCAAAAAAAGCAAACGAACAACACGATAATAATAATAATACATGTGGTGGTAGCAGCGACCGACCATCGAACAATGATAACCATCGTGGGGAAATTATCATGCCGAGAATGGTAACCACTTGGTGGTAATCATAGCCAAATAATAGGAGTGGAAAAGAAGAAGAGAAGGTTCAACAATGATGATGGAAGGCAAGCACAACTGACAACACCAACACCAAGGAAGGAAGGAGACCGACCACCACCGATATGTATGCTTCAAATGAGGAGGAGGGGAGGACATATCGGTCCAAGTGATGTGATGCGGTCAAAGCATGTTACAATTGTGAAAAAAAGAAGGTCACCTAGCCCGATTTTTCGTGCACCAAAGTCAAAGTCAAGAATTTGGGTGGGACGGTGGCACCAAAGGCGCGGAACAAAAAAACAAAGTCGGTGGTTTCGGGAAGAGTTTTTTTTCGTGACTTCTCAAAAGCGAGTAACCCGAAAGAAGTTAGCACGGGTTAGTTAATTATAAATTCTTCTTGAAGTCTATACCTTATTAGATACCGGTTCTACCCATTATTTTATCTCTCTTGCTTGCGCTTTCAGCGTTTAAATTTGACTCTCAGAGAAGTTAGACTTTGACTTATCGGTTTGAAACTTCGTTAGGAGAAACCTTCATTTCACTATTTATTTATTATCTTTTTGATTCAAGTCTTCACGTTGAGAGATCTTATCTCTTTGAAAATACTTGCCTTTGATGTGATTTTAGGAATCGATTGGTTATTCTGTCATGTTAATATTGTTTTTTTTGTTGTTAGCTTTATTTAACCAACTTTATTAATGAATTCTTCTAAAGTTAATCTTTATTCTAAAGCCGTAAGTAAAAATTCGAAAGCTTTTATTTGTTGACTTTTATTGAAACCCGAATCAAACCCATTGTGAATAAGCGGTGGCAAGTTTAAATATTTGTTAAAGTCTTGGATGAAACCAGATTTTGAAAATTTCTATTGTTAATAAATTTAATGACGTATTCTTGAAGACTTCTTAGTTACCCCTAGAGCGTGAAATCAATTTTTGATACAAAACCCATTTCTAAAACCATTATATATCAATAGAAGCGTATATCGATATTCATTTGAGAAGAAGATTACGATATATTGAATTTAACGTGCGTAGTAGGTGAGATAGTAGCGTTGAGTAGAAGATCATTGTAAATGTTGTTTTATGATGAGTGATGTTGTTAACACAAAACCCATTAAAGTATAACTTACAAATGATGAAGATAGAGTTAAAGACTCTAAGGGACCCACGTGAAGATAACGAATATACGAGTAGAATCGACTTTAATCGATAAAGTTAAAAAGCTAGCTCAAGCTACGAATGTGAAGAGAATGATGAATGTGAAGAAGAAGAAGGTTCAAGAAGGCGTTATTCTAGAAGCAAGAATCGATGAAGAGGAAATCTCAACCCTCGATTTAATTGGCCCATTTGAAATCCTCGATCGAGTAGGAGCTGTGGCCTATAGACTCGTTTTACCGTAGTAGTATGTGTCGCGTGTTCATAATTTTTTTTTCACGTATCGATGTTACGTAAATATGTGGATGACCGAACCACATTATTAAATTAGAACTAGAGCGAGATAGCGAGAAGATTTAATGTATGATGAGGAGATCGTGTTAAAATCTTGGATAAGAAGGATCGTATTCAACACTCAAAGGTTATACCTCAAGAGAGAGTTAGAAATGAAATGAAGTATCAAGGTATCCTCATCTCTTGACATACGTACAGTGCGTGCGTACGTAAATTTCGAGGGCAAAATTTCATAAGGAGGGAGATTGTGAGACCCCAAATTTTATGAATAAAGATTTAAATTTTGAAATATTTTTTTGAATATTATGGTGTGATATAATGATATAATGTTATATATAATGTTATAGTTTGGGTAATATTTATAAATTTTGCAAAAAAGTATATAAGTTGTTATATAATATTCGATTGGTGGGGAATATTCTTTTTGTCGGGGGGAATATCAAATACGACGACGACACAATCATTAGTGGACCCCACAAATAGAAAGTATTGTCGTAGTTAAAAAATGATAAAATTATTTTTATAAAAATAACGGCGAAAGTGTTACTGAATTAAAAGCTGTTGTTGAACTACGGTAGTAAAAGTAAAATAATACGATGTCTGGCGTGTTTGCGTAGTAGCATTGCGGTATTGATTATTGATGCTTACGTGAAGAAGTCACTCGGTTATACTCAATTATTACTATGATAATCTTTGCATCATATCTCTCATATTATTGATTCGATTATTGTCGTATATCATCATAATATAATATATATATATATTATTAAATAAATAATTGAGGCGACAAAGTTATTCATATTATTATTATATTTACAATGTCAATATTTATGATATGTCAGAAGTTACATCGAGGAGAGGTTTGAAAATCTAATTGCATTGGCATGATAAGGAGAAATCCTTATCGAAGCCCCCCCCCTTTCACAGGAGGAGCGACATGGTTGTTAAATATTGTGAGTTATAAATAATAATGATGAATAAGTTGTTGATTTGATTAAATGATGATTTGATAGTTCCATTGTGTTGGGATTATTAGTGTTAGTGGAAATCGACATTTATTTGATGATAATTGATGTCTGGGGTTATATTGATAAATCGGGTAAATTAATCGGATAAATAAGCAATTAATTGCTATTAATTCACATGCTTTATATTACTATTTGTTCACATGTGTGTACTATTGAATCACATTCTTTTATTAGGGAGGGAGTTGGTGCAAGATTGATAATACTTTGCATGACTAAGTTAAAAATGGAGGTATAGATGGAGGTCTTATATTTTAATTCAGTATTTTTTCACACATGATTATAACTATTGATTCACATGATTGAACTATTGATTCACATTATTTACTGGGGGGGGAGGTGGTGCAAGTTTGATAATACTTGCGAGGACTAAATTAAAAATGAAAAAAAAGTTGGAGGTATTGTCTTTGTAATATTTTGAGCCCCAAAAGCGTGCAATTATCGAAACTATATTTTTCTATAAAGAAGAAGCTCATTCTTCCTTCATTTCTCACCAATTCACTAAAGCTTTATAGAAGCAATTATTATAGAGAAATTATAAAGAAGAAGAAGAAAGTCTCCTCTACTCTCTCGTATCGATATCGCTTTATCTAAGGGGTAGGGTATATTTTTTTAGTAAGGTAAAGGGTATTATTTCTTTTCGTATTCATGAAGAGATTATTATTATTCTATTATTATATTGGAATAATTATTATTATTATGCATACATGGTTATTCTTTATTATTCCATTCTTTATTATTATATTGAATAACATATTATTATATGCATACATTGAAATTATTTATTATTATTATTTTTATTATTATTATTGAATACATTATGCATGTATAATTATCAATTATTATTATTATTATTTTATTATTTTATTATTATTGGAATATTCATATCATGCATTATTATCGCATTTTTATATTTTATTATTATTATTTATTATTATTTATTATTATTTATTATATTGATGCATTCATTTTATTCATTTTTATTATGCATTGGAATATTCATGCATTTATTTTTCGTTCCATTCCATTCTTTATTATTATTTGGATATATCACACATGCATGCGGTTTTACGCGTGACTGTTCCATTCTTTTTTATTATTCCATTCTTTATTATTCATTGAGAATACATATCATGCATGCATTATTTATGCATGCATGGTGAATTCTTCATTATTCCATTCTTTATTATTACATTGGAATAACCTTATGTGGATGGATTCTGCATGCATGGTGAATGATCTTATTTATTATTATATGAATAATTTTTTTTCAAAATTCGGCATTTTTTTTTTTTCAGAAATTTTAAATAATTTTTCGACCTCAAAAATTTTGGAAAAATTTGAAATGATAATTTGATGAGTTTTCTAGATTGTGTCCAAAAATGGCGATTTTTGGATGTATAGATTAAGAGTTATGGATTTTATGGGAAAAGACTATTTTAAAAGTAAACCCTTATAACTCTTTTGTGGTTAACTCCAAAATTGGTGAATTTTTTTTATTGGGAGTACATATATATAATAGAGTATATACCTGTAAATTTTGGAATTTTTGGACAAAAGTACAATTTATGATAAATGTCTAAATATTGAGTTTTGGCCATATGAAAAATAGTAAATGAATTTTAAAAATTCGAGAAAAATATATGTTCAATATGGGACTATATTACGCTAAATCCGAGAAAAGAAATATTTTTGGGATTTGATTTGGTATTTTTCATGAAAATGAAATGAACTAGTTATGAGTAAATGAATTAAATATGTTATGTGAAGTAACAAAATTGGAAAATAGGATTTTATGGCTTGGGAATCCTATATAGGGTATATATGATGATTTTTGATGAGGATTTGATCATTGGTGATGAAATCTTATGAGTATGGCATTTTGAATGATTAAATGCATTATTTGGTAAAGTGTAAACAATTGAAATAAATTGTTTATAAGTTTAAGAAGTGATTAAAATATATTATAATAATAATAATAATTAGATGATGAGTTTATTAAGTGATTGATAATATTTGGATAAATTTAAAGTCTTTAATATTTATCCCTTTTTTCGTTTGATTAATGCTTATATCATTGTCATCATCATCATCCTCATGCTTATATATTGATGATGAAAGTCATCTTTGGCTTACGTGCATAGATGGACTTGGTATGATTATGACCGAGGATTATTCGGTATAATCATGACTGTAATGTTATAAATGATGAGAAAACGAATCCGGTGAAACAAAATGACAAGGATTAAGGATTAAGGATTAGTACTTTGTTTTATCCACGCCCAAAAATACCTCAAAAATAATTACAAAGTGGTGTAAAATTCAAGAATGATCAAAACATGGATACAATCAAAGCTTCAGTATCCGAATAGATATTTTGGACGAATGAAAAGAAAATTTTTCATTTTTAGATGAATAGTCTATGTATTCAATGAATAAGTGATAAGTATACGTGAATAGTCTCGTGAGATATCGTGAATAGTAACTCAGACACCAAAAGTTCCAAATTTGATAAAAACTTCAGATCAATATTTCAACATAATGATATTGAAGAAATAATATCATTACTGAAAAAAATAATATCCTTACCTCGAAAGATTAGTACTTTAAATTGGAATAATGGTATATATAGTCTTTGAAAGGGACTTGCACCGTCTAACAATACTCAAAGTATACTCAAAATACTCACAAGAATACGCTTCGATAATATAGAGAGAAAACTTGATTTACGGTGTGATTTTCAATTCTAACCTAAGACCCTATTTATAGGAAAATGCTTAGAACACCAAAGTAAAATTTAATAAAATATTAATATATATTATAAATTTCCTTAGCCCATCTTTGAAGATCTGATTTCAGCAATTAATATCACATGTTAGCCCACTTAAATGCAAAAAACGTTTTTCTTTAAAATAATAATTAAAACTTCCAAAAATCAATTATTTTTGAACTTGAACTTCAATAATTCACAATAAATAGCCCTTTTATCAGAAAATTTGAATCTCATGAGTTTTTATAGGAAATTCAATTCTCTACAACTTTGTAGAAGAAAGTTTTTCCAAATTCCAAGCAGAAATTGGTGAAATCCATAAGCAGGAGATTTTCAAATTTATAATCAAATTTCAAATCAATAAATGGGGTCCACCGACATGTTTAACATGTTTTAAATATTTATTGCAACAAAATACTCTTCCTCCTCGTATACTCATATATCCCACATTCGTTGTTAAAATATCACCATTATTATATTATTAAAATATAATAATATATTTAAATGAATTATTTTATCGGAAAAAGATAAAATTTCAATTTTCAACAATTGTCACATTAAAAATTTTCTCCATCTATATCCACATAAAATCAATATTTTCTCATCATATGAATCAATAATTATTTATTCACAAATAATATTCTGAGAATCACAATATGTGACAACCGGGTTCAGAGAAGAGGGGCTTTCAATAAGAATTTCTCCTTCTTGGCGCGCAATTAGGTGACCAAACCTCTCCTTAGATGAACTTTCTAGACATTGCCAATAATATTATCTAATAATATTATTCAGGATAATATGAATTATTGCTTCGATAATGAAAATCTTGTGTAATGACAATTATTGAAACAACAATGAATAATATAAAATATCAACGCAAAGAATTATTAAATCAATAAAATAATTGAGCAAGTAATTATCGTAACCATTATTGAGTAGTGCCTTCTTCACGTAAGAATCAATAATTGGTGCAATACTGGTAGTGCTACTATGTTTTAACCACATAAAGTATTTTAACAAGATTAATTGTGAATAACTACGCCAAGTTATTTTTAAACAACTTATATTTGTCGTTTTCTTCATCCAATCGCTTTCCAGTTATGGGGCCCACACATGGTCGCTACCGTCGCATACGAATATTCCCCGACGATTTGAATATTCCACGACCAAACGAATATCCCTTTGACAACAATGAATATTTTATAACCACTTGCTTATTTTGAAATATTTGCGTATTTTACCCATAACTATCCACATTAATCAAATCAACCCTTACTATTTCAAAATAATAAATAGAGAAAATTAAATTTCATTAATAATAAGTTGGGGTCTTACAGTTTTTGGTATGATTATGACCATGGATTATTCGGTATAGACCATTGATGATTTAATGAATATCCTTGGCCCGTAGTGCAGGGATGATTCGATGATGTGGTTTATTTATTAAGATGAGTCTCAGCGATAAAATTGATGAAAATATTTTTAAATCATAGAAGATAGTAGATATCATTCTCTACTTGATTCTTCTAATGGATTGCTTATTCCGCTGCAGTTAAACTTGATATCTATTGTATTTTATCAGTTTAACATTGTTGAAGACTAATGATAATTTATTCTGCATTATCATAGTCATAATATTTCTTACCAGGCTAGTTGAGCTCACCCTTTCTTTCACTGTTCTCTTCAGGAAATGAGAACGTAGCCGGGACTAGTCGGGGAACGGAGTGACGATCCAGAAGATAGCATTAGTAGTCCTCACAATTCTATTAAATAGTTTGACAATAAATGTAATGAGGACTCCATTGAGTGTGGATATTGTCTAGATGACAATATTCTTATTAAAACTCTTAGATTATGTTTTGTCATATTTTACACGACTGATGTATAATTAAGTTGTATTTGAATTTTGTACCATGTATTTGGCGACTCAAGATAGGTGATGTATACCTGTTTTGGGGGCGCCACATATTATATACGTCATTTGATATTTAATTTTGGTGAACCGAATAGGGTGAGGTGAACCCAACTTTGGAAGGGTGTTTTGCCACCATCATACAAGATGTCTAATGACATACAACCTCGTGTTATCATAAGACAGAGTTGTGCACATCCAATTGCTGAGTATATCTACAAGCACTACCTATATGATCTTGGAGTATATTTGAAATATAATTCTCACTTGGAGACAACAGAGATAATTATATATCAAGAGAAGACTCACCATTGGAAAAAAGATGATAGCAATCTTCTTGTTTTTCTTTGGGGTCTATTGGGTCAACCAAGGATAATTCTGTGGACATATGATATCTATCATAACCTAGACGCATGGCCTCCCATGTACAAAGGTTTCCTTGAGAACTTCCCAAAGATTTTAATTTCTAAAACAGTTATTGAGTGTACTTTTATATAAAGTACCATTGTAAGGTGTTGTGGTCGAGACACCATGAAAGTTATATACATTTTGTATTGAAACTCACAGCTTATCTGTTATCGTACTCTGCACGACAGTTCAACAGTTATATAAATGAAGTTTGTATTTGATTTTTATAGTATGATATCTGGCGACTCAGAATGGGTCGTGTTGACCTATTTTGGGGGCGTCACAATGAGCATGAGGATGATGACAATGACGTAATAATTCAATAAAACAAGTTCAAGGATAAATTTTAAAATTTTATAATTTAATTTATTCAGAATTCAATAACGTTCAAATTGTCAACATGATACTACTTTGTGGAGTAAAATTTAAGAATAATATTGTACCAAAAATGAATCAATTTTTATCATGAATAGTACCCCGGGTGAATAGTACTCGAGTGAATAGTACCCCGTGAATAGTACTTCATGAATAGTAACCCCGTGAATAGTACTCCGGCATGAAAAAGTTAAAACTTATCAAGAATGCTCAGAATAATATTTTCATGAAAAAGATACTAGATGAAGCGCAAATATCAAGTATATTCTACTAATTTCATGGAGTATAGAAGCTAAAATTTTAACAAAACGAGTATAGAATTCGAAATCTAAAATGAAATAATATTACTTACATACTACATAGTATAGAAGAAAATATTATTTCAAGCGAATATTGAACAAAACTAACATCCCTTTGAACGAAAATAATATTCCATAATAAAAATAATGGAGTAAAATTCAAGAATGAAGATCAAAACATAGATACAATCAAAGATAGTAACCATAATAGACATCTAGGACGAAAAAGAGAAAATTTTATTTTTCGATGAATAGTGTCGTATTCGTGAATAGTACCGTATACATGAATAGTGTGGTATACGTGAATAGTAATCCCGACACAAAAAGATAGAAATTTTACAATAAAATTCATATTAATATTTTGGCATAATGATATTGAAGAAAATAATATCATTTACGAAGAAAATAACATCCCTTACTACTGTTGAACGAAAATAATATTCCATAATAAAAAATAATGGAGTAAAATTCAAGAATAAAGATCAAAACATGGATACAATCAAAGATAGTAACCATAATAGACATCTGGGATGAAAAAGAGAAAATTTCATTTTTCGGTGAATAGTGTCGTATACGTGAATAGTAACCCCGACACAAAAAGGTAAAAATTCCACAATAAAATTCATACCAATATTTTGGCATAATGATATTAAAGAAAATAATATCATTTACGAAGAAAATAACATCCCTTACCTCAAAATAACAGTAGTTCTGATTAGAATATTGGATGTAAAGCCGAAGAAAACTTGCAAACTGAATAGCAACTCTCAAAGTATCTAAATACTCACAAAAATACACTCGATAATATAGAGAGAAAGAAAACTTGTTTCGGTGTGATTTTCAATTCTAACCTAAGCTACTTTATTTATAGGAAAATGCTAGAACGCATATAAGAGACTAAATAATAAAATAATATTATTTTTATACAAAATTTCTACGCATGCCAAGCTAGACCAAAAATTCAGCCACCACAAGTGGGGCCCACCAATTCAGCACATGTTTTCTACACCAACCAAAAGTGGGTCCCACCCATAATTTTAATAAAAATATTTTATTTTTTGAAACTTCAATAATTCATAATAAATAGCCCTTTTATCATAAAAATATGAATTTTATGTCCATTCCACACGAAATCGAATTCTCTACAACTTTGCAGAATAAATTTTTTCCAAATTACAGATAGAAAATATCCGAAATCCACAAACGGATGATTTTTAACATCTTTTAAAATTCATAACAAATCATGCGTTAATTTTTAACGATTCAAAATTTGTGGACATATACTCAACTTATATATGCATAACATATCCAAAAAATCACAAACGATCCAAGCGGTCGGATCAAAATTATAACTCACTTAATAGAGCTTTAAGAACATCGATTTGATTTTTAATACCTCCAATCGACAAAATCTTCGATAAAACGCCTCAACATTAATTCATTCATTTATAACCACATAAAATAAATATTTTCCTATCCATCATTTATGTCCATATAAAATAAATATTTCTTTATCAAATAAATCAATAATTAATTATTCACAAATAATATTACAGAATCACAATAATGACAACCATGCTGTTCCTGGAAAGAGGGGCTTTCGATAAAAATTTCTCTTCTTGGCGCCTTGATTAGGTGATCAAACCTCTCCTCGATGTAACTTTATAGACATTGCAATAATGCTATCTAATAATATTATTCAAATAATATGAATTATTGATTTGATAATGGGAAATCTTGTGAAATGACAATTATTAAAACAACAATAATATAAAATATCAACGCAGCAATTATTAAACCAATAAAATATTGAATAGTAATTATTGTAACAATTATTGAGTAAAACTGAGTAACTTCTCACGTAAGCACCAATAATCAATACTGTGTGCTACTATGTAACCAATGCCAGACATCTTGTACTTTTACTACCGGTTAGTTCAACAGTTAAAGGTAAAACTTCCGCCGTTATTTTCATAAAAAGATATTTCTGTCGTTTTCTCATTCCGACAATAATTTCGTTGTGGGGTCCACCAATGATTGTGTCGTCGTACGGATATTCTCCGACAAAAAGAATATTCCCCGACCAATCGAATATTTTATAACCACTTGCTTACTTTTCAAAATTTATAAATATTACCCACAACTATAACATTATCTCAAATCCACACCATAACATAAACAAAATATTTCGAGAAAATTAAATATTTATTTATAAAATTTGGGGTCTCACAAAAGGGGTTAGGTTATTTAATTGCACACCAATAAGGAATAATCCTTATCGAAAAGCCCCATATTTCCTTGAAATGGTCTGGTTGTCAGTTATAATATTAATGATAAATAATTGGTGAAAGATTAAAAATGTGATGATTGAAGATAAGTGATTTGTGGTATATATTTATTTAATTTTTGATATAAATAGAGGGGTTTGTCATGAAGTGTTTGTTGTAAGTTTGACTTATTATTTCATGGACCCCCATGTGCTAATTTGTCAAACCGTCGGTAGAAAGTTATTTCAGTTTTATTTTATTATTATTATAATAGTAATAAAACAAAAAAAAATTATATAAAACATAAACTTTTTATAATATATATAAAATTATTTGTTTTATTAGAATGTAATTAATAAGAATATATTATTATCTATATAAAGTTTTTATTTTATTGCACAGTGATGAATAGTAAACATCAGATTTTCGTCCGTGAATTCGTTCAAAATTCGACTGTTCATCCGTGATTAAATAGTGTCTTACCATTCTCCTATAAATAGCTATGATGCTTAGTTAAGAAATGAAAATCACACCAGAATCAGAGAATTCTTCTTCTATAATATTGTGTATTTCTTTCTAGTATAAGAATACTTTGAATGTAGCTAATAGTGAAAGATTTCCTCAAGAATATCTCCGCTATACAGTCAGATTTAGTCTCCTACAAAGGTAAAGGATATGATGTTATTTTCTTCATACTCATAAGGGTTGTCATTCTATTCCTTATTAACATGTGGGAATAACCTGTTTACGCGGACTACCGCATGCTTGGTGAATAACCCTAAATTGTGAAAATGATCTGTTTACGCAGATTATCGCATGACGGGTGAAAATCCATTTGTAGTTTCGTATATTATTTCTTTCTTGTATGAGATATCATTTCTTTTGTACTTGTCAATGGATATCGTTTCTTTCATATTTTCTCCGTCATGGTAAGAAATTATTGTTTGTTTCCATAACCTTATTATTAAATGGTGAAAATTCCTGAAATTAATAGAATATCCTTGAGTTTTGCGCTTCATATAGTATCATTTCACTGAAATATTTGTCTGAACCTTCTTATTAAATTTTAATATTTTTATTATCTTATTAAATTTTAATATTTTCATTCGGGGTACTATTCACTCGAAAAACTATTCACTCAAGTTACTATTCACGATAAAATTGGTTTCTTTTCTGTCCAAATTATTTTTTATACGTGAATATTATTCTTGAATTTTACTCCACAATTGGTGATCTTGTTGACAATTTGGACTTTCTAAAATTCTGGATAAATTAAATTATAAATCTTTAATATTTATCCTTGAACTCACTTGATTCATTCTTTATATCATTGTCATAATTCTCATGCTTATATTGTGGTGAAAGTCATTTTTGGCCCATAGTGCAAATGTGGACTATTGATTGGTATGATTATGATCATGAATTGTGTATTGGTATAATCATAATTTTTAATGTTACAAATAAAGGTTTGTGGTGAAAGTCCTCTTTGGCCCGTAGTGCATAGATGAACAGATGTTTGTCATGATATTTGTTGAGGTTATTTTTTTCTATAAATTTTAAATAAACTATTAAGAATATGCTCTTAATAGTTAAGATTTGAGTTTCTGTCTTAATGATTAAAAAGCAAAAAAAAATTCAAATAATATTTTATCTTTGACCGAATCAAAAATAGATGAATTAAGAGTCATTCAGACACAAACAAACATCACCTTAATATAATTCTCATCTTGTTAAGAATATTTCCAAAAACAAAACAAAAAAAGACTCCCTTGAACTCTTCCATTTTTTTTGCTTATACCATTTTACTATGAGTTGTACTAATTAAAAGGGCTATTTTTTTTTTTTTTTTGTCGGTCGTTGTGAGGAGATCCTTGTGTCCGTAAAGTTTGATTGGTCGGAAAATATGAAGAAAATTTTTATACCAACATGATAATTGAAAATAAATATTTTATAATTGTATATAGTTCAAGTCAACCCCACCGCCCATCTACCACAGTAGGACTTTTTTTAGTCTTGATTTTGACTATCAACATAAACATTTCTATTATTTTGTGGATGTTGTTGAGAAAAAATGTATAAAAACAAGTGGGGGTATTACAGCAAAATCTTGAAATTTGTAAATAAATTTAAAAAAAAAAAAAGAAAAAAAGAAAAAGGCACATGCTTCTCTTTGACAAATTTCTGCAACTGTTCAATTACTGCAATTTAGCCCCCACTTTATGGAACTTTTTGATAATTTCTGACCAACTTTATTTCGTCTCTTTTTATTTTCTAACAAATCTCCACAAACAAGATCTTGATTCTTTAATTGTTATTGGAAAATGGTTTGATCACACACTTTCAAACTCAATTCAAATTCAAATTTTTATTGAAGATAATACACCTTTTATTCAACAACGAAATACTCCCCCGTCCTTAAAAGAATGATAAATTATATTTTTCATGCATATTAAAAGAACGTAAAGTAAAAAAAAAAAAAAAAAAGTGTGTAAAACGTTTAAATTTATTCTTAATCGTCCCGTAAGATTATATAAATTAATGAGTAATCAGGTATTTTATTAGATATAATCAGGTATTCAAATTGTAATCTTCAAACACAACGCTTTAGTCGATGTGTCTGACATTATAATATATCTAATAAAATACTTGATTTTGAATTTTTCGTTCTATCTTAATAAATCATCTGGATCGTCCAAAGTTTAAAATAAATTTTACTGTCCATGTAGTATCGGAATTCGGAGACATAGGACACAGCTAATTTATTGATATTTCATCATACATAACATGAACCAAATAGTTATAAATAAATATTATTATTAAATAAATTATATGTCGATAAAATCTCACAATAATATTAATTACGACCAATGTAAAATTCTAAAACGCAATATAGAATAAAAATATCACAATTTTTATATTCGATCACGTTAATATTTTTGAGAACTGATATTTTCATATAAAAAATAGATATTTTCACATACGCTAATAATGAATGAATTACCACCACCTTATGTAAAATAGTTTATATATTTTAACACGTGAAAATATTAATAATTTTCTGATATTTTTTATTACATAAAATTATGGTAACGCATGACGAGACTTCCCGCGTAGTTTATTTCTCTTCTTGTAAGTAAAGTCACCATCTTTACCTACATTTCCCTCGAAACTTCGTCAAATCCCAAACCGCGCGTTCACACTCGTCTCTCTCTCTCTCTCCTCTACGAATCCACCTGTTCTTGTCAACTCCCATTTTTCTATATGCATCATTATTTATCACAGTAATCTGCAAACCCATAAAATATATTCATACATGTATATACGCGGCAGCTGAATTCTATTTCTCGAGCGTTCACACTTTCAGTCAAACATTTTATCGAACACTTCAACGGCAGTTACTTTTCCAATTCTCCCTCTTTCTTCCTCTCCTCTCCTCTCCTCTCGCTATATGAAACTCCCATGCTCCCACGAAGAAGCTGAAGCAGCTGCTGATTACTCCTATTTCTACAATTTGTTTATAGATACATTCGATCAAATGAATGACGGTACAATTACCAGAAAAAGGCAGGGAAGAAGGGAAAAGATGAAATTATAAGCAATGAAAATAATGAAGGTGGAGGGGATCAATTGAGCGTTGAAGCAACTGGGTTGCAAGGAGGGGTTGTTAAGACAAAAGCGTTGAATGAGATTATTACATCTTTGTTGTTGCTTGAGGATCAAGAAAAGGGTGATAAAGAGGACAGGGAGAAAACCCAAGTGGAAGAAAAGGATTTGTTTGAGGGTATTCACAAGAAAAAGACCAAAGTTATGATGGAGTATTACTCTAAATTACAGGATTACCATGAGAATTTGGATCATTCCGATGGGATTCGTAAGAGAAAGTCGAGGAATGTTGTGGCTGCTGCTGCTGCTATTGCTGTGGCTGATGTAAATAATTCGACTGCGAATGCTTCAGCTGGTGGTGGTGGAGCGGCAGGAGGAGGCCCTCAGAGGCGGTTGTGGGTGAAGACTAGGTCGAAGGCGTGGTGGGATCAATGCAACAGTGCTGATTTCCCTGAAGAGGAATTTAAGAAGGCTTTTCGGATGGGGAAAGATACTTTTGAGATGATTTGTAATGAGTTAACTTCGGTTGTGGCGAAAGAGAATACAATGTTGAGGGATGCTGTGCCGGTTAGGCAGCGTGTTGCAGTGTGTATATGGAGGTTAGCAACCGGAGAGCCACTTAGGCTTGTGTCAAAAAGGTTTGGCTTGGGGATATCTACTTGTCATAAGCTTGTTCTTGAGGTTTGTTTGGCAATTAGGACTGTTTTGATGCCCAAGTGTCTTCAATGGCCTGATGAGGGGTCATTGAGAAAGATTAAGGATGAGTTTGAATCGGTTTCAGGGATTCCTAATGTTGTGGGATCGATGTATACTACCCATATACCGATAATTGCTCCTAAGATTAGCGTGGCAGCTTATTTTAATAAGCGTCATACAGAGAGAAATCAAAAGACTTCATACTCGATTACAGTTCAAGGGGTTGTTGATCCAAATGGGGTGTTTACTGATGTTTGTATTGGTTGGCCTGGTTCCATGCCTGATGATCAGGTTTTAGAGAAATCTGCCCTTTATCAGAGGGCTAATGGAGGGCTTTTGAAGGGTGTATGGATTGTTGGGAGTTTTGGGTACCCTTTGATGGACTGGGTGTTGGTGCCTTATAAACAGCAACATTTGACTTGGACTCAACATGCTTTCAATGAGAAAATTGGGGAGATTCAAAGGATTTCTAAGGAAGCTTTTACAAAGTTGAAAGGGAGGTGGTCTTGCTTGCAGAAGCGAACAGAAGTGAAACTTCAAGATTTACCGGTGGTGCTTGGGGCGTGCTGTGTTTTGCATAATATATGTGAAATGAGGAACGAGGAGATGGATCCAGAGTTGATGATCGAGCTCATTGATGATGAGATGGTTCCTGAGATTGCATTGAGATCGGGAAGCGCAATGAAGGCTAGGGATTCAATTGCTCATAATCTTTTACACCACAATCATGCTGGTACTTCTTTTTTGTCTTGAAAAGGAGTTGCAACATTTTGTACTCTGGTTGTATTCTTTTGTTTCTGCATATTACATGCGGCATTTGTGTTATAGCCTGTAGGATCATAGTGTTGCCCCTTCTTCGGATGGATGAATATTGTCTATGTAGGATTAAGTTATACAATAGATTGCAGACACAGGTAGTACCCTTAGTTCCTATACTTGAATTAACAACAATTGACTGATCAAAATAGTATTGGAAATTCATTTGTAGCATTATTGTTTATGTAATAAAAGTTAATTAATTGATTCAAAGTTAATGTTTTATGAGCATTTTTAAGTTGTTGAATTGCTTCTCAAAGCATGATGTGAGACCATGTAAACGACCTCTGCCCCTAGTATGCTGAAACTGTTAAATCATGGATCACAAGTTGTGGCTAAGAAATTAGAATTTATGAAATTGGTTTTAAGAAGATTTTGAATATTATGTAGATCTGGTGCATTAATATGTTGGAACTTCTATAGATTATTGTCTGCCTGGTCAGTTTATCATGATCTCAACATACATACTACCTTGATTTTGATAGATTTTCATTTTCTAGTGGTTGGTTTTAAGCTTGTTGACATTAGGCAGGTAGAGGTAGTATCAAATTCACTTTCAGTGTTGTTAGTTATCAATTAAGCCAACTTCTAGATTGATTTTATGTGGATTTATGATTAGGGTGCAAGAGTATCAAACATTTAAATTAGTACTCCCTCCGTTCCAAAATTAAGATACAATTTGACTTTTGAAGTCAAACGACAACATATTAAAACTTTAAAAATAAAATAAGATTTGTGATTAATAATTTTTGTTATATACTATACGATTGTAATAATTGTATCAACTAAAATTAAATAAATTCACATCAATTTAAAGTTTAATATGTTGTCGTTTGACCTCAAAAATAAAATTGTATCTTTTATTTTGGAACGGAATGAATTATGAACTGCAGTAGAAGTACTATTTGCCGATTAAGATTTACAGTTTATTGAAAACAAGAAAGGAAGGAATCATTTGTTTAAATCTTGGAATATATCTATCCTACTGTGTTCAATGAACACTTTCCGTAAAGAATTTATTGAGTGACATAAGGTAAGTGAAATTCCAAACATACCCTTCTCTTCTTTAATGCACACAACCCCAATTTGAGACAGCATTGAAGAAAAAAGGGACAGATTTCTAGAAAGATTACTAACACTGGGTTAGTGATATGATAATGCTAAGTTCTGATAGATTGATTAATACAGTAATAATAAACAAGTCTTTTTAGAAAGATTACTAACACTGGGTTAGTGATATGATAATGCTAAGTTCTGATAGATTGATTAATACAGTAATAATAAACCAAGCCTCCTCCTTTGGCCCACTTCATGAACACCAGGACATCAATGTTAAATTTGGCCTAAACTAGCAAAATAAAAATAATATAGTAATAATCTTTGGTTTGTGGTGATATATCTGAAGTCATCAAGTCCATTTAACAGGACAAAATTAAGAATAGTTAAAGATTCCACATTTTGTCTTCGTTTTTATGTATAATAATAATAATAGAAATCATGTCTTGGCTTAAACAAACCTTAACCAGATGTGATAGCAGGGCAGCAGATAAACAACTTGCAGGATGGCGTAATTCATGCATCCCTTTCAGACCAGACCAGAATTTCCTAAAATTTTAGGAGGGAAATTCTTGGAAGGATATCTTAATTTTGTTTAGGTAGGTAGTAGTACATGTCAGGATTGAGGCATGGAGCTTGCTTGCTCTTTGATGACAATATTAATATAAAATAATAATAAAAAAAAAATGTCAGGAGCCTAATAAATGTTGTTATCAATATACCTAATCAGTGACTTCACCCCATCACTTTCTTATATAGTACTACCACTTCAATTTGAATAATTGTGGTGACTCCATGCCACAATTTTTATCACTTTGTCAAAAAGCATCAACCTTCATCATTTCAACCCGATGATTGGAACTTTCCCAACTCTTCGGCACCAGTAGATGGGACCCAGGTGGGTTCAATGGAATCTATGAGCTTAGACTTGTAACCTGTATTACATTTTCCTTTTCATTATAATTATACTAACTAATAAATGTTGAAACAATGTTGATCTCAATGGAAATACATATAATAAGGAACATATAAAAAATATCACAATCTTAAAATTCACTACATCTTAGGATAGGTATTAAAGATCATTGGGCAAAAATTAATATAAAAATTGCGACTCTAAACGTGTTCACAATACATTTTTAAAATCGGTAATACTTGCACTATTTTTAAGACACTTGTAAAACGGGACAGACAGAATTTCTTTAATGCTACTAAAATAGAACCATAATATGCCTTGCCCGAAACTATTCGTTCATTATAGCAAGAGCTTTCCGGAAGAATTATTCCATATAAACTGGAATATATAATACAATGTTTCTCAAGGCCCTTCTTTTGCAAGTACGACAAATAACATTTATGCCAAACAATAAGCTAAACCCACAACCGAATACTACAACGCTCTGCTAGTACTTCTTAGGCAACCAACCCACAGAGTCTACAAAGTTTATAGCATACAAGTCTTCTGTATCATAGCTCTCGGACATACTGACCAGCATCCGAGGACCGTTGTGATCACCGAGCAACCTCAAATGGTAGCTCTTCATGATCAGATGGCGGCCGAAAGGGAAAATGTGCAAATATTATCCTCAAGACAGGGGAGTCCGGTTTCTTGTTGTCAAACTTGTAACCTGAGGATGATCCCACATAATGCAACCAAATGAAGTCGTCAAAAAGTTTATAATAGAACGTGGCAATTCATTCAGAATATTTTTATTCAAATACACACTGATTTCCAAGTTCCAACAAACTCGTCCATATGGGCAAGTCGATGGTAAATCAAATATTCTGTATAATGATCGAATCTCACTTCTCAAAAAAAATAGTAAATCTCTCTATTCGTGTGATTCTGACATATAAAATCATAATTACACAATCTTTTGATTGTTTTGCTCTATATAGCACAAGAAAGTTCAGCATCCATAGTGCATAATAAGCTTATGTAAACAAGGTCAAAATAATCCAAAGTATTCAAAGTTTATGAAATAACTTAACCTTGTAGAGCTTCCAAAGCAGTTAAAGCACACTTTGCATCTGTAAACTCAACAAAACACAAAACCTTGGCCTTATCACCAGTCTGCAATATATCAATTTGTTAGATTCAGAAATAATTCGATTAAAAAAGTAAATTGACAAAGCAAATAATGCCATAATTCTGGCCACTTAACTGCTATTTCAAGAAAAAGAGAATATGTTACAACATATGAACAAGATCTACTACCATAAAGCCATTAAGTAATGTTCAAGATGATTCCCAAATCGACAAATCAGTTTAGGCACTTCAATTATACCAAACCAGCCTACACTTTCAAGTCATAATTAATCTGGTCATTTAAAATATAAGTCCTTGTTATTAAGGATATCTCAGAAGTATCATGTTTGAACTGGCCTCAAACGACCTTCTTTCCTATACGTACTTCATAAAGACCTCCACAAATCACAATCAACTTTACAAAGTAACTTACTGCAACATAAAATAAAGCCACAAACCTTTCTCTGGTCCAACTCGGTCAGGGTCACAATTAAAGGTAAGCAGAATAATGATATGCTGTCTCGATCCAATATGCATCACGTCAATATAATATATAGAGATGCTCAAAATCTTGACATAATTACAATATGGAACACTACTCGATAAATTGAAAGTAAGCTGGACATCTATTATAATTTATACAACAACGAACAAGATGAAATGTCATACTTACCCGTCTAGGCTCCTTATGAACAACTCTAATTTCTCTGAAGCCAATGAAAGGGCGAAAAAGATCTAAAATTCCAAATCAAGGAATAAATACATGATCAAAACATTTCACTTGACAGATACCTTTCGCAAGAATTCATAATTTTATTTTAGTTCCAAATAACTTGCAAGTTCACCTCCCTCCTTCATTATGGTCACACAAGTGGATTTCATATGTAAGCTCAATTTTCACATGTTACCAGGAACAAACTACACAATTTTACTTTGTCGTACTTTCAAAAGGCGCCAACACATATATTTAATAGTGCCTTAGGCACCAACGAGATGTCAATCACTAAAAAATACACGTATTAATAAAAGGAAGGATACGGCCTACTTCCCTTCTCGAACAGTCATTTGGAAGCCGATCGACAAACAGAACATTTGATTCCTTGTTTAAAGCTGGAAGGCCATCAACCATTCCAAAAGAACTTGGCCTTTCATTTAATATGTCAGGGACACTAGGACTAATGCCTAGAGCAACATCTCGTCTTGGGCCAAGCAAATTTGCATCTTCTATAGGAGTTGAGTAGCCTTTCATACTTGTTCCAGTCATGTATCCGCCTAAAGCAGGATCAGAACGAACACCAACACCCATGATATCATCTACACCATAAGTTCCAGTCCGGAATGATGAGATCTAAAAATTAAAAGAGTCATTCTCAGTCATCAATCTAGTTATTCAACCGTGTGCCAACTTTATATTGATGTTCCATCATTACAATTAAGACAAACTTTAAATTGATGTTCTATCATTACAAGTAAGACAAAATTGGTAATATAACCTTCAGTATCACAATCCAAAATTGTCATTATCTTCTTATCTTAAAAAGTGTGTACACCAAAAGTGCGATGTTTAAAACATGTGATGTAGCTCAAGAAAACATCAACTGTGTGAAATACTTACATCTTTCTGCATGAAATCTGATGAACTGCCATGCAAATCACCGGAGGCCCACGTATGATGGGTTGATAATGTAGGCGCTGCAGATGGCAAGTAGCCAGGAAAGCTTGATGTTGGAATGCTGGGTGCTACAGTAAGCAAGATTAATCAGGGGGTTATACGCATATCATCAGAGAATGATTACAGAAGAGAAACAACAGATTTAGACGGGGGAAAGGTGAAACATTAGAAAAACAATGTAAAATGTGAAAGAAAATGAGAGTTGGCCAATCATGACAATAGAAATCTAGTGTAAATGATTTTTTTTTAAAAGATTAAAAATGAAAGGGGATGACAAATGTTATACTCCCTCCGTCCCCAAAAGGATGGCTTAAGTGACAAAAGAATTGTCCTCAAAAGCATGGCTAAAGTGCACAAGTCAACTAGATAAAATTTTACATCGACTCATTTACCCTTGGCCATTATTACATCTTAGCCAAACAGTAAATCAATCACATCACAAATGAATGGCTCAAATCAATTCAGTCTCTCCCTACAAACCCAAGAGTCGATTCAAGCAATTAACACACATACCAACGGCAAAATGAAAAATAAATTTATACCCTCTCTTCTTACTTGACTACCTTAATTTGTGCGAAATATAGACTTAAGCATCCTTTTGGAGACGGAACGAGTATAAGTTAATAAAATAAATAGCCCCTTTTTAGCTAGAGACGAACCTAGTTTTCCACGTCTCAAACCAACAGTTTGTGGGCCATTAATCCTCTTAGGCCTTCTGGGAAAGTATTTAAAAATCCCTCAATTTCATAAAAAAGAGTCTCATTTTCACTTATCATATTCAACTTATGAAATCATAAAATTCAAATTTGACTTGAATTTATTTGATTTAAGTTAACAAAACCAGAATATGACTTCGGTTACCATAAACGCCATATTTCATCAAGGGATTGTCGTCGGATCCGTATGTGAGGGACATTGTATTCTAAAGAGTGTGTGAGCTCCAATGTGATTAGTCCATACATTTCCTTATTCTCATATATATAGAAAGACTTAGCTTTAGCCACAATGTAGGCCAATAGGGCTTTACTTGGTGGAGGGTTTCCCTTGGGCCTTAGCCAAGACATTTGGGCTTTGTTTATTGGGCCAATTTGTTGAAACCATATCCTAAAATTACTCATCGCCGAGGGTTCATTCTGATTAACAATCATCATGTAAACCAATTCATGCAGCTTCAACTAAACCTCAATAAAGTCACAAAATGAAACCTCCTATATCCCTCACCAATTTAAAGAAGTACTATACGCCAAACCACTTCACAGCAAAAACAAGGTGTTGTACACATCATTGAATTGGGCGCTTCCAAAGGCTTTTTCATAAAATGAAGCATGTCTTTAGGCTTATTTGGATAACGAAGGAAAAGCCTTCAAAAATTTGTTCTACATTACTTCCCTATCTCATTAAAGTGAAAAAAGCGATATGGGGGGAATGTTAGGATATGGTCTCACCAGTCGGGCCCAATAACAAAAGCCCAAATATCCTATATGGACATTGCTTAGCCCAAGGAAAATCCTTCAACGAGTACAACTCAACTAGAAAATATTGCGGCCAAGACTAAGTCTCTTTATAAATATGGAATAAAGCAAAGACATGGACTAAGCACGCACACTGTCTAAAATATAATGTATGCAACTCTCTTACATACATTTAATGCCTTTGCTTTGTATGTCTGTACTAATTCCTACATTGGAGACTTTCATGGTGTCAAGTGTCAACAGTCGTTAAGTCGCCAATTTTCTGCGTTGTGCAGGCTACAAGATCAGGTGGCAACCCCCTTGTCAAAAGTTGGCATTAACAGTTACAAAAACATGAATGATAAAAGTAGTTACAAAATGATGTATGAAGATGTTGATGGTAGTTAACTAGTTATTCAGCTCATCTATATCTATACATGGTGAATCATCAACCATTCATATCTAGCCACATCAATTTGTATCCACTTTTAGTATCATTATTTTTGTAAGCCTAGTACTTGATAAAATCCTAACTGATGCAAATTATTTAAAGGTGCTACTAATTACAAGTTTTCAAAGCTTACAACAATTTTAAAGTTTAGGATTTTATAATTTCAAAAAAAAGTCTAGATGAGACTCTTTTTGTAGAATGAAGGAGTACCTCTTAAGTCTTAATCCAACCATTCCATTATAAGGAGTATTATTATGCTCACTATTACTGTATCACAATCTCTATAACTATATTTCTCTTCCCCCCACCCCCAAAAAAAAATTAATTTATCTCTATCTATGTAAGTTTCTGTCGTCCAAGTGAACTTTAATGCAAACGGATACTCACCAGTGACCAGGCAAAGCTCATGTCAAATTAATGGAGAGCCTTATCAAGGGAATTCAAACATCAATACTTATATGCATACATACACTCTCTTTGTATATACAAAATTCAACAACACATTCGCCAATTTTTTAAAACTAAATTAGGTGCCTTGATTGTGTGATAATCGAATATGAAAATGTAAATTTGAGTGTATAAATGAAATAATAGAATTAGGGTTAGGTCATAACATATGAATATCAACGGACAAAAGAACGAACCTCTTACAGCGGGAGCACCGTATCTCCAGTAGGGATCCGTCATCCGCCTTTCTTTGCTATCTTCTCCCTCGCGATAACTGAAGTGCTCTACAATTTTCCCTAGCATAGCATAGTAGTTCTTAAATTGGTGATTATTCTTATAAGTTGTAAAGTTGGTAAAACCAGTAATTTGATACTGCTATTTTTCGAAAATGACTTATTTTTCTACTTGTGTTTTAAATCAAAAAAATATATATATTTATAATTTATTTTAAAATAATTTATAAATTATTTAAAATAAATTAATTTGACCAAATATAATATCTATTTAATTAATCAAGTAAATAGTCAAAATGACTTAATTTTGATCTATGTTTATTTGAAATGATTATAATTTTATGAGAATTATATGATTGATTACTCGTTTAATAAATATTTTGATAATTTTTAAAATTTAATATAAATTGGTTTCTTAAAATTATGAAATAATATTTTGACTTCACTAAAAGATGAATTTATATTCCGAAAGTTTTTGGCTCGAGTGCTATTATCCAACTCATGTTAACACGAATGTGTTTAAATTAATAAAAATTAAAATAATAATAATAATTTATTCTCCAAATTCTTATTATTCAATTTAGGAATTGATTCAATTCAGGGACTATTTCATATTTCCGTAGGTGGACTCCACTTTTTATTAAACTTAAGTTTTATTGTCTAATTTGCTCACTTACTTAATTCATTTTACCCAAATCAAATATCAATATCATGTATTAATAAATTTTGTAATTATAATTCAACATAAATTTATCAAATTACATAACATGGCTCTAAAAATTTGAAGTCAAGTTGTTAAATTCTAAAACTCAAAAGTAATTAGTATTATTTATTTATTTTTTAGAACCTACGCTATTATAAGAATACAATAAATATAGGGGATATCATATCAAATCAGAGTATGATCTACTATGATTTAATCAATTGGTATGCCTAAATCAAACACTTTACGAGGCATTTGATCTTGCACACACATACTTTTTAACCTAATTTTTCTAATTCAAAATTTTGATATTTAAAAAAAAGGAAAAGAAAGAATAAAAAATCAATTGAGGAACTCGTGCACACACAGGAGTGCAGCCCTTTTAATAGCACGAGACTATGTGCATTGACCACACCAGATCTTCTGTCTCTTTATATTTTTTTCAATTAAATTTTGACACATGTCTTTTTATTTAATTTTAGAATTAATTAGTATTAAATAAGAGACTAACACTCTGTTTATGAGTTTTGAACAGAAAAGAAAAGAATAGAAAACTTAAAGTTTTCTTTTGTGTTGTTTCTGAGTTTTTAGTAGAAAATTTAAAATTGAGGACATGAATTGTAATTTAAAATTTATTATATTAAAAGTTGAGGATAATATGGGGATTATAAAAATATTACTTATTCTAATTTCTTTTCCGTCCAAATCTGGCCAATTTTGGACGGAAAACTTTGGCAAGAAAAATGGTCAAGTTTTCTATCCATTTCTTTTCTTTTCCGTTTATTAAAAAACTCATAAACATAAGAATTGGAAAAGAAAACTTAAATTTTCCGTCCATTTTTTTTCTTTTCTGTCCATTTTAAAACTGAGAAACAGAGCGTAAGTGTCAAAATTAAAGTAGAGGAACACACAAAAATAAGAAAATTTGGGATAGAGGATATGCTCTTGTGCATTGACACCTCATTACTGCCCCGTATAATTATATATCTTCACGTCCCCACATGGCAAGTGGGTAACACCTCCCATCAATGCCAATATTGCCCGGGTATTAATTTGCACCAACTTCACTTTTTTTTTTGGATGTCTTAATTTACACCAAGTTCATTACTATTATGAAAATGAAATTTTGACTTGATTGAAGCAATTTATTTTTATTTTAATGAAAAAATAATTTATTATTTTCTATGTTCTTTTTTTATTTCTCACTTGTAAATTTTAAAATGCATGAATGACTTGATTTTTAAACTATCACGATATTAAATATTAATTTATTTATCTTTTATCCTCCAGTCAATTTAAAATGTTGCCTTTAAAATGATAATATTGAGATTTTATATTTAAGTCGATCAATATGACAAAACATTTTATTAATTTTTATATTTTATCCTGAAATATCAATTAACAAAAAGCAAAATGAGTATTTTAATTAAAGCAACCCATAAACAACGGACAATCTACTAAAAAAAGCCATGTCACTAATTTTTTCATTTGTATTGTGGGTAATATAACAAATTGGCTCAAATTTAGAGCACAAAACAAATTAAATTGTATCTAAACGCAATTTATTATGTTAATAGTATTTTATTGAGCATGGACAAATTAAGATTCAAAATTTAACTCAAATTGTTACAATTGTACTTCGTTTATAAATTTTTATTAAATAAAGGGTTAAGTTTAGATGACCATCTAAGGTTTTAGCGATTTTTCACTTAACCACCTGTAGTCAGTAAAGCTACATTTAAACTATCGATTTTTTGAGTTGAAGTGAAAACGTTACCTTTTCCATCCAAATTAACCGTGCGTGTAAAACCCCAACTTTTATGAATAATGATGAATTTTCTATAATTATCATTTTTGAATATTATGGAATGAATTTGATATAATGTTATAGTTGTGGGTAATAGTTATAAATTTTGTAAAGTACGCAAGTTATTATATAATATTCGATTGGTCGGAGAATATTCGTTTTAACAGGGAATATTCGTACTACAACACAATCATTGGTGGACCCCACAACGGAATTATTGTCAGATTGAGAAAACGACAAAATATTTTATAAAAATAACGGCGGAAGTTTTATCGTTAAGCTGTTGAAACACCGGTGTTAAAAAAAATGCGAGAATACGCGTGGTTGCATAGTAGCACACGATATTGATTATTGATGTTTACGTGAGAAGTACTTTCGGTTTTGTTCAATTATTGATTCGATAATTGTTGCATAGTATCTCACGTTAATTGATTGATTATTATCGATATGTTATATATTATTAAATCAATAATTGAGATACGAAGTTATTAATATTATTATTTGCAATATTAACGATGTGCAGAAGTTACGCCAGGAGAGGTTTGGTCACCTAATAATTGCGGCATGATAGGAGAAATCCTTATTGAAAAGCCCTTTCTTTCACAGGAACGAATTGTGTTATTAATAATGTGAATTATAATAATGATGATAAATATTATTAAAAATATTGAGGTAATTTTTATGAAGTATTTGTTTAAATTTTTATGGCGTTTTATTGGATTACCTACTTATATTTTCAAAATAGTGTGTTATGAGTGTGATAATATATATATATATATATATATATATATATATATATATATATATATATATATATAATAGAAATCAAGTGGGTGGTTTAGAAAATATCACGTGATTGAATCCGTATTATTTTTTTTTGAAACATATGTTATTTATATATATAATATATATTATATTTAAAAGTTTTTGTTTTATTAAAATATTTTATTGCATAGTACAACATAGTATCTTTTCCATTCTATATAAATAAAAAGCTCATTCCTTCATTATTTTTTCTGAATTCTTTGAAACTCAGAGAGAAAATTATAGAGAGAAAGAAGAAAATACCTACGCTACTTCTCTTTTCCTATATCGGTTTTTATAAGGTAAAGGGTATTATTTCTTTCGTATTCATGAAGAGAACTTACATTATTCCATTCTTTATTATTACATTGGAATAACTTTTGTATATCTGTGATCATACCTATACTTGGTGAAATTATTTCATTATTCCATTCTTTATCATTATGTTGGAATAACTTTATCTCATCAATACCGCATACGTGGTGAAATTCTTACATTATTCCATTTTTTATTATTACATTTGGAACATCTGCATGCATGCGTTTACGCATAACTTTGGTTCCGATTATTTATTATTCTATTGGAACATCACTGCTTCGGTGTAATTTACTTTGATTGGTTAAGATTATTTATTATTACATTGGAATATCATCATGCGTGCATTTACATGACTTTGGGTTTAGATTATTTATTATTCTATTAGAATAACTTTGTCATGCGATCATCGCATGCACGGTGATTTTTTTTGTTATTCCATTCTTTATTATACTCGGTTGGTTAAAGTTTTGGCTTTTATACTCCATGAAATTAGTGGAATATCTTTGATATTTGCGCTTCATCCGATATCTTTTAATGAAATATTCTTACGAGCATTCTTGAATTTTACTCTATAAAGAAGTATCATGTTGACAATTTGGGCGTTATTAGTTCTGGATAAATTAATTCTTGAACTTATTTTATTGAATTCTTATATCATTGTCATCATCCTCATGTTTATATTATGTTGAAAGTCATCATGGCTTTTGTAGTGCATAGATGGACTTGGTATGATTATGACCGAGGGATTAATTCGGTATAATCATAATAGTAATGTTACAAATGATGTGGTAAAAGTCCTCATTGGTCCGTAGTGCATTGATGGACGATTGTTGGCATGATCATGACCATTGATGAATACGAATATCCTTGGCCCGTAGTGCATGGATAATTTGTGGTTGTGATCTTAATGAATATCCTTGGTCGTAGTGCGATGGATGATGTGGATTATTTATTAAGTGAGTCCCAGCGATAAAAGTGATGAAAAACCTTTTAAATCATAAAAGATAGTAGATTTTATTCCCTACTTGACTCTTTTAATAGATTGTTTGTTCCGCTGCAGTTAAACTTGATGTTTGTTATATTGTATCAGTTTATCACTGTTGAAGGCTAACGATAATTTATTTTGTATTATCTTAGTCATAATATTTCTTATTGGGCTAGTTGAGTTCACCCTTTTACTTTCATTTGTTCTCTCCAGCAAATGAGAACGTAGCAGGGACTAGTCGGGGAATGGAGTGACAGTCCAGATAATAGCATTAGTAGTCCTCACTATTCTGTTAATTACTGTAATAATAAATGTAATGAGGACTCAATTGAGTGTGGATATTATCTAGATGACAATATTTGTATTAAAACTCACGATATATATTTTTTTCGTATTTTTTTACGATTGTTGTATAATTAAGTTGTATTTGAATTTTTGTACCATGTATTTGGCGACTCAAGATGGGTGATGTATACCTATTTTGGGGGCGTCACGATTTAATATCGAGCTTAGGATATGATCCTTGGATAAGATGTGAGACAAAATAACTAGGAGGGAGAGCGGATAATTCCTTCAACTAGTATGACCTACCTAAGTTTATTTGGTATTTAATTGGTCGGTCGAGTATAGGGATAATATGTGATATGTTAATTAACCCTTGTTTTGTGGCGATTATTTGAAAATGACATCCAAGAATCTTGAGAACATCGATGATGGAGCACTGGAGACCGTTGAGTCTCCACGAAATCAATAATCGAGGATAATGTGCATCAAGAAGGCGACGATCCTCGTGCAAACAACAACACCGACGGATGATGAACGATGGAATGTTCATAGGCTTTATGCATTTCATGCAACATCAGGCAAGCCGAGTTGTCCCGGTTTACGTCCCATTTGGTTGATAATGAGGAGAGAATGACGCGAATATTTCTAAGAGGTTTGAAACCCTAGACGCGTCAATATCTTATCTCTTATAAATTGTGTTTGTATTCGGATGTTGTTAATAGGGCTCGATTATTGGGAGCGCGATAATGAGTCAACCAATCAAAAGAAGCATGATGCAAAATGATAATACCATGATGATAATTGATCATTGAGCGGTAATGATAAGCGTGGAGGAATCAACATGTCGAGAAATGGTAACCACTTGATTGGAATCATGGCTAAAACAATAAGAATGGACATTTTCAAGAAGAGGATATTTGTAAGACCCCGAAATTTTTTTAAATAAAAAGGAATTTCCTTTATTTATTATTTTGAAATAGTAAGGGTTGATTTGATTAATGTGGATAGTTAAGGGTTAAATCGCAAATATTTCAAAATAAGCAAGTGGTTATAAAATATTCATTTTTTGTGGGGAATATTCGTTTGATGCGTGGAATATTAAATCGTTTGTCGGGGAATATTAAATGCAAGTATTGACCATGTGTGGCCCCATAACGGAAAGCGATTGGATGAGGAAAGCGACAAATATAAGTTGTTTAAAAATAATTGGCGTAGTTATTACAGATTAAATTTGTTGGAATACCCGGTGGTTAAAATACTGATGTCTGGCGTGGTTGCGCGATAGCATTGCGGTATTATTGCAGTATTGTTGAATTATTGATCCTTACGTAAGAAGGCCTACTCGATAATTTTCACGGTGAATTCTTTATTCGATATTTTATTTTATTGATTGATAATTCTTTGCGTTGATATTTTATATTATTATTGTTTGATAATTGTCCTTTGCTGATATTTCCCATTATCGGATCGATAATTCATATTATTTGAATAATATTATTAGATAACATTATTGGCAATGTCTAGAAAGTTACATCTAAGGAGAGGTTTGGTCACCTAATTTGCGGCGAAGGAGAGATCCTTATTGGAAAGCCCCTCTTTCACAGGAGCGACTGGTTGTCGTAAATGTGATTACGTAATATTATTTGTGAATAATTAATTATTGATTCATATGATAAGGAAATATTTATTTTATATGAATATAAATGATGGATTTATTTATGTGGTTATTAATAAAGGAATTAATCTTTGAGATGTTTTATTTGTATTTTATCGGATTGGAGGTATTAAAAGATCAAATCGGGTGTTATTTTGAGATTTATTGTGTGAGTTATAATATTTAATCAAATAGTTGGATCGTTGTAATTTTGGATATGTTATACATATATAAGTTGAGTATATGTCCACAAATTTTGAGCAGATTAAAAATGAGCGTATAATTTATTATGAATTTTAAGAGGTGGTGATTCGGAAATTAGGTTATAAATGATTTTGGTGGAAAATTCTAGAATTGGTGGGCCCCACTTTTGGTTGGTGAGAAATGTGCTGAATTGAATTTTCAAATGTGGTGGGTGGGAATAGTAGCGAGGTAAAGCCATCGAGTTGCTTGAGTTAAGTGCTGCTTGGCGAGCTAACATTTTCTATAAATAGAGGCTAAGTTAGAATTGAAAATCACACGAAACAAAGTTTTCTCTCTCTCTCTCTCTATATTATTGAGCGTATTTTGTGAGTATTTAGATACTTTGAGAGTTCTTTATTAGGTCAAGTTTCATTCGACATCACTTGAGCCTTTCCTTAGAAATCTTGATTCTTTGAGGTAAGGGATATTATTTTTTTTCGTAATGATATTATTTCTTGATATCATTATCTTTGAAATATTGATCTGAAGTTTTTATCAAATTTGGAACTTTTTCATGTCGGAGTTACTATTCATGAGTTCTTATTCACGAGTTACTATTCATGAGTTCTTATTCACGAGTTCTTATTCACGAGTACTATTAATGAAGCGTGAAGATGTTTTTTGTGAAATTTCTATCTTTTGGTGTGGAGTTCTTATTCACGTATCTACGGCCTTTATTCACGTATCTGGACCTTATTCACGTATCTGCCTTATTCATAGAAAAATAAAATTTCTTCTTTTCGTCCAAAATATCTATACGGATACTAGCTTTGATTGTATCCATGTTTTGATCATTCTTGAATTTTACACCACTATGATTATTTTTGAGGTATTGTTGGACATGGATAAAACAAAGTCTGAATCCTTAATCCTTAATCCTTGTCATTTTGTTTCTTTGGATTCGTTCTTTAAAAAATATTTTCATCATCCTCGGTCTTAAATGATGATATTATTGAATATCTTTGGCTGTAGTGCAAAGATGAATGTTTGAAGAATATCTTTGGCTGTAGTGCAAAAGATGAGCAGTGTTTAAATGAACATATTGGTGATGAATATCTTTGGCCTTTAGTGCAAAGATGAGCAGTGTTGAGATGAACATAATGGATTGATGAATATCTTTGGCTGAGTAGTGCAAAAATGAATATTTGATTTGAGATGAATATTGATTGATGTTACGAGGATAAAATATTGATGATGAATTTATTAAATTCATAGATTATAGTAGATTTCATTCTCTCGTAACTCTTACATGAATTATTATTTCATTGCGAATATTGATGCGAAACTTGTTGTCTATTGTATTCTATCGGATTTTCCTGTTGGAGACTAACGATAATTTGTTGTATATTATCTTAGTCGTAGTATTCTTCTTGGGCTAGTTGAGCTCACCCTTTTCCTTGTTGTTCCATTTTTCTCTCGGGAGGCGAGAATGTAGCGAGTACTAGTCGGGGTATGGAATGAAGGTCTAGAGAGAGTTGTTTAGTAGTCCTCACCATTTTGTAAAATAATGTATCAATAATTATGATGGGGATTTATTTGAGTGTGGATATTTATGCAGAAGACAATATTATATTTAAACTCACGGTTTATATTTGTTGTAATAATAAAGTTGTAGTTGTTTACGTACCATGTATTTGGCGACTCGAGAATGGGTTGGATGGAATGGACCTATTTTTGGGGCGTCACAATATTCAACAATGATGGAAAGACATCAGCACCAGCACCCGTTGTTAAGGAAGGAGAATGACCACCTATCATATGCTTCAAATGCGGAAGGGAGGGACACATCGAGTCAAATAGCATGATATATTAATAGCCCAAATCATGTTATAATTGTGGAAGAGAAGGTCACCTAGCACGATTTTGTCGTTCATCGAAGACAAGTTCAGCTAGGATGGAGGCACCAAAGGGCGTCCCCAAAAAGTGAAAGCCAGATGGTCTGAGGAGGCGTTTATCGTGACCTCCCGTGGAAATCAAGGAACCCAAACGAGGTCATCACGGGTAAAAGCTTATCATAAACTCTCTTGAAGTATATACCTTATTTTGTAAGACCCCAACTTATTATTAATGAAATTAAATTTTCTCTATTTATTATTTTGAAATAGTAAGGGTTGATTTGATTAATGTGGATAGTTTATGGTAAAAAATCATAAATATTTCAAAATAAGCAAGTGGTTATAAAATATTCATTGTTGTTGGGGAATATTCGTTTGGTCGTGGAATATTCTTCTTTGTCGGGAGAATATAAAATGCATTTAGTAGCGACCTTATGTGGGCCCCATAGCGTGAAAGCGATTGGATGAAGAAAGCGACAAATATAAGTTGTTTATAAATAATGGCGTAGTTATTCAGATTGATTATCTTTGTTGAAATACTCGGTGGTTAAAAACACGATAGCGCGTTGTTGCGGTATTGCACCAATTATTGATTCTTACGTGAAGGCACTACTCGATAATTGTTACGATAATTCTTATTCAATATTTTATTTTATTGATTCAATAATTCTTTGCGTTGATATTTTATATTCTTTGTTGTTTGATAATTATCACTACGATATTTTTCATTATCGAGACAATAATTCATATTATCTGAATAATATTATTAGATAACATTATTGGCAATGTCTAGAAAGTTACATCTAAGAGAGGTTTGGTCATCTAAATTTGGCGGCGATGAGGAGAGATCTTATTGGAAAGCCCCTTTTCTGAGGAGCGCACAGGTTGTCGATATAATGTGATTACGTAATATTATTTGTGAATAATTAATTATTGATTTATATGATGAGGAAAATATTGATTTTATGTGGATATAGATGGAGAAAATTTTTAATGTGACAATTGTTGAAAATTAATATTTTATCTTTTACGATAAAATAATTCATTTAAATATATATATTTTAATAATATAATAATGGTGATATTTTTACAATGAATGTGGGATATATGAGTATATGAGGAGGAAGAGTATTTTGTGGCATTAATAAAATTATTGAAATTAAATAATTGATTTTTATTTATTTTATAAGAAAAACGTTTTTTCCACACATTTAACAATATTTGTGAGGTGTGCTAAGTGAAATTGTATATTATTATTTTATTAAAAGCTTAGTGTTAAATATAAATAGGGTCTTGGGTTGAATAATGTAAAACTAAATTAAGTCACTAGAATTTAAATTATCACATCTGACATAAGCTGTAGTTTAAATACAAATATATCGTCTACTAGATATCTGAACTCAAAAGGAGTCCTCATTACAATTATTATTACACTATTTCACGAGAATGAGGACTACTAATCTTATCTTCGGGACCATCACTCGTTTCCCAGGCTCGTCCCGGCTATATTCTCATTTCACAGAAGAAACGGTGAAAGAAAGGGTGAGCTCAACTAGCCCGATGAAATATTATGACTAAGATAATGCGAATAAATTATCAATAGTCTTGACAATATTAAGCGATAAAATACTGATAGACAACCGGTTTAAGCTGCGGTGAATATCTGATCCATTAAAAAAAAGTCGAGTAGAAAATAAAATCTACTATCTTTTAGGTTTTAAAAGGTTTTTCATCAACTTTATTATAAATTTGAGACTCGACTTTAATAAATATTCCACATCATCGAATCACCTTACACTTTTCTGACGAGGATATTCTTTAGTATCACGACCACAATTATTCATGCACTACGGGCGAGAATATTTGTGTATTCATTAATAGTCATGATCATGCCAACAAGCGTCCATCGATGCACTTCTGACCCTTTGAGGATTTTTATCACATCATTTGTAACATTACGGTCGTGATTTACAAGAATAGTCTCTGGTCGTAATCATACCAAGTCCATCCCCATACTTCTGAGGCCCACGAGATGACTTTCAAAAATATAAACATGAGGATGATGACAATGATATAAAATTGATAAAACAAGTTCAAAATTATTTTATCCGAGGAATTAATAACGTCAAATTATCGACATAATCTTTGTTTTGTAGAGTAAAATTCAAGAATGATCGGAAGAATATTTTCATGAAAAGATCTTTGGATGAAGCATGAAATATCGAGGATATTCCACTAATTTCATGGAGTATAGAAGTCGAAAGTTTTAACTTATTTGGGTATAATAAAGAATGGAATAACAAAAGAAATCACCGTGCATGCGATAGAGCCCGCGCAGGAGGTTATTCAGCGAGAATAATAAATAACGGAACGGTCGGTGAAATTCACTGCAAGCGAGGATGTTCAACAGAATAATAAAGATGGAACCGGATCGGTGTAAAAACACGAGATAGGATATTCAGCGAGAATAATAAAAAGCGGAACCCGGTCGGTGTAAAAACCTGAGAGCAGGATGTTCAGCGAGAATAATAATAAAAAGCGGAACCGGTCGGTGTAAAACACATGAGACAGGATGTTCAGCGAGAATAATAATAAAAAGCGGAACCCGGTCGGTGTAAAAACACAGACGAGGATGTTCAGCGAAGAATAATAGAAGAATGTCACCAAGTATAGGGTAAACCGCGTATATCTGAGTTATTCAGCGAGAATAATAAGCGATGGAATAACAACAGTTCTCTTCATGAATAAGAAAGAATAACACCCCTTACTTTTGGTAGGAGATTGAATCTTTACTTGGCGGTGTAGTAACAAAATACTCTTCTTTCTCTCTCTTCTCTCTCTCTATACTTTCTCTCTATAAGCTTGAATGAATTAAGTGAAAAATAATGAAAGCCCTAGGCCTCTATTTATAGAAGATTTCTAGCTTACTTTTCTTAGTGTGAAAAGCGAGAAAAGCAGCGAACTAATGATGTGAAAAGAAAAGTGGTTTGGCCTTTTGTAATGTGAAGCGACAAGTGGTTTGGCCTTTTTGTAATGTGAAGCGACAAGTGGTTCGGCGCTTTTGTAATGTGAAGCGACAAGTGGTTTGACGTCTGGTAAAGGTAATTACTATTGTAAGAAGGTAATTACTATTGCGAAGGTAATAATACTATTCTGAAGGTAATTCTTATTGTGAAGGTAATTACTATTTGAAGGTAATTACTATTGATGAAGGTAAATACTATAACGAAGGTAATTACTATTATGAAGGTAATTACTTATTAGTGAAGGTAATTACTATTGATGAAGACTCTTCTTAGATGATATACATATATAAAAATAATAAAAAATAATCAAACTTACCACAAATCATTTTTTTTTTCATCAACACATATTTAATCTTTCAACAATTATTAATCATTTATAACTATGTCGTCTCGATTATTGATTTAATCTTATAACATATTATCTGAGATGATCTTTGTGACAATAATTGAATCGATAATATAAGAGATATGATCGGCAATTCTTTGTAGTGATAATTGAGCGTAGGTGGTGACTTCTCACGTAAGCATCGATAATCAATCTGGTGTCTTCTTATGCGACTACACGCGTATTCTTGTACTTTTTTACCATAGGGTAGTTCAGCGGTTTTAACGGTAACACCTCCGTAGTTATTTTATATAAAATATTTTTGTCGTTTTCTCGATCAAGCAATAATTACATTATGGGGTCCCTGATGATTGAGCCGTTATGCGAATATTCCCTAACAAAAAGAATATTCCCAGAGCCAAACGAATATTTTATAACAACTTGCATACTTTGCAAAATTTATAAATATTACCCACAACTATAACATTATATCAAATTTATTCCATAATATTCAAAAATAATATTTATAGAAAAATTCATCTTTATTTATAAAAGTTGGGGTCTTCTGACCTCCCTTCTTATGAAATTTAGCCCTCGAAATTAAGAATGCGATACTGGTATGTCGAAGAGGTAAGGATACCTTGATTTCATTTGATTCTAACTCCCAGTCATTTCCTCGACATCGTGGTTCCTCCACAAAACTTTGACTTGAGGTATAACCTTTGGGCGTAGAATATGTTCCTTCTTATCAAAATTTGAGCAGGGAACCTCTTCATCGTCAAATCTTAGCTATTTAAATCGGTTCTAACTTCGATAATATGGTTCGGGTCTTTCACATATTTACGTAACATGGATATGTGAAAAGCGTTATGAACACGAGACATATTTGGCGGTAAAAGCGAGTCTATATAGGCCACGTTCCTACTCGATCGAGGATTAAAAATGGAATAGATGAATCGAGGATTAAGTTTTCCTCTCTTTCCAAATCTTGTAACTCCTTTCCATGGAAGCGACTCTTAACAACACATGATCTCTATATCGAATCCCCGTCCTTTCGATGAAGATCGGCATAACTCTTTTATCGATTTTGTGAGGTTTTTATCGTTGTCGGATCGTTTGAATCTTTTTAAAGTAGTCATACGTACCAACTCGGTCCCAACAACGTTGCTTCACCCACCTCATCCGGCATCTTGGAAGCGACACTTTCTTCCATCTGGCGCTTGAATGGAGCCATGCGATACTTGCTTGATAAGCTGTTGTTGTAGGAAAACTCCACCGATGGTAAGAACTTGTCTGACTCCCTTGAAATCAAGGACCACGAGTCTTAATAGATCTTGAGAGTTTGAATAGTCTCTCTCCATTGTCGGTAAAATGCGAGGATGATATCTTAGAGAGCTAAATCGTAAATCTGTGCCCATAGCTTTTTGCAAACTAACCCAAAATCGTGAAGTGAATCTTGGGTCTCGATCGGAAACTATGGATCTGGCATACCATGCGATCTTACAATCTCGTTTATGTACATCTGAGCAAGGCGTTCAAGTGTATAAGTTTCTCGTATCGGTAAGAAATGAAAGCGGACTTGGTCGATCTATCAACAATGACCCAAATCGCATCGATGCCTTGAGAAACCTTAGGAAGGCCGTGCTTGAAATCCATGGTAATGTGCTCCCACTTCCATTACGGAATTTCAAGTGGTTCTGATGGACCTTTTTGGTACTTGATGCTCGCTTTAACTTCGTTGACAAGTTAGACACCTTGAGATAAGCAAGCGCTATCTCTCTCTTCGTATTGCTCCACCAAAATGTATAGCGAATATCATGATACATTTTGGTACTCCCGAGATGGATTGCAAATGGTGTGTTGTGCGCCTCCATCATGATATTATACTTTAAAAATCGGTCGTTAGGAACACTGAAATCTGGAGTTGACTCGAAGTATTCCTTCTTCATCGATTCTGCTTTCGGCGTAGCACCTTCTTGCACTTTCTTCCTCATCATCGCATCGGCTCAGTGCGTAGCGAAGCGACTTTAACTTTATCGATTAAAAGTCGGTTCTACTCGTATATTCGCTATCATCACATCGTCCACAGAGTCTTTAACTCTATCTCCATCCTTTGCAAGTCACACAAAATGGGCCTTTGCGTTGACAATATCGCCTTTTCGTCTTGCATATGATTTTTTCTACTCGATCGTCGGCTACCACGTTCGCTTTTCGAGGATGGTATTGGATGGTATGATCATAATCTTTCAGCAGTTCAAGCCAGCGTCGTTGTCGCATGTTGAGTTCCTTTTGAGTGAAGAAATATTTGAGGCTTTTATGATCGTAAAGATCTCCACTTTCTCCCCATCTGAGTAATGCCTCCAAATTTTAAGTGAAAACAACAATTTGCTTGACTCTAGATCATGAGTAGGATAATTCCTCTCATATTCTTTGAGTTGTCATGAGGCATAGGCTATAACTTTTCCATGTTGCATGAGAACACATCGACCCTTTGCGAAGCATCACTTTGTAGATGACAAATCCCTCAAGGCGGATGGTATTGTCGAGCAGTCTTTGAAATAAGTCTCCTCTTGAGTTCTTGAAAACTCTTCTCACATTCTTCGCTCAATAGAACTTTGTATCTTTCAAAAGTCAATTTGAGTCGATGGAGTAGCGATTTAGAGAAAATCCTTCCACGAATCTCAGATAATAACCCATTAAGCAAGAAAGCTCGTACTTGGTCTTTGATTTAGGTTGTTCCCGACTTTGAATAGCTTGATCTTTCTTTGGGTCAGCGGATATTCCATGACTTGATACCACGTGCCCGAGGAATGCTACTTCTGACGAACTCGCATTTCTTGACTTGGCATAAAGCTTATATTCACGAAGCTTTTGGAGTGTCGACCTCAAGTGTTGCTCATGATCTTCACGGCTTTTGGAATAAATAAGGATGTCATCGATAAAGGCGACCACAAAGTGATCTAAATATTCCTTGAATACTCGGTTCATCATATCCATGAAGGCGGCGGGGCATTAGTCGATCAAAAAGGACATGACTAGGAATTCATAATGCCGTCTGGGGAGTTACGAAAGCCGTCTTTGGAATGTCGGTGGTTCTAATCTTGATTGGTGATATCCGGAGCGAAGATCGATCTTTGAAAAGAATTTGGCTCCTTACAATTTGGTGAAACAGGTCATCAATACGTGGCGATGGATACCTATTTTTGATGGTGACATGATTGACTCCAGATAATCAATCAAAGTCGCATACTCCCATCTTTCTTCTTCACGAATAGAGCAGGAGCACCCGAGGAGAAGTACTAGGGGCGAATAAAGCCGATGTCTAACAATTCCTGCGGTTGGGTCTTTAACTCACGAAGTTGATAGGAGCCATTCGATATGGGGCTTTGGAAATAGGTTTTATCTAGGGTTCGAAAGGTCGATACAAAATTGATTTCACGCTCGGGGGTAGGCGGGGAAGTTCTTGGAGAATCGTCGGAAATTTATTAACAATAGAAATATCGTTCAAAAGCGGCGTATTTTGTTTAAATCGTGACATGAGCTAAGAAAGCTTGACATCCGTTTTTTTGATAAGCGAATAGCTTTATGGCTTGAGATGGTAGTGATTGATTTTAATGGTTTGGTCGTTTGAATTAGCATAATAGGTTGATTAGGAATATGAAAGCTAATGACCTTACGAAAACAATCAATTTTTGCATGATAAGTAGTTAACGATCGATCCTAGAATCACGTCAAATCAAGTATTTTTAATGAAATAAGATCGACGGGTAATGTGAAGTCTGGAATTTGAACCAAACAAGACTTATAAGCGAGTGGATGTAATGAAGGTTTCTCCAGCGGAGTTTCCACGAGATAAGTCGAAAGTCTAATTTCTCGAGTCAAATTTAATCGATGGCGCAAGTAGGAGAAATAAAGAATGGGTAGAAGCCGGTATCAAATAAAGTATAGACTTCATTAGAGTTTATGATAAGCTTACGTGATGACCTCATTCGGGTTCCTTGCTCTTTGGGAGGTCTGACAAGCGCTCTCCCTTACCTTTCTAGGTTTTGAATTTTACGGGATGGCCTTTGGTGCCTCCATCCTAGTTGAATTTGTCTTGATGAAGCGAAAAAATCGAGCTAAGTGACCTTCTCTTCCACAATTATAACATGCTTTGGATGGCATGGCTTGATTTGGTGATGTGTCCCTCTCTCGCATTTGAAGCATATGATAGGTGGTCTTTCTCCTTCCTTAACAATGGGTCTTTGGTCTTGGCGTCTTTCCATCATTGTTGAATCTCCTTTTCTTGAAATGTCCATTCTTATTGTTTTTTTGCCACGATTACCACCAAAAGTGGTTACCATATCTGGCACATTGATTCCCTCCGCTTGTTGTCACCAGCCCGATGACTTCTACCATTTGGTATTATAATTTTTTAATTTTGCTCTCTTTTAGTTCGTTGACTCGTTATCGCGCTCCACTCTTGAGCCCTATTTACAACATCGAATACAAACCACGGTTTATGAGAAATAAGATGTTGGCGTATCTCGACTTGAACCTCTTAAAAACATTGGCGCCATTCTCTCTTCATTATCCACGAGTGGGGATATGAAATAGTGATAACTCGCAAATTTTGCCTCGTATTGCGACACGGTCGTATTGTTTTGTTCGACTTGATAAACTCCACCTCCTTCGTATGGCGAATACTTTCGGGAAAGTATTTGTCGTTGAACGACTCTGGAACTTCTCCCAAGATATCTTGATCTGGCGGGTTGAGTACGTTTCTGGAATTCCCACCGATGTGTCCTCTCTCGCGCATGACATAAAAAAGCGTGAAGGAACCTTTTTTGCTCCTCGGAGCATCCAAGACATCAAATATCTTGGTAATCTGCTTTATCCATGCTACTTAGCGAGAAGTGGTTTTGGCTCTCCCTTAAACTCGGTGGTCGGCTCCTTGAATTGTTTAGCGGTGGCCTTGAGAGAGTTTCAAGTGTTTCCACCTACGTTTTGGGGCGGGAGTCGCTCTACTTTCTTTGTTGCATAAATTGCATAAAGCCTACGAACATTTGATCGTTCATCATTTGGTCGGTGTTGTTTGTTTGCGTGAGGATTATCGCCTTCACGATGCACATTATCACGATTATTGATATGTGGTGAATCAGCGATCGCTGTGCTCCATTCTTATTCTCAACATTCTCGGATGTCATTTTGAGATCTTGCCACAAAACAAAAGGTTAATTGACGTATAACAAATTATCCTATCTTACGACCGACCCGATAAAATAGCACGTAAACTTAGGTAGGTCAAATACTAGCGAAGGTATTCCCGTCTCTCCCCTCCTAGTACAGTACTATTCTCACATCTTAGCGAGGATCGTATCCTAGCTACGATACCAGTTGTGGCGCCCCCAAAATTAGGTATACATCACCCATCTTGGGTGCCACTTACGTAGTGCTAAATTTAAATACAACTTCTTAACATAAGCGTAGGTATGCAATCGACATAAGCGTGAGTTTAAATACAAATATAAATCTACTAGATATTATACAAACTCAAAAAAAGTCCTCATTACAATTATTATCACCTTTATTTCACAGAATAGTGAGGACTACTAATCTTATCTTGGGACCATCACTCGTTTCCCAGGCTTCGTCCCGGCTATATTCTCATTTCTGAAGAAAACGGTGAAAAAAAGGGTGAGCTCAACTAGCCCGATGAAATATTATGACTAAGATAATGCGAGAATAAATTATCAATAGTCTTGATGATGTTAAGCGATAAAATATAATAAACTGACGGTTTAAGCTGCGGTGGAATATCTGATCCATTAAAAAAGTCAGTAGAAAATAAAATCTACTATCTTTTAGGTTTTAAAAGGTTTTCATCCTTTGTTTAAATTTGAGACTCGACTTTAATAAATATTCCACATCATGAATCACCCCACTTTTCTGGACGAGGATATTCTTTAGTATCGCGACCACAATTATTCATGCCTACTACGGGCCGAGAATATTTGTGTATTCATTAATAGTCGTGATGATGTACAACAATTTGTCCATCGATGCACTTCTGACCCTTTGAGGATTTTTACCACATCATTTGTAACATTACGGTCGTGATTACTTACGAATAGTCTGGTCGTAATCATACCAAGTCCATCCATGCACTCTGAGACCCACAGATGACTTTCAAAATAATATAAACATGAGGATGATGACAATGATATAAAATTGATAAAACAAGTTCAAAATTATTTTATCCGAGGAATTATTAACGTCAAATTATCGACATGATCTTGTTTTTGTAGAGTAAAATTCAAGAATGTCTTGAATATCGAGGATATTCACTAATTTCATGGGTATAAATTATATTGGTTAAAATAAAGAATAGAATAACAAAAAAATCACACGTAAATAAAATTAACGAAAAATTATTATTCTTGACGAAATTAGTTATTGATCGAGAGGATATTCAATGAATAATAAATAACGGAAGAGTCTCCATAATATAGAATTCTTATTTTCATTTCTTCACTATCCTTTGTCTTTTATGGAATGGAACGAGAAGAGGAAGTAAAAGCGTTGGAGAATCACGAGAAGAGGGTAAGAGAATAAGGAAAGGAAGCGAAAAGTGGTTCCCTCCTTTCGAGGGATCAACGTTATATGTAGCAAGCACGAAAATAGGTATATCAGATACATAAATTCACGAGTTGTCGATCGTGAGTACATGAAACAACTACAACTTTATTATTACTGACGATAAAACTATGAATTTGAATACAAATATTATCTTCAGAACAATATCTAAAACTCCAATAAATCCATCTTTATTTAATTATAACAATAAATACTGTTTTGTAGAGTAAAATTCATCTTTATTTAATTATAACATTGTTGTTTTCTTGTGCTTTTATTATTATTATTATTATTATTATTATTATTATGTTCCGTTCCGAACCGAAACATTCACCGCTTTGTTCTCTTGCGCCAAGTACAATTTGAACCTTGAGAGTACTGTATTGTAAATTACTACTACTAGTAAATATGCTACCTACTACCTACTAATCCTATATTAAGTACACTAGAGATATTTTATCCTCAGGCAGGCAGGCAGGCAGGCAGGCCCAAGTGAACCGTAAATTGTCTTTTCTTGGATTAACTTTTATGGTATGGCTATTGGCTAGATAACTTTGAAAATTCGGAAACCCGATTTACTTTAATTTAAATATCTCTAGTGTTACACGCACTTTAAGAGTAGATAAATTTGTCGGATTTTTTCTTTTTTCTTTCTAAATACTTTAAAAAAAAAAGAGCACATGAATGAACGGAACCTAATTTGGCCCTGTACTGTACGTTGAAGATATATAGGACCAAAAAAATTATAATATCAGCGAAAGTAGTCATCGAAGCGGTGACAACAAGCGTGGAGGAATCAATCGCAACGGTAGGATATATGTAGTAAACTAACTGCGGTGTGTAATCGGCCAAAATAATAAGAATGGACATTTCAAAAACGGAGATTCAACGATGGTGGAAAGAGCGTCATCGTAATCTTTTAGACCCGTTGTTAAGGAAGCGAAAAGACCACCTATCATATGCTTGAAATGCGGAGGAGAGGGACACATATCCGGTCAATGCGCATGACGTCTATTCAAAGCATGTTATAATTGTGGAAGAGAAGGTCACTTGGCTCGATTTTTTCGTTTCTGAAGACAAATTCAACTAGGATGGAGCACCAAAGGCGTAGTCGGTAAAAGTCAAAAGCCGGTGGTCTGAGGAGGCGTTTGTTGTGACCTCCCAAAAGCGAGGAATCCGAATGAGGTCATCACGGGTAAGCTTATCATAAACTCTAATGAAGTTTCTATACTTTATTTGATCTGGGTTCTACCCATTCTTTTATTTCTCTACTTGCGCTCATCGATTAAATTTGACTCAGGAGAAATTAGACTTTGACTTATCATGGAAACTCAGTTGGGAGAAACCTTCATTACATTCCCTTTGTTTATAAGTCTTGTTTGGTTGAATCGTACCCTCACATTACACTTCGTCGATCTTATTTCATTTAAAATACTTGCATTGCGTTTGGCGTGATTCAGGGATTGATTGGTTAACTTACTTATCATGCCAAAATTGATTGTTTTAAGTAAGGTTGTTAGCTTTCATATTCTAATCAACCTATTATGCGAATTCAAACGACCAAACCATTAAAATCAATCACGGTCATCTCGAGCCATAAAGCTATTCGTTTATTGAAAAAGCGGATGTCGAAACTTTCTTAGCTCGTATCCTGATTTAAATAAAAATCGTCGAGTTTTAAGCGATATTCCTATTGTTAATAAATTTCTGACGTATTCTAGAAGAACTTCGGCCTACCCCAGGCGTGAAATTGAATTTTGTATCGACCTTGAACCTGGTACAAAACCTATTTCCAAAGCCCATGTCGAATGGCTCTATTGAATTGAGTTAAAGACCCAAATGCGAGGAATTGTTAGACATTGGCTTTATTCGATCTAGTACTTCTCCTTGGGGTGCTCTGTTACACGTGAAGAAGAAAGATGGGAGTATGCGACTTTGTATTGATTATCGGGAGTTGAATCACGTCACCATCAAAATAGGTATCCATTGCCACGTATTGATGACTGTTTGACCCGATTCAAGGAGCCAAATTCTTTTCAAAGATTGATCTTCGTTTAGGATATCACGATTGAAGATTAGAGCTCCAGCGACATTCCAAAGGCGACTTTGAGAACTTCGATGCGGGCATTATGAATTCTAGTCATATCGCTTTGGATTGACTAATGCTCTCTTGCCTTCATGGATATGATGAGCCAAGTATTGAGGAATATTTAGATCACTTTGTGGTCGTCTTTATTGATGACATCCTTATTTATTCAAAAGCCGTGAAGATCATGAGCAACACACTTGAGTGACACTCGAAAAGCCCGTGAATATAAGCTTTATGCAAGTTGAAGAAATCGAGTTACGCTTGAAGAAGTAGCATTCCTTGAGCGCGTGGTATCAAGTCATGGAATATCTGTTGACCCAGCAAAGATTGAAAGCTATTCAAAGTTGGGAACAACCTAAATCGATGACCAAATTCGTAGCTTTCTCGGTTTATTTGGTTATTATCGGAGATTCGTGGAAGGATTTTCTCGAATCGCTATTCCATTGACTTCGGTGACTCGGAAGATCTGATGTTCGGTTGGAGCGAAGAATGTGAGAAGAGTTTTCAAGAACTCAAGAGGAGACTTATTTATTTACTGTTACGATAATACCATCGGCAAGGAGGATTTGTCATCTCGGTGATGCTTGAGAGCAAAGGGTTGGGATGTGTTCTCATGCGACATGGAAAAGTAATAGCTATGCCTCCGACAACTCAAAGAATATGAGAGGAATTATCCTACTCATGATCTCAGAGTTAGCATTTATTTCTTTTGACTTAAAATTTGGAGGCATTACTTGTATGGGGAGAAAGTGGAATCTTCACGGATCATAAAAGCCTCAAATATTTCTTCACTCAAAAGGAACTCAACATCGACAACGGCGTTGGCTAGAAGCTATTGAAAGATTATGATCGTACCATCGATACCATCGGAAGCGAGCGTGGTAGGCGCATTGAGTGAAAATCATGTCAGTCTGCGAGTGCGATATTGTCGGTATAAAGGCCCATTTTGTGTGACTTGCAAAGGATGGAGATAGAGTTAAAGACTCGAGGGACGCGTGTGATGATAGCGAGTATCTGAGTAGGAACCGACTTTAATCGATAAAGTTAAAAGTACTCGAGCTCTGAGGACACAGGAGGCGATGCGTATGAGGAATAAAGTGCAAGAAGGTCTTTATCTTAGGAAGCAAGAATCGATGAAGAAGGAATACTTGAGTCAACTCGGACTTTGTGTTCTAAGGACCACGATTTAAAGTATAATATCATGATGGGCGCATACACTAATTTTGCGATCCATCACAGGAGTACGAAATGTATCGTGATATTAAATACATTTTGGTGGAAGCTGATATGAAAGAGAGAGATATTTGTTTATCTAAAGGTGTCTAACTTGTCAGCGAGTTAAAGCGCAGGCATCAAGTACAAAGGTCCATTGCAACCACTTGAAATTCTAGAATGGAAGTAGGAGCACATTACCATGGATTTCGTTCTGGGGTCTTCCCAAAGTTTCTCGAGGCATTGATGCGATTTGGGTCATTGTTGATAGATTGACCAAGTCGCTCATTTTCTTCACCAAATCTGAGAAACTTATTTCGTATGTACATAAGCGAGGTTGTAAAATTGCATGGTATCTAGTATCCATAGTTTCTAAGAAGAGGAAGGAATAAGGAAGCATTGTAAAGAATTTAATTCTTAATGAATTTCTTATTTTCATCTAGAATTTCTTCACTATATGGACTTAATTGTCGGTAAAACTAGTCAAATAGAGGCTGTCATTTATTAAATTATGAAAACTAATAAAAAAAAAGATATTGATCTATCGGAAATGGCTGCTAATGGGGAACCAATCCACTCACAATTCAAGTCTTCGGTATGATTACCATAGACTATTACATTGGAGCCTTACGTAATGCAGGATGCAGTTCCATCTTTATTATTACATTGGAACATCTGCCGGGTGTGAATTTCACGACTGTTCCGTTATTTATTATTACATTGGAATAACTTGTATGCATGCGGTCTATCGCATGCATGGTGATTTCTTTTGTTATTCCATTCTTTATTATACCCGGTTGGTTAAAACTTTGACTTCTATACTCCATGAAATTAGTGGAATATCCTTGATATTTGCGTTTCATCCGATATCTTTTCATGAAAATATTCTTACGATCATTCTTGAATTTTACTCTAAAACAAGTATCATATTGATAATTTGGACGTTAATAATTCTGGATAAAATAATTTTTGAACTTGTTTTATTGAATTCTTATATCATTGTCATCATCCTCATGTTTATATTTTTTTAAAGTCATCGTGGCACTGTAGTGTGTATATATGGACTTGGTATGATTATGACGAGAGACTATTGATTGTAATCATGACCGTAATGTTACAAATGATGTGGTAAAAATTCAAAGGGTCAGTAGTGCATTGATGGACAGTTGTTGGCATGATCATGACCATTAATGAATACACAAATATTCTTGCCCGTAGTGCATGAATAATTGTGGTCGTGATACTAAAGAATATCCTTGGTAGTAGTGCGGGGTGATTCGATGATGTGAAATATTTATTAAAGTCGAGTCTCAACTATAATGATGATGAAAAACCTTTTAAAACCTAAAAGATAGTAGACTTTATTTTCTACTTGACTCTTTTAATGGATTAGATATTCAGCGCAGATTAAACCGGTTGTCAATTGTATTTTATCGGTTTAACATTGTTGAAGACTATTGATAATTTATTACGCATTATCTTAGTCATAATATTTCTTCTTGGCTAGTTGAGCTCACCCTTTCTTTCCGTTGTTCTCTTGAAATGAGAATATATTTGGGACGAGTCGGAAAGCAGTGATGGTCTTGAAGATAGCATTAGTAGTCCTCACTATTCTGTAAAATAGTGTGATAATAATTGTAATGAGGACTCCTTTTTGAGTTTGTATAATATCTAGTAGACAATATTTGTACTTAAACTCACAGTTTATGTCATATTGTACACGACAGTTATGTTAGTAAGTTGTATTTAAATTCTGTACCATGTAAGTGGCGACCCAAGATGGGTGATGTATACCTAATTTTGGGGGCGTCACACCATCTATCCTTGTTGATCTTACAAGACTTGGTGGGAACCTTTTTACCGTTTATTAAATTATGGGAATAACTTTGTATATTTGAAATAGTATACACGGTGAATAATCCTTTGTATTCATTTTTATTAAATTATTGGAATAACTTTCAGATACGCGGACTAACCTATACATGGTGAAATTCTTCTATTATTCCATTCTTTATTATTACGTCGGAATATCATGCATTACGCATGACTGGTTCCATTCTTTATTATTACGCTTGAATATACATGCAACATGCATGTTCCATTATTTATTATTATTGTTGAAATGACACGAACTTCCATCATTCCATTTATTTTGTATATACATTAACATTTGCATATTCTTTTTACTAAGATAATATGCTAATATTTATATATATAAGAATATACGCGAATATATTATATATTGCATATATTTATCACCACTTGATAATAGTCGTGATAAGAATAGTATTTTTTTTTATATATATCATATATGCAATTATTTATTGTTTTAATAAATAATAATATGCAATTTTTATTGTTTTAATAAATAATAATTGTGTTTTAACCGAGAATAGATGACAAACTTGGCAAAAATAGATTTTTCTATTTTGAAAATCTCTGGAGACAACTATTTGGCTTGGGCACTTGATGCAGAATTGCACCTTAGTGTAAATGAGTTAGAAAAGACCATTGAATTAGGAAATACAGCAACTTCGGCATAAAATGCAAAAGCCATAATTTTTCTTCGTCACCATATTGATGAAGGATTAAAGACTGAGTATTTAACAGTTAAAGATCCTTTGTCTTTATGGACACAACTGAAGGAAAGATTTGACCACCAAAAATTAGTTATTCTCCCTGATGCCAAATTTGAGTGGTTTAATTTAAGGCTACAAGATTACAAATCAATTACAGAATATAGTTCCAATGTTTATAGAATAACCTCTACTTTGGCTTTGTGCGGAGATCCAGTTTCGAAACCCAAATGTTAGAGAAAACACTCTCAACTTTTATCCCACCAACATGATTACATCACAACAATATGTACAAAGTAAGTTCACAAAATTCGGTGACTTGTTGTTCATCCTCCTTGTTGAGAAAAGAATAATGAATTATTGTTGAAAAACCATCAAATACGGCCAACGGGTGGTACCCCATTGTCGAGATATTAACAAAGACGTCATTCAAAGCAGAATAAAGCGTGACAAGAGATGGTCATATAATAAGAAGTCTTGGGGACGAAAGAATAAACGAGGCCATCATAACAACAAATTCCGTAATCGCGATGATAATTCGTGCCACCGAAGTTGCAAGTGTCTGGGTCGGGTAAAAATAAAGAAAATGCAGCACCGATAAAGAACAAACCAGATGTTTGTTTTAGGTGTGGGATGAAAGGGCATTGGTCAGCAGACACAAATGATGCGCCGAGGCATCTGGCTAATTTATTCCAGGAGTCCAAAAGAACAAAGTAATGGAGACAGAAACAAACTTTGTTAATCATCAATTGAATATTGTTGATGATCCACCAATGACCAACAATGAGGAAAAGGTTGTTGATATTACTGAACCTTCTGAAAGTATCTTTTGGGATATCATTTAATTTCTTGTTTTAATTAAACACCCTGCATGTATAATATTATTAGTTTTTTTTATATATACGTGGTATGTGTTTATCATGAATAAAATTATATATAAAATGTAACTTTTCTTATTTATGTTTTTTATATGTGTTAGACCATCTTTAATGGATATGGAGGATATATGTTTAGCAGACAGTGCAACAACTCGTACAATCCTTCAAAGTGAGAAATATTTTTCACAACTAAGCAAAGCTAAGGGAAATGTAGGAACTATCTCTGGCACATCAAATTTAATCGAGGGATTTGGAAAAGCTAGTTTCATGCTACCAAATGAGACACAAGTTTTTTATAGAAAATGCTCTATATTCTAGTAGATCAAGAAGAAATTTGCTTAGTTTTAAAGATATTCGACTAAATGGTTTTCACATTGAAACAACCAATGAGAATGATAATGAATATCTTCTCATTACTTCTACTATTTCTGGAAAAAAGAATATCTTAGAAAAACTTCATTCAATTTCTTCTGGATTATATACTATGAAAATTAGAGCAATTGAGTCTCATAATGTTATGATTCCAAAAATCATAGATCCCAAATCATTTATGCTTTGGCATGAAAGACTCGGTCATCCAGGTACTTCTATGATGCGTCGTATTATTGAAAATTCTACTGGTCATCCTCTCAAAAATAAAAAGGTTTTTTCTAGTAGTGAATTTCCTTGTGCTGCGTGTTCTCGAGGAAAATTAATTGTTCGACCATCACCAGTAAAAGTTTATAAAGAAGCCCCAAAATTCCTAGAGAGAATTCAAGGAGACATTTGTGGACCTATTCACCCATTGTCTGGCCCATTTCGATATTTCATGGTTTTAATAGATGCTTCAACTAGATGGTCTCATGTTTGTCTTCTTTCTTCTCAAAATTTTGCCTTCTCAAAACTTCTTGCTCAAATAATCAAGTTACGGGCTCAGTTCTCGGATCATCCAATCAAGTCAATTCGACTTGATAACGCAGCTGAATTTTCATCAATGACTTTTAATGATTTTTGTATGACTATTGGAATCTCCATTGAGCATTATGTTCCTCATATTCATACACAAAATGGTTTAGCTGAATCTTTAATAAAAAGACTTCAACTAATTGCACGACCATTAATGTTAAGGGCTAACTTACCTACCTCAGTTTGGGGTCATGCAATTCTTCATGCTGCAGCCATCATTCGAGTAAGACCAACGGCTCTTCATAAATTTTCTCCTCTACAGTTAGTTCTTGGACAGATACCCAACATATCACACTTTCGAGTTTTTGGAAGTGCAGTATATGTTCCAATTGCAACTCCACAAAGAACTAAAATAGGAGCCCAACGAAGAATAGGTATTTATGTTGGTTTTGATTCTCCTTCTATTATCAGATATCTTGAACCTTTAACTGGAGATGTTTTTACTGCACGTTATGTAGATTGTCATTTTGATGAATCTGTATTTCCACCATTAGGAGGATGAAATGTTTTAAATAAAAACCCTCCTCGAAATATCATGGAATGCATCAGATTTAAATTCACTTGATCCTCATACGGAGAGAATGTGAAATTGAAGTTCAAAGAATTATTCATTTACAAAATATTGCAAATCAAATGCCAGATGCATTTAATGATGCTAGAAAAGTGATAAAGTCACATACACCTGCAGTGAATACTCCAGCAAGGATAGAAATACCTATTGAAAAAATCAATTCCTGGAGAATTGACGAATAAGGTAATAAATGAATCTAAACCACGCCAGAAACGTGAAAGACCAGTTGGTACAAAAGACACTGTACCACGAAAATCAAAAGCAAATAAGGGAATCCTAGAAGGAATACCCGCTCCAGAAGTAGCACTTATTCCAAGAGTGAGAATAGCCCCAGAAGAGGTACAAATCGCTCCAGAAGTAGCAAATATTCCAAGAGTGGGAATAGCCCGTAAGAGAGTTCAAAATCTCAATGAAGGGATAAGAGATGAACACCAAGAGATCTCAATAAATTATGTACATGATGAGAAAATATGGGATCGATGTGACACCCCCAAAATAGGTCCAATCCATCCAACCTATTCTGAGTCGCCAAATACATGGTACAAAAAATAACTAAAACTTTATTACTTCAATTGTCGTGCAAAATACAACAACACATACTGTGAGTTTTAATACTAACTGTGACTCATGTCCCAACTATGGACAACACCTCACATTGATACATTACATAAAGGTACAGTCAATAACTGTTTTAGAAATTAAAATCTTTTGAAAGTGCTCAAGGAAACCTTCGTATATGGGAGGCCATGCGTCTAGGTTATGATAGATATCATATGTCCAGAGACTTATCCTTGCTTGATCCAATAGATCCCAAAGAAAAATGAGAAGATTACTATCATTGTAAGACCCCAACTTATTATTAATGAAATTTAATTTTCTCTATTTATTATTTTGAAATAGTAAGGGTTGATTTGATTAATGTGGATAGTTAGGGGTAAAATACGCAAATATTTCAAAATAAGCAAGTGGTTATAAAATATTCATTGTTATTCGGGGAATATTCGTTTGGTCGTGGAATATTAAATGCATCGTCTTGGGAATATTCGTATTGACCAGTAAATGACCATGTGTGGGCCCCATAACGGAAAAGCGATTGGATGAAGAAAACGACAAATATAAGTGGTTTAAAAATAACTACGTAGTTATTACATTAATTAATATCGTTAAAATACTCGTTGGTTAAAACACAAGAAGACTTACCGGTATTGCACCAATTATTGATTCTTACGTAAGAAAGCACTACTCAATAATGGTTACGGTGAATTATTTGCTCAAAATTTTATTGAGTTAATAATTCTTTGCGTTAATATTTTATATCTTTGTTGTTTCAATAATTGTCATTACACGGTATTTTTCATTATCGAAGCAATAATTCATATTATCTGAATAATATTATTAGATAACATTATTGGCAATGTCTAGAAAGTTCATCTAAGGAGAGGTTTGGTCACCTAATTGCGCCAAGAAGAAGAAATTCTTATCGAAAGCCCCCACTTTCCTGGGGAACCGCCTGGTCATCAATATTCGATTACGTAATATTATTTGTGAATAATTAATTATTGATTCATATGATGAGGAAAATATTGATTTTATGTGGATATAGATGGAGAAAAATTTTAATGTGACAATTGTTGAAAATTGAAATTTTATCTTTTTTCGATAAAATAATTCATTTAAATATATTATTATATTTTAATAATATAATAATGGTGATATTTTTACAACGAATGTGGGATATATGAGTATCTGAGGAGGAAGAGTATTTTTGTTGCAATAAATGTTTAAAACATGTTAAACATGTCGGTGGACCCCATTTATTCGATCGAAATTTGATTATAGCTTGTAAAATCGCCCGTTTGTGGATTTTTGGTCAATTTCTATTTGGAATTTGGAAAAACTTTCTTCTGTAAAGTTGTAGAGAATTGAATTTCCTATAAAAACTCATGAGATTCGAATTTTCTGATGAAAGGGCTATTTATTATGAATTATTGAAGTTCAAGTTCAAATAATTGATTTTTGGAAGTTTAAAATATTTAAAATTAGAAAAACGTTTTTTTCATTATGGTGTGTTACATATGTGGGTTGAATGAGCTGAATTCAGTTCTTGGAAGGTTGGCGTAGGAAATTTTATTATAAATAATAATATTATATTAAATTTTTTCGCTTTGGTGTTCTAAAGATTTTCCTATAAATAGGGTGCTTAGGTTAGAATTGAAAATCACACCAGAAACTGAAGTTTTCTCTCTATATTATCGAGCGTATTCTTGTGAGTATTTTGAGTATACTTTGAGTATTGTTAGAGGCGGTGCAAGTTCCTTCAAAGACTATATCCTATGTATTCCATTTAGAAGTACTAATCTTTCGAGGTAAGGGATGTTATTTTCTTCTCAAATGATATTATTTCTTCAATATCATTATGCTGAAATATTGGTTGAAACTTTTTATCAAATTTGGAACTTTTCCATGTCGGGGTTACTATTCATGAGTTACTATTTATTACTATTGAGTTACTATTCACGAGTTACTATTATTCATGAGTTACTATTCACGAGTACTATTCATGAAGCGTGAAGATGTTTTTTGGGAAATTTCTATCCTTTGGTGTCTGAGTTACTATTCACGACCAAGACTATTCACGATACTTTATTCACTATTCTTTATTCATAGAAAAATAAAATTTCTTCTTTTTGTCCAAAATATCTATTCGGATACTAGCTTTGATTGTATCCATGTTTTGATCATTCTTGAATTTTACACCACTATGATTATTTTTGAGGTATTTTTGAACATGGATAAAATAAAGTACTGAATCCTTAATCCTTAATCTTTGTCATTTTGTTTCTTTGGATTCGTTTCTTTAAAAATATTTTTCATCATCCTCGGTCTTAAATGATGATATTATTGAATATCTTTGGCTGTAGAAGGCAAAGATGAATGATTTTGAAGAATATCTTTGCCAGTAGTGTAAAGATGAACAGTGTTTAGATGAACATGATTAATCGATGAATATCTTTCGGGTACAGAGTGCAAAGATGAATATTTGATTCGGATGTATATTGATTGATGTTACTGAGGATAAAAGATAGAGCGATGAACTTTTAAATTCATACATAGAAGATAGTAGTTTGCATTCTCTACTTAACTCTTCTAATGAATTATTATTTCATTGCGAATATTGATTTAAAATTTGTTGTCTATTGTATTCTATTAGATTTTTCCCTGTTGAAGACTAACGATAATTTGTTGTATATTATCTTAGTCATAATATTCTTTTATGGGCTAGTTGAGCTCACCCTTTTCCTTTTTGTTCCATTTTTCTTCTCGGAGGCGAGAATATAAGCGAGTACGTAGTCTGGGGTATGGAATGAAGGTTTTAGAAAGAATTGTTTAGTAGTCCTCACCATTTTGTAAATTAATGTATCAATAAATGTGTTGAGGATTTATTTGAGTATAGATATTGTCTAGAAGATAATATTTGTATTCAAACTCACAGCTTTTCTTGTTGTAATAATAAAGTTGTAGTTGTTTACGCACTCATGTATTGACAACTCGGAATGGGTGATGTATACCTATTTTGGGGGCGCCACAATCATGTTCCTTCAATGGTGAGTCTTCTCTCGACATATAAGTATCTCCACCGTCTGCGATTGAACATTATGTTTCAACCCAACTCCAAGATCATATAGGTAGTGCTCGTAGATATACTCAACAAGAGGATGCGCACAACTCTGTCTTATGATAACCCGTAGGTCATTAGACATCTTGTATGATAGTGGCAAAACAACCTTCCAAAGTTGGGTTCACCTTACCCTATTCGGTTCACCAAAATTAAATATCAAAATTATTTCCATACTATTTAGGGAGAACCTCAACAGCTATAGACCACCGTTCTATTTCCCTGTTACCCCCGCTCGATCCAGCTACACTCTTATTACCTGAAAAGAATTGTGAAGCAAAAGGGTGAGCACAACTAGCTCAGTAAAGAATATCATGACTAAAGATAATTATCAATAGCCTTCATCAGTAATAAATCAGAGATTTAGAACATATGGTAGACGATAAAACTTTTTAACCATAGTTGCAACGGAACGAGCAATCCATTAGAAGAGTCAAATAGACCATAAAGTCTATTATCTTCTCCATGTTAAAAGTCCGCCAAAAATAATTTATCCCTGTAACATCAATCAACAGTTCCTGTCCACAATCATGTGAATAACTCATAACCATAATTGTGGTTCTAAATTCCCCTTCTCATCTAGAACGAAGATAATTTATATCACATGTCTTTACTTGAATCATCAAAGATCATGGTTATACCAAATCACAGTTTCTGTTCATAATCATACTAATAAATTCATCTTTGCACTACGGGCCAAAGATATTCATTAACAGTTCATCTTTGCACTACATGCCAAAGATATTCAATAACATGTCATCTTTGCACTACAGGCCAAAGATATTCAACAACAGGTCATCTTTGCACTACAGGCTAAAGATATTCATCAACAGGTTATCTTTGCACTACGGGCCAAAGATATTCATCTCTCAAAGAAACATACAATCATTTCTGAATTTATATAAATCATAATTATAATCATGTTGATCAATTCACCTTTGCACTTAAGCTAAAAAATATTCAATTGTAAATTAAAATGGTAAATGATCATAATAATTTCAACGATTTAACTTTGCCCATCGGCCACGAGAGAACCCATAGTCACGATCATACTAATAATCTACTCATCTTTACACTTAAGTCAAAGAGAAATTTCATCAATAGGGATTATAAAAATTTTATATATGATAATAAAAACAATATAATCAACAACTACATTTAATTTCAAAAGTAAGATTCATAAATCAATGATTTCATAACACCTTAATCCAAATGTTATAAATCACTTAATAATCTCATAATCTAATATTATTAATATTACCGCAATATCTTAATCATTTCTTAAACTTATAAACAATTTATTTTAATTGTTTACACTTTACTAATTAATGCATTTAATCATCCTAAAATGCCAAACTCATAAAATTTCATCACCAATAACCAAAACCCTCATCAAAAAAAATCAGATATACCTTATATAGGATTTCCAATCCATAAAATCCTATTTTCCAATTTTGTTACTTCACATAACATATTTAATTCATTTACTCATAACTAGTCCATTTTCATGAAAAATACGAAATCAGTCTCAAAAATATTTTTTTTCTGGAATTTAGTATAATATAATCCCATATTGAACATATATTTTTCTCGGAATTTTTAAAATTCATTTACTATTTTTCATATGGCCAAAATCACCGAATATTTAGACATTTATCATAAATTGTACTTTTATCCAAAAATTCCAAAATTTACAGAGTATACTTCTATTATATACATGTACTCCCAATAAAAATTTCACCAATTTTAGAGTTAACCACAAGGAGTTATAAGGGTTTACTTTTAAAATAGTCTTTTCTCATAAAATCCATAACTCCTAATCTATACTTCCAAAAATCACCATTTTTGGACACAATCAATAAAATTCATCAAATTATCATTTCAAATTTTTTCATAATTTTGAAGGTCCGAAAAAAGTACGAAACATGAAAAACATAATAACCCTTAAAATCCCTTACCTCAAAACAGCAGTACTTTTGACTGGAATATCGGATATAACAGTGAAGGAAACTTGCACTGAATAGAAACTCTCAAAGTATCTAAATACTCACAAAAATACGCTCGATAATATAGAGAGAGAAAGCTTATATTTCTGGTGTAATTTTCAATTCTAAGATAAGCACCTATTTATAGGAAAATGCTAGAACGCCAAAGGAGACTAAATTAATAAAATAATAATATTATTATTTTCTTCTTCTACGCATGCCATCCTTGAATCAAAACTTCAGCCCACCACAGTGGGGCCCACCACAGTGGGCACAGATTTACGATTTAGTTCGGCATACCATCCTCAAACGGACGGACAATCAGAGAGGACTATTCAAACTCTTGAAGATTTATTAAGACTCTGTGTCCTAGACTTCAAAGGGATTTGGGATAAGTATTTATCATTGGTGGAATTCTCCTATAACAACAGTTATCAGACAAGCATTGGTGTGGCCCCATTTGAAGCATTGTATGGACGAAAGGGTCGCTCTCCAGTATGTTGGGACGAGGTGGGTGAAGCAACATTGTTGGGACCCGAGTTGGTACGTATGACTACGAAAAAGATTCAAATTATTCGACAACGTATACAAACGGCACAAGATCGACAAAAGGGTTATGCGGATCTTCATCGAAAGGACGTGGAATTTAGTATTGGGGATCATGTATTGTTGCGTGTTTCCCCATGGAATGGAGTTACAAGATTCGGAAAGAGAGGAAAGCTCAATCCACGATTTATTGGTCCATTTCAAATTCTTGACCGAGTAGGCAATGTAGCCTATAGACTTGCGTTACCTCCGAGTATGTCTCGTGTTCATAATGTGTTTCACATATCTGTACTTCATAAATATGTGAAAGACCCGAACCACGTTATTGAGTTAGAACCGGACGAGATAGCTGAAGATTTAACGTACGAGGAAGTACCTGTCAAGATCTTGGATAGGAAAGAGCATGTCCTACGCACGAAGGTCATACCACAAGTTAAAGTTTTGTGGAGAAACCATGCTATAGAGGAAATAACCTGGGAGTTGAAAACGGAAATGAAAGCGAGACATCCTCACCTTTTCGAAACACCAGGTACGTACGTCAATTTCTAGGACGAAATTTCATAAGGAGGGGAGGTTGTAAGACCCCAACTTATTATTTAATGAAATTAAATTTTCTCTATTTATTATCTTGAAATAGTAAGGGTTGATTTGATTAATGTGGTAAGTTATGGGTAAAATCTTAATTATTTCAAACAAGCAAGTGGTTTTAAAATATTCATTGTTGACGGGAATATTCGTTTAGTCGTGGAATATTTATCTTTGTCGGGGAATATTAAATACGACGGCCTTGACCTTGTGTGGGCCCCATGCTAAAAAAGCGATTGGAAGAAGAAAACGACAAGAATAAGTTGGTTATAAATAATAGCAGCGTAATTATTACCAAATTATATTGTTGGAATACCGGTGGTTAAAAACAGAGATAGCACCGGTATTACACCAATTATTCATTCTTACGTAAGAAGGCACTACTCAATAATTGTTACGATAATTATTATTCGGTATTTTATTTTATTGATTCAATAATTCTTTGCGTTGATATTTTATATTACTGTTATTTTAATAATTGTTATTGCACAGTATTTTCTATTATCGGAGCAATAATTCATATTATCTGAATAATATTATTAGATAACATTATTGGCAATGTCTAGAAAGTTCTGTCTAAAGAGAGGTTTGGTCATCTAATTGCGCGCTAATAAGGAGAGATCCTTATTGGAAAGCCCCCTCTTTCCTGGGAACTGCTTGGTTGTCAGTATTGTGATTCTGTAATATTATTTGTGAATAATTAATTATTAATTTACATGATGAGGAAAATATTAATTTTATGTGGATATAGATGGAGAAAATTTTAATGTGACAATTGTTGAAAATTAATATTTTATCTTTTTTTGATAAAATACTTCATTTAAATATATTATTTTAATAATATAATAATGGTGATATTTTTACAATAAATGTGGGATATATGAGTATATAAGGAGGAAGAGTATTTTTGTTGCATTAAATGATTAACACATGTTTTGTGTGTCGGTAGACTCCAATTCTTAATAGAAATTTGATTATAGCTTTGTAAAATTGTCCGTTTGTGGATTTGGTCAATTTACATTTGGAATTTGGAAAAACTTTCTTCCGCAAAGTTGTAGAGAATGAAATTTCCTATATGGAAAGGATACGTGGTTGAATTTTTCTGATAAAAGGGCTATTTATTATGAATTATTGAAGTTCCGAAGTTCCGAAATAATTGATTTTTGGAAGTTTTATTTATTTTTTTGATAAAAAACATTTTTTTTTGTATTTTGTGGACATCATTAACATGTGCAAAGTGCTAAAATCAGATGTCTAGAGGTGGGCTAAGGAAAATTTGATAAATATATTAATATTATATTAAATTTTCTACTTTGGTGTTCTAAGCATTTTCCTATAAATAGGGTGCTTAGGTTAGAATTGAAAATCACACCAGAAACTGAAGTTTTCTCTCTATTTCTCTCTCAATATATTGAGCATATTCTTGTGAGTATTTTGATACCTTGAGTGTTGCTATACGGTGCAAGTTTCCTTCAGCACTATATCTAGTATTCTAGTCAGGAGTACCGTCTTTTCGAGGTAAGGGATGTTATTTTTTTCATATATGATATTATTTTTTTCAATATCATTTTGCCGAAGTATTGATCTGAACTTTTAATCAAATTTGGAACTTTTTGTGTTGGGGTTACTATTTACGATATCGACACTTTATTCACTATCACGAATCTGACCACTATTCATCGAAAAATGAAATTTTTTCCTTTTCGTCCAAAATATCTATTATGGATACTAGCTTTGATTGTATCCATGTTTTGATCATTCTTGAATTTTACTTCACTATGATTATTTATGAGGTATTTTTGGACATGAAATAGCTTAAATACGAATCTTTGATATTTATTCTTTTGTTTCACTAGATTTGTTTTCTTTAAAATATTTTTCATCATCCTCTGTCCTAAATGATGATATTATTGAATATCTTTGGCCTGTAGTGCAAAGATAAATGATTTATAATGAATATCTTTGGCCGGTAGTGCAAAGATGAATAGGTGTTGACATGAACATGACCGACTGATGAATATCTTTGGCCTGTAGTGCAAAGATGAAAATTTGATTCAAGATGAATATTGATTGATGTTACAGGGATAAAATATTGACGATGAAATTTTAAATTCATAGATAATAGTAGATTTCATTCTCTACGTAACACATCTATGAATTATTATTTCCGCTGCTGATCTGAAACTTGTTGTCTATTGTATTGTGACTCCCCCAAAATTAGGTATACGTCACCCATCTTGGGTCGCCACTTACATGGTACATAAATTCAAATACAAACTTAATTATACATCTGTCGTGTAACATACGAAAATACATAAACTGAGAGTTCTATTAGAAATATTGTCATTTAGACAATATCCATACTCAAGGAGTCCTCATTACATTTATTGTCACACTATTTAACAGAATAGTGAGGACTACTAATGTTATCTTCGGGACCATCAATCTTTTCCCTGACTCGTCCCAGCTATATTCTCATTTCCTGAAGAGAATAGTGAAAGAAAGGGTGAGCTCAACTAGCCCAGTAAGAAATATTATAACTAAGATAATGCAGAATAAATTATCAATAGTCTTCAACAATGTTAAACTGATAAAATACAATAGACAACCGGTTTAAGCTGCAGTGAATATGCAATCCATTAAAAGAGTCAAGTAGAAAATAAAGTCTACTATCTTTTAGGTTTTAAAAGGTTTTCATCAATTTTTATCACTAAGACTCGGTTTAATGAATAAACCACAATATCTAATCATCCACGTACCACGGTCAAGGATTTTCATCAAATTATCAATGGTTATGACTATACCGAATCACCCCCGGTCATAATCATACCAAAACTATCCATCCATCATTGCATTACTGAGCCACCGAGGACTTTTATCACATCATTTATAACAAGCCGTGATTATCTTAGAATGATCCTCGGTCATAATCATACTAAGTTCATCTATGCACGTAAGCCAAAGATAACATATTATAACATGAGGATGATGACAATGATATAATAATTCAATAAAACAAGTTCACGAATTAATTTATTCAGGAACTAATAACGTCCAAATTGTCAACATGATACTGCTTTGTAGAGTAAAATTCAAGAATGATCAGAAGAATATTTCCATGAAAAGATCTTTGGATGAAGCGCAAATATCAAGGATATTCTACTAATTTCATGGAGTATAGAAGTTAAAGTTTTAACCAATTTGGGTATAATAAAGAATGGAATAACAAAAGAAATCACCATGCATGCGGTGCTTGGCAGATAGGCAGGTTATTCCAACAGAATAATAAATACAGAATAATAAAAACGGAACCAGGTCCTGTAAAACACACAGACAGGATATTCCAATAGAATAATAATAAAGACAAAATAATAAAGACGGAACCGGGTCCGGCGTAAAGCACAGACAGGATGTTCCAACGGAATAATAAAATAATAGAAGAATGTCACCAAGTATAGGGGATTAGCATATACTGAGTTATTCCAATGAGAATAAATAAGAATGGAATAATATAAGGATTTCACCAAGTATAGGGTATCTGGCGATACTGAGTTATTCAACCGAATAATAAAGAATGGAATAATGAAGTTCTCTTCGTGAATAAGAAAGAATAACACCCCTTACAGGTACAACAAATAATATCCCTTACCTTAGAAGAATGAATATTGGAAAAGTGAAGTAGCGAGAATACTTTTCTTCTTTCTCTCTATAGTTTCTCTCTCAGAGTTTCAATGAATTCGTAAGAAATAATGAAGGAATGAGCTTTCTATTTATAGAAAAGCGAGGGTGGCTCTTGGTCTTAATGAAGGGTTAAAATGACTCTTGGTAATATTGAAGAGACAACTACTATTCATGAAGGGTAATTAACCTTTGGAACACCGAAGAGGCAGTTAACTCTTGGTAATATTGAAGGGACAACTACTATTGAAGAAGGTAATTACTATTGACGAAGGTAATTACTATTCACAAAGGTAATTACTATTCACAAAGGTAATTACTATTTACGAAGGTAAATACAATTGACGAAGGTAATTACTATTCACAAAGGTAATTACTATTCACAAAGGTAATTACTATTGACGAAGGTAATTACTATTCACAAAGGTAATTACTATTCATAAAGGTAATTACTATTGAGGAAGAGACTCTTAGATCTTTGACATATGGGCCCCCATAAAATAATCAAACTTACCACAAACGTTTCATAATGAGACTCTTTATATACATCGAGGATTGAATAAATATTACCACAAATCATTTTATTTTTAATCAAGACATTTTAATCTTTCAACAATTATTAATCATTTATAACTTGTCGTCTCAATTATTGATTTAATAATATAACATATTATCTGAGATGATCTTGTGACAATAATTGAATCAATAATATAAGAGATATGATCGCAATTATCGTAGCAATAATTGAGTATAGCTAAGTGACTTCTCACGTAAGCATCGATAATCAATCAATAGTGTGCTACTTATCTGACCACAGCGTATTCTCGTACTTTTACCATAGGGTAGTTCAACAGTTTTTTAACGGTAATACCTCGCCGTTATTTTTATAGAAAGATAATTTTGTCGTTTTCTAACTACGACAATACTTCCGTTGTGGGGTCCACTGATGTTTGAGCCGTCGTACGAATATTCCCCAACAAAAAGAATATTCCTCGACCAAACGAATATTTTATAACAACTTGCTTACTTTGCAAAATTTATAAATATTACCCACAACTATAACATTATATCAAATTTATTCCATAATATTCAAAAATAATATTTATAGAAAATTCATCTTTATTTATAAAAGTGGGGTCTTACAACCTCCCTTCTTATGAAATTAAGCCCTCGAAATTAGGGTACGACTGACGATATGATAAAGAGGTGGGGATACCTTGAATACCTTTATCGTTAAAAATATTAAATTCATCTTCTAATCCGCCAATGATATTCATTAACAATTCATCTTTGCACTACTGGGACAAAGATATACAAGCTATAAAACCAATAATGCTTGAGAGAGACGCACTTAATAGTATCACGACCACGAATTATCCATGTACCTTCTTGGCCAAGGATATTCGTGTTTTCAATTACTGGTCATGATTATACAAGAATAATCTTTGGTCATAATCATACCAAGTCTATCAATGCACTACTGACAAAGATGACTTTTACCACATCCATGAATTAATATTTCATTCTTTGAGACTCATTTCAATAATTAATCCATATCATCGAATCATCCGCACTACGTGCCGAGGATATTCATTAGTATCACGACCACGAATTATCCATGCACTACTGACCAAAGATAATCGTGTATTCATTAGTATCACGACCACAAATTATCCATTACCTTGCTGCGTGTGACACCCCCAAAATAGGTATACATCACCCATTACGAGTTGTCAATACATGTATGCGTAAACAACTACAACTTTATTATTACAACGGTAAAACTATGAGTTTGAATACAAATATTATCTTCAGACAATATCTAAACTCCAATAAATCCTCATCACATTTATTGATACATTATTTTACAAAAATGGTGAGGACTACTAAACAACTCTCTCTAAAACTTTCATTCCATACCCCACTGCATGCACTCATTTATATTCTCGCCTCACGAGAAGAAAAATGGAACAAAAAGGAAAAGGGTGAGCTCAACTAGCCCGGTAAAGAATATTATGACTAAGATAATATACAAAAAATTATCGTTAGTCTTCAACAGGAAAAATCTAATAGAATACAATAGACAACAAATTTTAAATCAATATTCGCAGTGAAATAATAATTCATTAGAAGAGTTAAGTAGAGAATGCAAACTACTATCTTCTATGTATGAATTTAAAAGTTCATAAATCTATCTTTTATCCCCGTAACATCAATCAATATATATCCGGAATCAAATATTCATCTTTGCACTACTCTGAGCCAAAGATATTCATCGATTAGTCATGTTCATCTAAACACTGTTCATCTTTGCAATCTGAGCCAAAGATATTCTTCAGAAATCATTCATCTTTGCACTATGTGCCAAAGATATTCCATAATATCATCATTTAAGATGAAGATGATGAAAATATTTTTAAAAAGCGAATCCAAAGTGAAAAAAAATGACAAGGATTAAGGATTAAGGATTCGTACTTTGTTTTATCCACGTCCAAAAATACCTCAAAAATAATCACAGTGGTGTAAAATTCAAGAATGATCAAAACATGGATACAATCAAAGCTAGTATCCAGAATAGATATTTTGGACGAAAAGGAAAATTTTCATTTTTCGATGAATAGTGTCGTATTCGTGAATAGTACCGTATACGTGAATAGTGCCGTATACGTGAATAGTAACTCCGACACCAAAAGTTCCAAATTTGATAAAAACTTCAGATCAATATTTCAAAGATAATGATATTCGAATGGCTCTATTGAACTTCGAGGAGTTAAAGACCCAACCGCAGGAATTGTTAGACATTGGCTTTATTCGTCCTAGTACTTCTCTTTGGGGTGCTCTGTTTCTATTCGTGAAGAAGAAATATGGGAGTATCGCGACTTTTGTATTGATTATCGGGAGTTGAATCATGTCACCATCAAAAATAGGTATCCATTGCCACGTATTGATGACTGTTTGACCCGATTGCAAGGAGCCAAATTCTTTTCAAAGATTGATCTTTCGTTAGGATATCACCAATTGAAGATTAGAACCGTGACATTCCAAAGACGGCTTTTCGGAACTCGATGACGGGCATTATGAATTCCTAGTCATGTCCTTTGGATTGACTAATGCTCCTCCGCCGCCTTCATGGATATGATGAACCAGAAAGTATTCAAGGAATATTTAGATCACTTTGTGGTCGTCTTTATTGATGACATCCTTATTTATTCCAAAAGCCGTGAAGATCATGAAAGCAACACTTGAGGTCGACACTCCAAAAGCTTCGTGAATATAAGCTTTATGCCAAGTTGAAGAAATGCGAGTTACGGCTTGAAGAAGTAGCATTCCTTGGGCACGTGGTATCAAGTCATGGAATATCTGTTGACCCAAAGAAAGATTGAAGCTATTCAAAGTCGGGAACAACCTAAATCGATAATAGAAAAGCACGTAGCTTTCTCGGTTTATTTGGTTATTATCGGAGATTCGTGGAAGGATTTTCTCGAATCGCTATTCCATCGACTCAAATTGACTCGGAAGATACAAAGTTCGGTTGGAGCGAAGAATGTGAGAAGAGTTTTCAAGAACTTCGAGAGACTTATTTCAAAGACTGTTACGACAATACCATCGGCTCGGAGGATTTGTCATCTCGGTGATGCTTCGGGCAAAGGGTTGGGATGTGTTCTCATGCAACATGGGAAAGTAATAGCCTATGCCTCATGACAACTCAAAGAATATGAGAGGAATTATCCTACTCATGATCTAGAGTTGGCAAATTGTTGTTATCTTTGCACTTAAAATTTGGAGGCATTACTTGTATGGGGAGAAAGTGGAGATCTTTACGGATCATAAAAGCCTCAAATATTTCTTCACTCAAAAGGAACTCAACATGCGACAACGACGTTGGCTTGAGCTATTGAAAGATTATGATCATACCATCCAATACCATCTGGAAAAAGCGAACGTGGTAGGCGGCGCGTTAGTAGGAAATCATATGCAATCACGAGTGCGATATTGTCAACGTATAAAGGCCCATTTTGTGTGACTTTGAAAAGGATGGAGATAGAGTTAAAGACTCGAGACGCATGTGATGATGAAAAGTATCTGAGTAGAACCGACTTTAATCGATAAAGTTAAAAAGGCGCTCAAGCTACGGACACGGAGGCGATGCGTATGAGGAAGAAAGTGCAAGAAGGTGCTATATCTGGAAGCAAGAATCGATGAAGAAGGAATACTTGAGTCAACTCCGGACTTTGTGTTCCTAACGACCACGATTTAAAGTATAATATCATGATGGAGGCGCACAACACACCATTTGCAATCCATCACAGGAGTACCAAAATGTATCATGATATTCGTCATACACATTTGGTGGAGCAATATGAAGAGAGAGATATATTTGTTTATCTCAAGGTGTCTAACTTGTCAACGAGTTAAAGCGGAGCATCAAGTACCAAAAGGTCCATTGCAACCACTTGAAATTCGGAATGGAAGTGGGAGCACATTACCATGGATTTCGTTCTCGGTCTTCCTAAGGTTTCTCAAGGCATTGATGCGATTTGGGTCATTGTTGATAGATTGACCAAGTCCGCTCATTTCTTACCAACTAATCGAGAAACTTATACACTTGAACGTCTTGCTCGTATGTATATAAGCGAGATTGTAAGGCGCATGGTATGCGGTATCCATAGTTTACGATCGAGACCCAAGATTCACTTCACGATTTTGGGTTGGTTTGCAAAAAGCTATGGGCACAGACTTACGATTTAGCTCGGCATATCATCCTCAGACGGACGAACAGTCGGAGAGGACTATTCAAACTCTTGAAGATCTATTAAGACTCTGTGTCCTTGATTTCAAGGGGAGTTGGGACAAGTTCTTACCATTGGTGGAGTTTTCCTATAACAACAGTTATCAAGCAAGTATTGGCATGGCTCCATTCAAAGCATTGTATGGAAGAAAGTGTCGTTCTCCAGTATGCTGGGATGAGGTGGGTGAAGCAACGTTGTTGGGACCGGAGTTGGTACGTATGACTACGGAAAAGATTCAAACGATCCAAACAACGTATAAAAACCTCACAAAATCGACAAAAGAGTTATCTTGATCTTCATCGAAAGGGCGTGGAATTCGATATAGGAGATCGTGTGTTGTTAAAAGTTGCTCCATGGAAAGGAGTTACAAGATTTGGAAAGAGAGGAAAACTTAATCCTCGATTCATCGGTCCATTTTAATCCTCGATCGAGTAGGGCGTGGCATATAGACTCGCTGCTGCTCGCCAAATATGTCTCGTGTTCATAACGTTTTTCACATATCTATGTTACGTAAATATGTGAAAGACCGAACCATATTATTGAGTTAGAACCAGGACGAAATAGCGGAAGATTTGACGTATGAAGAGGTTCTGTTCAAATTTTGGATAAGAAGGAACATATTCTACGCTCCAAGGTTATACCTCAAGTCAAAAGTTTTGTGGAGGAACCACGATGTTGAGGAAATGACTTGGGAGTTAGAATCGAAATGAAATCAAGGTATCCTTACCTCTTGACATACAGTCGTACCCTAATTTCGAGGGTGAAATTTCATAAGAAGGGAGGTTGTAAGACCCCAAACTTTTATAAATAAAGATGAATTTTCTATAAATATTATTTTTGAATATTATGGAATAAATTTGATATAATATTATAGTTGTGGGTAATATTTATAAATTTTAAAAAGTATGCAAGTTGTTATAAAATATTCGTTTGGTTGGGAATATTCTTTTTGTTAGGGAATATTAAATACAATGGCTCAATCATGCCCCCAAAATAGGTATACATCACCCATTCGAGTTATCAATACATGGTACGTAAACAACTACAACTTTATTATTACAACAAGAAACTGTGAGTTTGAATACAAATATTATCTTCTAGATAATATCTATACTCAAATAAATCCTCATCACATTTATTGATACATTATTTTACAAAAATGGTGAGGACTACTAAACAATCCTTTCTAAAACCTTCATTCCATACCCCGACCACTGCACTCGCTATATTCTCGCCTCCCCGAGAAAAATGGAACAAAAAGGAAAAGGGTGAGCTCAACTAGCTCAAGAAGAAGAATATTATGACTAAGATAATATACAACAAATTATCGTTAGTCTTCAACAGTGGAAAAATATAATAGAATACAATAGACAACAAATTTTAAATCAATATTCGCAAATGAAATAATAATTCATTAGAAGAGTTAAGTAGAGAATGCAAACTACTATCTTCTATGTATGAATTTAAAAGTTCATCGCTCATCTTTTATCCCCGTAACATCAATCAATATACATCTCGAATCAAATATTCATCTTTGCAGACATGTGCCAAAGATATTCATCATTGGTCATGTTCATTTAAACACTGCTCATCTTTCTTGCCACTACGGCCAAAGATATTCTTCAGAAATCATTCATCTTTGCACCACAAAGCCAAAGATATTCTTAAGAAATCATTCATCTTTTTGCACTAAAGCCAAAGATATTCCATAATATCATCATTTAAGACCGAGGATGAAAAAAATATTTTTTAAAGAAACGAATCAAAGTGAAACAAAATGACAAGGATTAAGGATTAAGGATTCAGACTTGGTTTTATCCACGCCCAAAAATACCTCAAAAATAATCATAGTGGTGTAAAATTCAAGAATGATCAAAACATGGATACAATCAAAGTTAGTATCCGTAATAGATGTTTTGGATTTAAAAGAAGAAATTTTATTTTTTATGAATAGTACCAGATACGTGAAATAGTGAGATACGTGAATAGTGCCGATACGTGAATAGTAAATCCGACACCAAAAGATAGAAATTCCAAAAAACATCTTCACGCACGCTTGAATAAGTACTCGTGAAATAAGAATCGTGAATAAGAACTCATGAATAAGAACTCGTGAATAGTAACTCATGAATAGTAACCCATGAATAGTAAACCCGACATGAAAAAGTTCCAAATTTGATAAAAACTTCAGATCAATATTTCAAAGATAATGATATTGAAGAAATAATATCATTACGAAAAAAAAATAATATCCCTTACCTCGAAAGATCAAGATTTACTTTTAAATTTAGAAACACCGATATATAGTCATGAAGGGAACTTGCACCGTCTAGCAATACTCAAAGTATACTCAAAATACTCACAAGAAGAATACGCCGATAATATAGAGAGAGAAAACTTCAGTTCGCCGTGTGTGATTTTCAATTCTAACCCAAGACCCTATTTATAGAAAACGCTTGTAAACACAAAAGCAGTAAAAATTTAATAATAATAATAATATAATTAAACAAATTCAAGCCCACCTTAGACTGAACTCAATTCATTCAGCACATTTATATCACATGTGGGATTGCAAAAAAACGTTTTTCTTAAATAAAACAATTAAAACTTCCAAAAATCAATTATTTCGTAACTTCGTAACTTCAATAATTCATAATAAATAGCCCTTTCATCAGAAAATTTGAATCTCATGAGTTTTTATAGGAAATTCAATTTCTACAACTTTGCAGAAGAAAGTTTTTCCAAATTCCAAATAGAAATTGACCGAAATCCACAAACGACGATTTTACAAAGCTATAATCAAATTTCAAACCAATAAATGGGGTCCACCGACATGTTTAACATGTTTTAAACATTTATTGCAACAAAAAATACTCTTCCTCCTCAGATACTCATATATCCCACATTCGTTGTAAAAATATCACCATTATTAATATATTATTAAAATAATATATTTAAACGAATTATTTTATCGTAAAAAGATAAAATATTAATTTTCAACAATTGTCATTTTAAAATTTTCTCCATCTATATCCACATAAAATCAATATTTTCCTCATCATATAAATCAATAATTAATTATTCACAAATAATATTACAGTAATCACAATATCGACAACCGCAGCTCCTCAGAGAGGGGCTTTCCAATAAGAATTTCTTCATCATGCCGCAATTAGGTGACCAAACCTCTCCTTAGATGTAACTTTCTAGACATTGCCAATAATGTTATCTAATAATATTATTCAGATAATATGAATTATTGCTTCGATAATGAAAAAAATATGTGTACGTAATGACAATTATCAAAACAACAAAGAATATAAAATATCAACGCAAAGAATTATTAACTCAATAAAATATCGAATAAAGAATTATCAAACATTATTATTGAGTAAAGTGCCTTTCACGTACGTAAGAATCAATAATTGGTGCAATACTGGTGCTACAACTGCTCAACAACGCAGATTAGTGTGTTTTAAACCACGGGTATTCCAACAAAGATAATTCAGAATAACTACGCCTATTATTTAAAAACAACTTATATTTGTCGTTTTCTTCATCCAATCGCTTTCCGTTATGGGCCCACACACATGGTCGCACTGGCGTCAGCATTTAATATTCCCCGACAGCATTTAATATTCCACACCAAACTAAATATTCCACAACGATAATGAATATTTTATAACCACTGCTTATTTTGAAATATTTGCGTATTTAACCCTTAACTATCCACATTAATCAAATCAACCCTTACTATTTCAAAATAATAAATAAAGGAAATTCCTTTTTATTTAAAAAATTTGGGGTCTTACAACCTCCCTCCTTATGAAATTTCGTCCTCTAAATCGACGACGACGCACTGGTGTTTCAAAAGGTGAGGATACCTCGCTTTCATTTCCGCTTCCAATTCCTGTGTCATTTTCTATATAGCATGATTCCTCCACAAAACTTTAACTTGTGGTATGACTTTTCATGCGTAGGACATGCTCCTTCCTATCCAAGATCTTGACAGTACCTCCTCACACGTTAAGTCTTCGGCTATCTCGTCCGGTTCTAACTCAATAACGTGGTTCGGTCTTTCACATATTTATTTAAGTACGATATGTGAAACACATTATGAACACGAGACATACTTGAGGTAACGCAAGTCTATAAAGCTACATTTACTACTCGGTCAAGAATTTGAAATGGACCAATAAATCGTGGATCGAGCTTTTTTCTCTCTTCCCAAATCTTGTAACTCCCTTCCATGGAGCAACTCGCAACAATACATGATCCCCTACATTAAATTCCACGCCCTTTCGATGAAGATCCGCATAACTCTTTTTGTCGATCTTGTGCCGCTTTGTATACGCTTGTCGAATCATTTGGATCTTTTCAGTAGTCATACGCATTTTAACTCGGGTCCCAACAATGTTGCTTCACCCACCTCATCCCAACATATCGAGAACGACATTTTCGCCCATATAATGCTTCAAATGGAGCCACACCTATACTTGCTCGATAACTCGTTGTTGTAGGAGAATTCCACCAATGGTAAATACTTATCCCAACTACCCTTGAAGTCTAGGACACGTAGTCTTAATAGATCTTCAAGAGTTTGAATAGTCCTCTCTCGATTGTCGTCTGTTTGGGGATGGTATGTCAACTAAATCGCAAACTGCGCCCATAGCTTTTTTGCAAGCTAACCCAAAATCTTGAAGTGAATCTTGGGTCACGATCCAAACTATGGATATGGTGCATGCCATGCAACCTCACAATCTCATTCACGCACATACTAGCAAGACGCTCAAGGAATAAGTCTCCAGATTGGCAAGAAATGAGCAGACTTGGTTAATCTATCAACAATAACCCAAATAAGATTGATGCCTTGAGAACCCGTAGAAGACCCGAACGAAATCCATAGTAATGTGTTCCCACTTCCATTCCGGAATCTCAAGTGGTTGCAACGGACCCTTAGGTACAAGATGCTCCGCCTTTACACGCTGGCAAGTTAAACACATCGAGATAAACTTTGCAATCTCTCTCTTCATATTGTTCCACCAAAATGTATGTCAAGATCACGATACATTTTAGTACTTCCAGATGGATTGCAAATGGCGATTGTGTGCCTCCATCATAATCTTGTACTTCAAATCGAGTCGTTAGAACACAAAGTCTAGAGTGGACTCAAGTATTCCTTCTTCATCAATTCTCGCCCTAATAGCTCCTTCTTGTACTTTCTTCTTCATACGATCACTCCGGCCTGGTGGGCTTGAGCAACCTTAACTTTTTCTATTAAAGTTGGCTCTCGCGGATATACTTGACATCATCGCACTCGCTCCTCAAGATATGATCTTCTACTCACGCGCCACCTACCACGCTCGCTTTACCGTGGATGGGTATGAATAGTGTGGTCGTAGTCTTCAATAGCTCGAGCCAACGTCACGCCGCGCATGTTGAGTTTTTTTGAGTGAAGAAATATTTAAGGCTTTTTATGGTCCGAATATATCTCCACTTTCTCCCCATATAGATAGTGCCTCCATATTTTTTAATAAAACGATCATCGCCGCTAACTCTAGATCATGAGTAGGATAATTCCTCTCATACTTTTAAGTTGTCGCGAGGCATAGGCTATGACTTTCCCACGCTGCATGAGAACACATCCTAACCTTTTGCTCAAGCATCGTCAGAGATAACAAATCCATCCGAACCAGATGGTATTGTTAGAAAAAAATAAATAAGTCTCCTCTTAAGCTCTTGGAAACTTTTCTCGATTCTTCGCTCCAAACGAATTTTGTATCCTTCCGAAGTTAATGAAGTTAATGGAGTAGCGATTCGAGAAAACCCTTCCACTAATCTCCGATAATAACCAAATTTAAGCCCAAAAGCTACGATTTTTCACCACCGACTTTTGCTGTGTCCCTAACTTCAGATTGCTTCAATCTTCACGGATCAACAGATACTCCATGTTTCGACACCACGCGCCCAAGGAATGCTACTTCCTCAAGCCGTAACTCGCATTTCTTCAATTTGGCATATAGTTGGTTTCACACGAAGCCTTTCGAGTACCAAATTTCAAATGGTGCTCATGATCTTCACGGCTTTTGAATATATGAGGATGTCATCAATAAAGACAACAACGAATCGATCCAAATATTCCTTGAATACTGGCTCATCATATCCATGAAAGTCGCAGGAGCATTAGTTAGTCCGAAAGACATGACTAAGAATTCATAATGCCCATACCGAAGTTCAAGGCGCTTTGAATATCCTCGCCTAATCTTCAAATTGATGATATCCGTAACTAAAGATCGATTTTTGAAAAGAATTGTGCCCCTTGCAAATCGGGTCAAACAAGTCATCAATACGAGGTAGAGGATACCTATTCTTGATGGTGACATGGTTCAATTCCCGATAGTCAATACAAAGTCGATACTCCCGCCTTTCTTTCTTTACAAATAAAACAGAGCACCCCAAGGAGATGTACTAGATCTAATGAAACCGATGTCCAACAATTCCTCGTAGTTGGACCTTTAACTCCTCAAGTTCAATAGAGCCATTCGATATGGGGTTTTAGAAATGGGCTTTGTACCAGTTCAAGATCAATAAAGAATTCAACTTCACGCTCGGGGTAGACCGGAAGTTCTTCTAGAAATACGCCAGAAAGTCAATAACAACAGAATATTATTCAAATTTGACGTGTCTTTATTCAAATCCATAACATGGGCTAAGAAAGCTTGACATCCGCTTTTTAATAAACGAATAGCTTTATGATTAGATATGATAGTTGATCGATTTTAATGGTTTAGTTGCTTGAATTGCATGCATAACAAAGTTGGTTAGAATATGAAAACTAACAACCTTATTTAAAACAATCAATTTTGGCATGATGAGTAGTTAACCAATCAATCCCTAAAATCACATCAAAAGCAAGTATCTTTAAAGAGATAAGGTCAATGTGTAAGGTAATGGTGCCAACTTGAATCAAACAAGATTTATAAATAAAAGTGGATGTGATGAAAGTTTCTCCTAACTGAGTTTCCACAGATAGGTCAAAGTCTATTTTTCTCCTGAGTCAAGTTTAAACGCTGAGCACATGCAGAGAGATAAATGAATGGGGGTAGACCAGATCAAGTAAGGTATAAACTTCGCAAGAATTTATAAATAGCTTACCCGTGATCACCTCGCTTGGGTTCTCGATTATGACCAACCACAACAAACGCTTCTTCCCTAATCGCTGATTTTGACTTTTTTCGGGATATTTTTGAGTCACCGCCCCTCGCCGAACTAGGTTTCGCATCGCATAATCTCGAGCGCGATATGTCCTTCCTTTCCACAATTATAGCATACCTTGAATCTGCTAGGGCGCTTGACCGATATGTGTCCTCTTTTTCCAGATTTGTAGAAGATACGACCGGTGGTCGTTTCTCCCTTAGAACCGCTTGTCGCCAAGACCGCTGCATCTTCACATGGTCGTTGTTAAATCTCTCTTTTTAAAATCTCCTCCCGACTCGCTTCTTCTATTTTCATGGCTATGATTACCACCAGAGTGGTTACCATTTTCGTCCGTCTCGCTTTTCTCCGCAGTTATCATTATTCGCTGATCGCTATCTCTCGACACGATCCTCGTCAGGGTCCTCTGACCGACCGCATTTCGTTATCTCGCCTAATAATTGAGCCTCTGCTTACAACATCCGAATAAAGAGAAAATTTATGAGAAATGAGATATCGACGACGCGCCGTTTCAAACCTCTAAGAAACATCCGCGCCATACGCTCCTCATTCTCCACCAAATGAGGTGCAAAAACCGATAACTCGCAAACAAACTTTGCCTCGCATCGAGACACCACCGCCATGTTGTTTTGTTCCAATCTGATGAACTCCACTTCCTTCATACGATTTAACACTTTCGTGAAAGTATTTGTCATTAAATAGCTTTTTCAAACGCTCCCAAGACATGCCGAAAAGTACTGGATGGGTACGCTTCACGCATCTCCCACCAGTCCGCTTCGCCATTTTAACATAAAGGTGGCGAATGGAACCTTCTTCTCCTCCGCATCCCAAGACATCGAATATCTTGGTAATTTGTTTGACCCATGTTTCCGCCCATGATCGGATCCGCTTTCCTTAAATTTCGTGGTCCCAACTTTCGAATCGCTGGGTCAGGACAACCCGTGAATTGCTATCATTTCCTCCTCAGATTTTGAACACGAAGTCTCCTCGTCGATTTTGCATGAATCGCAAAAAACTTCTAAACATCCCTCGCTCATCATCTCGCTTCAATGGTGTTGTTCACAGGAGGAACATTGCCACCTGCTGCACGCTTCTCCTCGCTGGTGAGTACAGCATCTCCACGGCCTCATTTCCATTGTTAATATTCTCACGACATTCTCAAACACCGCCATAAAACAAGGGTTAATTAAGGAAATCAATATATCACATAATATCCCTATATAATCGACCAACTAACAAATAAGCTTAGTAGACACACTAGCTAAGGATTTACTCGCTCCTCCTCCTAGTTCTATTCCCCGATCTCCGCCAGAGATCATATCCCTAAGCTCGATACTAATCATGACGCCCCCAAAATAATAGTATACATCACCTATTCGAAGTCAATCAATACATGGTACGTAAACAACTACAACTTTATTATTACAACAAGAAAACTGTGAGTTTGAATACAAATATTATCTTCTAGATAATATCTATACTCAAATAAATCCTCATCACATTTATCGATACATTATTTTACAAAATGGTGAGGACTACTAAACAATCCTTTCTAAAACCTTCATTCCATACCCCGACTGCACTCGCTATATTCTCGCCTCCCCGAGAAAAATGGAACAAAAGGAAAAGGGTGAGCTCAACTAGCTCAAGAAAGAATATTATGACTAAGATAATATACAACAAATTATCGTTAGTCTTCAACAGGAAAAATATAATGTAATACAATAGACAACAAATTTTAAATCAATATTCGCAATGAAATAATAATTCATTAGAAGAGTTAAGTAGAGAATGCAAACTACTATCTTCTATGTATGAATTTAAAAGTTCATCGCTCATCTTTTATCCCTCAGAACATCAATCAATCCGAATCAAACATTCATCGAATCAAATATTCATCTTCATGTTCATTTGCAAAGCCAAAGATATTCATCACTGGTCATGTTCATTTAAACACTGCTCATCTTTGCACTACGGCCAAAGATATTCTTCAGAAATCATTCATCTTTGCACTATGTGCCAAAGATATTCTTAAGAAATCATTCATCTTTGCACTACAGCCAAAGATATTCCATAATATCATCATTTAAGACCGAGGATGATGAAAAATTTTTTAAAGAAACGAATCCAAAGGAAACAAAATGACAAGGATTAAGGATTAAGGATTCAGATTTTGGTTTTATCCACGCCCAAAAAAATACCTCAAAAATAATCATAGTGGTGTAAAATTCAAGAATGATCAAAACATGGATACAATCAAAAGTTAGTATCCGTAATAGATGTTTTGGATTTAAAAGAAGAAATTTTTTTTTTCTATGAATAGTATCAGATACGTGAATAAGCAGTCAGATACGTGAATAAAGGCCGATACGTGAATAGTAATCCGACACCAAAAGATAGAAATTCCACAAAAACATCTTCACGCTTCATTAATAGTACTCGTGAATAAGAATCGTGAATAAGAACTCTGAATAGAATAATAAACTCGTGAATAAGAACTCATGAATAAGAACTCATGAATAAGAACCATGAATAGTAAACCCTACATGAAAAAGTTCCAAATTTGATAAAAACTTCAGATCAATATTTCAAAGATAATGATATCAAGAAAGAAATAATATCATTACGAAAAAAAATAATATCCCTTACCTCGAAAAAGATCAAGATTTCTAAATTAAACGAAATAACTGATATAAGGTCAAGGAACTTGCACCGCCTAGCAATACTCAAAGTATACTCAAAATACTCACAAGAATACGCCGATAATATAGAGAGAGAAAACTTCACTTTTCGTGTGATTTTCAATTCTAACCCAAGACCCTATTTATATAGAAAACGCTAGTAACACCAAAAAGTTAGTAAAATTTAATAAATAATAATAATATAATTAAAAAATTCAAGCCCACCTTAGAAATCTGATTTCAAATCATTTCCACACATGTATATCACCAAAAAAAAATTACAAAAACGTTTTTCTTAAAAAAAATAATTAAAACTCCAAAAATCAATTATTTTTGAGCTTCTAACTTCAATAATTCATAATAAATAGCCCTTTCATCAGAAAATTGAATCTCATGAGTTTTTATAGGAAATTCAATTTCTACAACTTTGCAGAAGAAAGTTTTTCCAAATTCCAAATAGAAATTGACCAAATCCACAAACGGGCGATTTTACAAAGCTATAATCAAATTTCACCAATAAATGGGGTCCACCGACATGTTTAACATGTTTTAAACATTTATTGCAACAAAAAATACTCTTCCTCCTCAGATACTCATATATCCCACATTCGTTGTAAAATATCACCATTATATATATTATTAAAATAATATATTTAAACGAATTATTTTATCGTAAAAAGATAAAATATTAATTTTCAACAATTGTCATTTTAAAAATTTTTTCCATCTATATCCACATAAAATCAATATTTTCTCATCATATAAATCAATAATTAATTATTCACAAATAATATTACGTAATCACAATATCGACAACTGTGCAGCCCTGAGAAGAGGGGCTTTCCAATAAGAATTTCTTCATCGGCGCAAGCAAATTAGTGACCAAACCTCTCCTTAGATGTAACTTTCTAGACATTGCCAATAATGTTATCTAATAATATTATTCAGATAATATGAATTATTGCTTCGATAATGAAAAATACCGTAATGACAATTATCAAACAACAAAGAATATAAAATATCAACATTAAAGAATTATTAACTCAATAAAAAAATATCGAATAAAGAATTATCAGAACCATTATCGAGTAAAGGCCTTCACGTAAGAATCAATAATTGGTGCAATACCTGTGCTACATCGCTCAACAACGCCATTAGTAGTGTGTTTTAACCAACCGGTATTCCAACAAGATAATCTCAGAATAACTACGCCCGCTATTTTAAAAAACAACTTATATTTGTCGCTTTTTCATCCAATCGCTCGTTATGGGGGGCCCACACATGGTCGCTACCGTCGCATTTAATATTCCCCGACAAGCATTTAATATTCCACACCAAACTAATATTTCCCGACAATAATGAATATTTTATAACCACTTGCTTATTTTGAAATATTTCATGATTTAACCCTTAACTATCCACATTAATCAAATCAACCCTTACTATTTCAAAATAATAAATAAAGGAAATTCTTTTTATTTAAAAATTTTGGGGTCTTACATTGGAACATCTCTGTTTGTGTGTTTTACACCGAATTGGTTCCGTCTTTTTATTATTATTCGTTGGAACATCCTGCTCTCATGTATTTTACATTTTATATGGTTCCGCTTTTTATTATTATTCTGTTGGAACATCTCGCTCGTGTGTTTTACAATTTAGGACCGGTTAAAATTTTTATTATTATTTCTGTTGGAACATCCTACCGCGTGTGTTTTACACCGGACCGGTTTAAATCGCTTCTTTATTATTATTCATTGGAACATCCCATGCGTGCGCGTTTCACATGGGACCGGTTCCGTTATTTATTATTCTGTTTGAATAACCTCGCGTATGTGCGGTCTATCGCATGCATGGTGATTTCTTTTGTTATTCTATTCTTTATTATACCCAAATTGGTTAAAACTTTGAATTTCTATACTCCATGAAATTAGTGGAATATCCTTGATATTTTGCGTTTCATCCAAAGAGATCTTTTCATGGAAATATTCTTCCGATCATTCTTGAATTTTACTCTACAAAACAAGATCATGTTGATAATTTGGACGTTAATAATTCCTGGATAAAATAATTCTTGAACTTGTTTTATTGAATTCTTATATCATTGTCATCATCCTCATGTTTATATTATGTTGAAAGTCATCGTGGCTGTAGAAAGCATAGATGGACTTGGTATGATTATGACCGAGAGACTATTCGGTGTAATCATGATCGTAATGTTACAAATGATGTGATAAAAATCCTCAATGGTCAGAAGTGCATTGGTGGAATATTGTTGGCATGATCATGACCATTAATGAATACACAAATATTCTTGCCCAGTAGTGCATGAATAATTGTGGTCGTGATACTAAAGAATATCCTGGTCAAAAGTGCAAAGGGGTGATTCGATGATGTGGAATATTTATTAAAGTCGAGTCTCAATTTATAAATAAATGATGAAAACCTTTTAAAACTAAAAAAGATAGTAGATTTTATTTTTTACTTGACTCTTTTAATGGATGCTTATATTCACCGCAGCTTAACTGGTTGTTGTCTATTGTATTTTATCGGTTTAACATTGTTCAAGACTATTGATAATTTATTCTCGCATTATCTTAGTCATAATATTTCATCGGGCTAGTTGAGCTCACCCTTTCTTTCACTTTCTCTTCGTGAAATGAGAATATAGCCTGGATTTAGTCTGGGAAACGAGTGATGGTCCTCAAGATAGCATTAGTAGTCCTCACTATTCTCGTGAAAAAAGTGTAATAATAATTGTAATGAGGACTCTTTTTTTTGAGTTTGTATAATATCTAGTAGATTTATATTTGTATTTAAACTCACGCTTATGTATTAAGTTGTATTTAAATTTTGTACCATGTAAGTGGCGCACCCAAGATGGGTGATATATACCTAATTTTGGGGGCGCCACAATAATAATATCCCTTACCTCGAAAGATCAAGACTTTTAATTAAAAATCTGGGATATAGGCTATGACTTGACTTTGCACCGTATATATACAATACTCAAAGTATACTCAAAATACTCACAAGAATACGCCGATAATATAGAGAGAGAAAACTTCAGATTTTTCGTGTGATTTTCAATTCTAACCCAAGACCCTATTTATAGAAAATGCGCTAGAACACCAAAGCGTAAAATTTAATAAATTAATAATATTATTTTTTCAAATTTCCTACGCCCACTAATTTGGTCCAAGACATCACCACCATGTGACAAAACATTAAAAACGTTTTTCTTAATTTAAATAATTAAAACTTCAAAAATCAATTATTTTGACTTTCTAACTTCAATAATTCACAATAAATAGCCTTTTTTATCAAAAAAATTCAATCTCGCAACTTTTTATAGGAAATTCAATTCTCTACAACTTTGCGTAAGAAAGTTTTTCCAAATTCCAAATGTAAATTGACCAAATCCACAAACCAGGCGATTTTATTGTGCTATAATCAAATTTCAAATTCAATAAATGGGGTCCACCGACATGTTTAACATGTTTTAAACATTTATTGCAACAAAAAAATACTCTTCCTCCTCAGATACTCATATATCCCACATTCGTCAGTAAAAATATCACCATTATTATATTATTAAAATATAATAATACATTTAAATGAATTATCTTATCGTAAAAAGATAAAATTTCAATTTTCAACAATTGTCACATTAAAATTTTCTCCATCTATATCCACATAAAATCAATATTTTCTTCATCATATAAATCAATAATTAATTATTCACAAATAATATTACAGTAATCACAATATTGACAACTGTGCGGTAGCCTTCAGGAAGAGGGGCTTTCAATAAGATTTCTCTCATCATGCGCGCAATTAGGTGACCAAACCTCTCCTTAGATGTAACTTTCTAGACATTGCCAATAATGTTATCTAATAATATTATTTCGATAATATGAATTATTGCTTCGATAATGAAAAATATCGTAATGACAATTATCAAACAACAAAGAATATAAAATATCAACGCAAAGAATTATTGAATCAATAAAATAAAATATCGAATAAAGAATTATCGTAACCATTATTGAGTAAAGCCTTCTTACGTAAGAATCAATAATTGGTGCAATACCGTGTGCTATCGTGTTTTAACCAACCGAGTATTTTAACAAAGATAATTCAGAATAACTACGCCGTTATTTTTAAACAACTTCATATTTGTCGCTTTTCTTCATCCAATCGCTTTCCGTTATGGGCCCACACATGGTCGTCGCTTCGTCGCATTTAATATTCCCCGACAAAGCATTTAATATTCCACGACCAAACGAATATTCCCCGACAACAATGAATATTTTATAACCATTTGCTTATTTTGAAATATTTGCGATTTTACCCCTAACTATCCACATTAATCAAATCAACCCTTACTATTTCAAAATAATAAATAGAGAAAATTAAATTTCATTAATAATAAGTTGGGGTCTTACAACCTCCCTCCTTATGAAATTTTGTCCTCGAAATTGACGACGCACTGGTGTGTTTGAAAAGGTGAGGATACCTCGCTTTCATTTCGCTTCCAATTCCCGTGTCATTTCCTCTATAGCATGATTCCTCCACAAAACTTTAACTTGTGGTATGACCTTCATGCGTAGGACATATGCCCTTCCTATCCAAGATCTTGACAGTACCTCCTCATACGTTAAGTCTTCTGGCTATCTCGTCCGATTCTAACTCAATAACGTGGTTTGGGTCTTTCACATATTTTTAAGTATGAGATATGTGAAACACATTATGAACACGAGACATACTTGAGGTAACGCGAGTCTATAGGCTACATTTCCTACTCGGTCAAGAATTTGAAATGGACCAATAAATCGTGGATCGAGCTTTCTCTCTTCCCAAATCTTGTAACTCCCTTCCATGGAGCAACTCGCAACAATACATGATCCCCTACACTAAATTCCACGCCCTTTCGATGAAGATCCGCGATAACTCTTTTGTCGATCTTGTGCCGCTTGTATACGTTGTCGAATCATTTGGATCTTTTCCGTAGTCATACGTATTAACTCGGGTCCCAACAATGTTGCTTCACCCACCTCGTCCCAACATACCGAGAGCGACACTTTCGCCCATATAATGCTTCAAATGGAGCCACACCTATACTTGCTCGATAATTGTTGTTGTAGGAGAATTCCAACAATGGTAAATACTTATCCCAACCGCCTTGAAGTCTAGGACACGTAGTCTTAATAAATCTTCAAGAGTTTGAATAGTCCTTTCGATTGTCCGTCCGGTTTGAGGATGGTATGCCAACGAATCAGAACTGCGCTCCATAGCTTTTTGCAAGCTAACCCAAAATCTTGAAGTGAATCTTGGGTCACGATCCAAAACTATGGATACAGCATGCCATTCAACCTCACAAATCTCATTCACGCACATACTAAAGCAAGACGCTCAAGGAATAAGTCTCCCGATTTCGGCAAGAAATGAGCAGACTTGGTTAATCTATTAACAATAACCCAAATAAAGCATTGATGCCTTGAGAAACCGTAGAGGAAGACGTGAAACTAAATCCATGGTAATGTGTTCCCACTTCCATTTCGAATCTCAAGTGGTTGCAACGGACTCTTAGGTACTAGATGCTCCGCCTTTACACGTTGGCAAGTTAAACACATCGAGATAAACTTTGCAATCTCTCTCTTCATATTATTCCACCAAAATGTATGTCAAGATCACGATACATTTTAGTACTTCCAGATGGATTGCAAATGGTGTATTGTGTGCCTCCATCATAATCTTGTACTTCAAATCGTAGTCGTTAGGGACACAAAGTCCGGAGTGGACTCAAGTATTTCTTCTTCATCAATTCTCGCCCTAATAGCTCCTTTGTACTTTCTTCTTCATACGATCACCTTGCCTGGGTGGCTTGAGCAACCTTAACTTTTTCTATTAAAGTTGGCTCTATCGCGTATACTTGACATCATCGCACTTATTCCCCAAGATATGATCTTCTACTCAACGCGTCACTACCACGCTCGCTCTTTTACCCAGATGGTATGAATAGTGTGGTCGTAGTCTTTCAATAGTTCGAGCCAACGTCGCCGCAAGATGTTGAGTTCTTTTTGAGTGAAGAAATATTTAAGGCTTTTATGGTCCTAATATATCTCCACTTTCTCCCCATATAGATAGTGCCTCCATATCTTTAGCTAAAACGATCGGGCCGCTAACTCTAGATCATGAGTAGGATAATTCCTCTCATACTCTTTAAGTTGTCGCGAGCATATAGGCTATGACTTTCCCACGTTGCATGAGAACACATCCTAACCCTTTGCTCAAGCATCACAGAGATAACAAATCCATCCCAACCAGATGGTATTGTTGTAACAGTGTCAAATAAGTCTCCTCTTAAGCTCTTGAAACTCATCTCGCATTCTTCGCTCCAAATGAATTTTGTATCCTTCCGAAGTTAATTGAGTTAATGGAGTAGCGATTCGAGAAAACCCTTCCACTAATCTCCGATAATAACCAATTAGACCCGAAAAGCTACGTGATTTTTGGCCACCGACTTTCGGTTGCTTCCAACTTTCAGATTGCTTCAATCTTCGCCAGTCCACGGATACTCTATGTTTTGACACTGACGTGCCCAAGAAATGCTACTTCCTCAAGCCGTAACTCGCATTTCTTCAATTTGGCATATAGTTTGTTTTCACGAAGCCTTTCGAGTACCAAACTTCAAATGGTGCTCATGATCTTCACGACTTTTGGAATATATGAGGATGTCATCAATAAAGACAACAACAAACCGATCCAAATATTCCTTGAATACTTGGTTCATCATATCCATGAAAGTCATAGGAGCATTAGTCAATCCGAAAGACACGACTAAGAATTCATAATGCCCGCATCGAAGTTCTAAAGGCGATCTTTGGAATATCCTCGCTTTTAATCTTCAAATTGATGATATCCGTAATCTAAGATCGATTGAAAAGAAAAAGAATTGTGCCTCAGAATCGGGTCAAACAATTCATCAATACGAGGTAGAGGATACCTATTCTTCGATGGTGACATGGTTCAATCCCGATAGTCAATATAAAGTCGCATACTCCCGCTCTTTCTTCTTTACGAATAAAAAACAGAGCACCCCAAGGAGATGTACTAGGACGAATGAAACCGATGTCCAATAATTTCGTAGTTGGACCTTTAACTCCTCAAGTTCAATAGAGCCATTCGATATGGAGTTTTAGAAATGGGCTTTGTATCAGTTCAAGATCAATAAAGAATTCAACTTCACGGGGGGGTAATCGGAAGTTCTTCGAAATACGTCAGAAAGTCAATAACAACAGAATATTATTCAAATTTGACGTGTCTTTATTCAAATCCATAACATGGGCTAAGAAAGCTTGACATCCGCTTTTTCAATAAACGAATAGCTTTATGATTAGATATGATGTTGATTGATTTTAATGGTTTAGTTGCTTGAATTGCATAAACAGTTGGTTAGAATATGAAAACTAACAACCTTACGAAAACAATCAATTTTGGCATGATGAGTAGTTAACCAATCAATCCCTAAAATCACATCAAAAGCAAGTATCTTTAAAGAGATAAGGTCAATGGTGTAAGGTGATGGTGCCAACTTGAATCAAACAAGATTTATAAACAAGTGGATGTGATGAAAGTTTCTCCTAACTGAGTTTCCACAGATAGGTCAAAGTCTAATTTCTCCTGAGTCAAGTTTAAACGTTGAGCACATGCAGGAGAGATAAATGAATGGGTAGCACCCAGATCAAGTAAGGTATAAACTTCGCAAGAATTTATAAATAGCTTTACCCGTGATCACCTCGTTTGGGTTCCTCGATTATGACCGGCCACAACAAACGCTCTTTCCGGAATCGTTGACTTTGACTTTTTCGGGACGATCTTTTGAGTCACCGCCTCATTGAACTAGGTTTTCGCTACTGCATAATCTCGAAAGCGATATGTCCTTCCTTTCCACAATTATAGCATACCTTGAACTGTCAGGGGCGTTTTGATCGATATGTCCTCTTTCCCGCATTTATAAGATACGACCGGTGGTCGTTCTCCTCCCTTAGAACGATTCTTTACGCAAGACTGCTCGCTTCTTCACATGGTCGTTGTTAAATCTCCTCTTTAAAATCTCCTCCCGACTCGCTTCTTCTATTTTCATGGCTATGATTACCACCAGAGTGGTTACCATTTTTGTCCGTCTCTTTTCTTTTCTCCGCCGGTTATCATTACTCTATTGATCGCTATCTCTCCCATACGATCCTCGTTATGGTCCTCGGTTGAACATACTCGTTATCTCGCTTCTAACAATTGAGCCCTCATAACAACATCCGAATAGAGAGAAAATTTATGAGAAATGAGATATTGTCGTATCTTGGGTTTCAAACCTCTCAAACGCGCGCCATACGTTCCTCATTCTCCACCAAATGAGGTGCAAACTCGGATAACTCGCAAACTTTGCCTCGCATCGAGACACCGCCATGTTGTTTTGTTCTAATCGATGAACTCCACTTCCTTCATACGATTTAACACTTTCGTGAAAGTATTTGTCAATAAATAATTTTCAAATGTCTCCCAAGACACGCCGAAAATGCGGTATTTGGATGGGTACGCTTCACAAACTCCCACCAAGATAGTCCGCTTCGCCACACTTTAACATAAAGGTGGCGAATGGAACCTTCGTTCTTCCGCATCCCAAGACATCGAATATCTTGGTAATTTGCTTGACCCATGTTTCCACCATGATCGGATCCGCTTTCCCTTAAATTTCGTGGTCCCAACTCTTTGAATCGCTTGGGGTCGTGACAACCCGTGAATTGCTATCATTTCCTCCTCGTATTTTGAACACGAGTCTCCTCGTCGATTTTGCATGAATCGCAAAAAGCTTCTAAACATCCCTCGCTCATCATCTCGCCGTGGTGTTGTTCATGCGGAGGAACATTGCCACTGCTGTCAGACGCTTTTCTTCGTTGGTGAGTACAGCGTCTCCACGCCTCATTTCCATTGTTAATATTCTCACCGACATTCTCAAATACATCGCCATAAAACAAGGGTTAATTAAGGAAATCAATATATCACATAATATCCTTATATACTAACCAACTAACAAATAAGCTTTAGTAGGACACACTAGCGAAGGATTTACTCGCTCTCCCTCCTAGTTCTATTCCCCGATCTCCGCCAGAGATCATATCCCTAAGCTCGATACCAACTATGACACCCCCAAAATACGTATACATCACCCATTCTCGAGTTGTCAATACATGGTACGTAAAACAACTACAACTTTATTATTACAACAAGTAAAACTATGAGTTTGAATACAAATATTATCTTCTAGACAATATCTAAACTCCAATAAATCCTCATCACATTTATTGATACATTATTTTACAAAATGGTGAGGACTACTAAACAACTCTCTAAAACTTTCATTCCATACCCAGAGCGACTCGCACTCATTATATTCTCGCCTCCCGAGAAGAAAAATGGAACAAAAAGGAAAAGGGTGAGCTCAACTAGCCCAAAGAAAGAATATTATGACTAAGATAATATACAACAAATTATCGTTAGTCTTCAACAGGAAAAATCTAATAGAATACAATAGACAACAAATTTTAAATCAATATTCGCAATGAAATAATAATTCATTAGAAGAGTTAAGTAGAGAATGCAAACTACTATCTTCTATATATGAATTTAAAAGTTCATCGTCTATCTTTTATCCCCGTAACATCAATCAATATATATCCGAATCAAATATTCATCTTTGCACTACTGTGCCAAAGATATTCATCGATTAGTCATGTTCATCTAAACACTGCTCATCTTTGCAATACACAGCCAAAGATATTTCAGAAATCATTCATCTTTTGCACTACAAAAGCCAAAGATATTCCATAATATCATCATTTAAGACCGAAGATGATGAAAATATTTTTAAAGAAACGAATCCGGTGAAACAAAATGACAAGGATTAAGGATTAAGGATTCGTACTTTATTTTATCCACGCCCAAAAATACCTCAAAAATAATCACAGGTGGTGTAAAATTCAAGAATGATCAAAACATGGATACAATCAAAGCTAGTATCCGTATAGATATTTTAGACTTAAAAGGAAAATTTTCATTTTTCGATGAATAAAGTGTCGATTCGTGAATAAGATCAGATAACGTGAATAAGTCTTGAGTATCGTGAATAGTAACTCGACACCAAAAGTTCCAAATTTGATAAAAACTTCACATCAATATTTCAAAGATAATGATATTGAAGAAATAATATCATTACGAAAAATAATAATATCCCTTACCTCGAAAGATC
>CM035155.1:30799476-31248731 GCA_020205615.1 Panax quinquefolius
ATCGCATGCATGGTGATTTCTTTTGTTATTCCATTCTTTATTATACCCGGTTGGTTAAAACTTTGACTTCTATACTCCATGAAATTAGTGGAATATCCTTGATATTTGCGTTTCATCGATATCTTTTCATGAAAATATTCTTCCGATCATTCTTGAATTTTACTCTACAAAACAGATATCATATTGATAATTTGGACGTTAATAATTCTGGATAAAATAATTTTTGAACTTGTTTTATTGAATTCTTATATCATTGTCATCATCCTCATGTTTATATTTTTTTAAAGTCATCGTGGCTATTAGTGCATATATGGACTTGGTATGATTATGACGAGAGACTATTGATTGTAATCATGACCGTAATGTTACAAATGATGTGGTAAAAATTCTCAAATGGTCAGTAGTGCATTGATGGACGATTGTTGGCATGATCATGACCATTAATGAATACACAAATATTCTTCGCCCGTAGTGCATGAATAATTGTGGTCGTGATACTAAAGAATATCCTTGGCCGTAGTGCGGGGTGATTCGATGATGTGAAATATTTATTAAAGTCGAGTCTCGGCTATAACAAATGATGAAAAACCTTTTAAATCCTAAAAGATAGTAGACTTTATTTTCTACTTGACTCTTTTAATGGATTAGATATTCCATTGCAGATTAAACCGGTTGTCAATTGTATTTTATCGGTTTAACATTGTTGAAGACTATTGATAATTTATTCGCATTATCTTAGTCATAATATTTCTTCTTGGGCTAGTTGAGCTCACCCTTTCTTTCTTCGTTCTCTTGAGTGAAATGAGAATATAATTTGGGACGAGTCGGGAAACGCAGTGATGGTCTTGAAGATAGCATTAGTAGTCCTCACTATTACGTAAAATAGTGTGATAATAATTGTAATGAGGACTCCTTTTTGAGTTTGTATAATATCTAGTAGACAATATTTGTACTTAAACTCACAGTTTATGTAATATATTATATACCTACGCTTATGTTAGTAAGTTATATTTAAATTCTGTACCATGTAAGTGGCGACCCAAGATGGGTGATGTATACCTAATTTTGGGGGCGTCACACCATCTATCCTTGTTGATCTTATAAGACTTGGTGGGAACCTTTTTACCGCTTATTAAATTATGGGAATAACCTGTATATTTGAAATACCGTATACCTGGTGAATAATCCTTTGTATTCATTTCTTATTAAATTATTGGAATAACCTGTATACGCGGACTAACCTATACATGGTGAAATTCTTCTATTATTCCATTCTTTATTATTCTGTCGGAATATCACATGCATGCATTTACGCATTTGATTGGTTCCATTCTTTATTATTACGTCGGAATATCACATGCATGCGTTCTGCATTGAATTGGTTCCATTATTTATTATTCTGTTGAAATAATCTGTCTATGCGAACTTCCGCATGCCGGGTGAAGATCCATTTGCATTTTTGTATATACATTAACATTTGCATATTCTTTTTACTAAGATAATATGCTAATAACATATATATAAGAATATTTATATTATTTATATTTGCACTTTATCACCACTTGAAGTCGTGATTTAGTTTATTTTTATATATATCATATATGCAATTATTTATTGTTTTAATAAATAATAATTGTGTTTTAACCCAGAATAGATGACAAACTTGGCAAAAATAGATTTTTCTATTTTGAAAATCTCTGGAGACAACTATTTGGCTTGGGCACTTGATGCAGAATTGCACCTTAGTGTAAATGAGTTAGAAAAAGACCATTGAATTAGGAAATACAGCAACTTCGGCATAAAATGCAAAAGCCATAATTTTTCTTCGTCACCATATTGATGAAGGATTAAAGACTGAGTATTTAACAGTTAAAGATCCTTTGTCTTTATGGACACAACTGAAGGAAAGATTTGACCACCAAAAATTAGTTATTCTCCCTGATGCCAAATTTGAGTGGTTTAATTTAAGGCTACAAGATTACAAATCAATTACGGAATATAGTTCCAATGTTTATAGAATAACCTCTACTTTGACTTTGTGCGGAGATCCAGTTTCTGAAACCCAAGTGTTAGAGAAAATACTCTCAACTTTTTATCCCACCAACATGATTCTGTCACAACAATATAGACATAGTAAGTTCACAAAATTCAGTGACTTGTTGTCTATCCTCCTTGTTGGAGAAAAGAATAATGAATTATTGTTGAAAAACCATCAAGTACGGCCAACAGGTGGTACCCCATTGTCAGATATTAACAAAGACGCCATTCAAAGTGCAGAATAAACGTGACAAGAGATGGTCATATAATAAGAAGTCTTGGGGACGAAAAGAATAAGCGAGGCCATCATAACAACAAATTCCGTAACCGCGATAATTCAGGGCCACCGGAAGTTGCAAGCAAGTGTGCGGGTCTGTAAAAATAAAGAAAATGCAAAGACAGATAAAGAACAAACCGGATGTTTGTTTTTAGGTGTGGGATGAAAGGGCATTGGTCGCGTGCACGTAAATGACGCCGAGGCATCTGGCTAATTTATTCCAGGAGTCTCAAAAGAACAAAGTAATGGAGACAGAAACAAACTTTGTTAATCATCAATTGAATATTGTTGATGATCCACCAATGACCAACAATGAGGAAAAGGTTGTTGATATTACTGAACCTTCTGAAAGTATCTTTTGGGATATCATTTAATTTCTTGTTTTAATTAAACACCCTGCATGTATAATATTATTAGTTTTCATTATATACGTGGTATGTGTTTATCATGACTAAAATTATATATAAAATGTAACTTTTCTTATTTATGTTTTTATATGTGTTAGACCATCTTTAATGGATATGGAGGATATATGTTTAGCAGACAGTGCAACAACTCATACAATCCTTCAAAGTGAGAAATATTTTTCATAACTAATCAAAGCTAAGGGAAATGTAGGAACTATCTCTGGTACATCAAATTTAATCGAGGGATTTGGAAAAGCTAGTTTCATGCTACCAAATGAGACACAAGTTTTTTATAGAAAATGCTCTATATTCTAGTAGATCAAGAAGAAATTTGCTTAGTTTTAAAGATATTCGACTAAATGGTTTTCACATTGAAACAACCAATGAGAATGATAATGAATATCTTCTCATTACTTCTACTATTTCTGGAAAAAAGAATATCTTAGAAAAACTTCATTCAATTTCTTCTGGATTATATACTATGAAAATTAGAGCAATTGAGTCTCATAATGTTATGATTCCAAAAATCATAGATCCCAAATCATTTATGCTTTGGCATGAAAGACTCGGTCATCCAGGTATTTCTATGATGCGTCGTATTATTGAAAATTCTACTGGTCATCCTCTCGAAAATAAAAAGGTTTTTTCTAGTAGTGAATTTCCTTGTGCTGCGTGTTCTCGAGGAAAATTAATTGTTCGACCATCACCAGTAAAAGTTTATAAAGAAGCCCCAAAATTCCTAGAGAGAATTCAAGGAGACATTTGTGGACCTATTCACCCTTTGTCTGACCTATTTCGATATTTCATGGTTTTAATAGATGCTTCAACTAGATGGTCTCATGTTTGTCTTCTTTCTTCTCGAAATTCAGCCTTCTCAAAACTTTTTGCTCAAATAATCAAGTTACGGGCTCAATTCTTGGATCATCCAATCAAGTCAATTCGACTTGATAACGCATCTAAATTTTCATCAATGACTTTTAATGATTTTTGTATGACTATTGGAATCTCCATTGAGCATTATGTTCCTCATATTCATACACAAAATGGTTTAATTTGAATCTTTAATAAAAGACTTCAACTAATTGCACGACCATTAATGTTAAGGGCTAACTTACCTACCTCGGTTTGGGGTCATGCAATTCTTCACGCTGCAGACCATCATTCGAGTAAGACCAATGGCTCTTCATAAATTTTCTCCTCTACGATTAGTTCTTGGACGAGATACCAACATATCACACTTTCGAAGTTTTTGGAAGTGCGGTATATATTCCAATTGCAACTCCACAAAGAACTAAAATAGGAGCCCAACGAAGAATAGGTATTTATGTTGGTTTTGATTCTCCTTCTATTATCGATATCTTGAACCTTTAAGCTGGAGATGTTTTTTTTTGCACGTTATGTAGATTGTCATTTTGATGAATCTGTATTTCCACCATTAGGAGGATGAAATGTTTTAAATAAAAAACCCTCTGAAATATCATGGAATGCATCAGATTTAAATTCACTTGATCCTCATACAGGAGAATGTGAAATTGAAGTTCAAAGAATTATTCATTTACAAAATATTGCAAATCAAATGCCAGATGCATTTAATGATGCTAGAAAAGTGATAAAGTCACATACACCTGCAGTGAATACTCCAGCAAGGATAGAAATACCTATTGAAAAAATCAATTCCTGGAGAATTGACGAATAAGGTAATAAATGAATCTAAACCACATGTAAACGTGAAAGACCGGTTGGTACAAAAGACACTGTACCACGAAAATCAAAAGCAAATAAGGAATCTAGAAGGAATACCCGCTCGTAAGTAGCACTTATTCCAAGAGTGAGAATAGCCCCAGAAGAGGTACAAATCGCTCCAGAAGTAGCAAATATTCCAAGAGTGGGAATAGCCCCAGAAGAGTTTCAAAATCTCAATGAAGGGATAAGAGATGAACACCAAGAGATCTCAATAAATTATGTACATGATGAGAAAATATGGGATCGATGTGACACCCCCAAAATAGGTCCAATCCATCCAACCTATTCTGAGTCGCCAAATACATGGTACAAAAAATAACTAAAACTTTATTACTTCAATTGTCGTGCAAAATACAACAACACATACTGTGAGTTTTAATACTAACTGTGACTCATGTCCCAACTATGGACAACACCTCACATTGATACATTACATAAAGGTACGATCTAATAAGCTGTTTTAGAAATTAAAATCTTTTGAAAGTGCTCAAGAAACCTTCGTATATATGGGGAGGCCGTGCATACAGGTTATGATAGATATCATATGTCCAGAGACTTATCCTTGCTTGATCCAATAGATCCCAAAGAAAATGAGAAGATTACTATCATTGTAAGACCCCAACTTATTATTAATGAAATTTAATTTTCTCTATTTATTATTTTGAAATAGTAAGGGTTGATTTGATTAATGTGGATAGTTAGGGTAAAATACATAAATATTTCAAAATAAGCAAGTGGTTATAAAATATTCATTGTTGTGGGGAATATTCGTTTGGTCGTGGAATATTAAATCTTTGTCGGGAATATTAAATGACGGCAGTAGCGACCATGTGTGAGCCCCATAATGTGGAAAGCGATTGGATGAAGAAAGCGACAAATATAAGTGGTTTAAAAATAACGACGTAGTTATTACAGAATTATCTTGTTAAAATACCGGTGGTTAAAACACAAGAACATTACACGGTATTGCACCAATTATTGATTCTTACGTAAGAAGGCACTACTCAATAATGGTTACGATAATTCTTGTTCAAAATTTTATTGAGTTAATAATTCTTTGCGTTAATATTTTATATTCTTTGTTGTTTGATAATTGTCATTTACGGTATTTTTCATTATCGAAGCAATAATTCATATTATCTGAATAATATTATTAGATAACATTATTGGCAATGTCTAGAAAGTTACATCTAAGGAGAGGTTTGGTCACCTAATTGCGGCGATGAAGAAGAAATTCTTATTAGAAAGCCCCCACTTTCTGAGAGCTGCATGGTTGTCGATATTACGATTACGTAATATTATTTGTGAATAATTAATTATTGATTCATATGATGAGGAAAATATTGATTTTATGTGGATATAGATGGAGAAAAATTTTAATGTGACAATTGTTGAAAATTGAAATTTTATCTTTTTTACGATAAAATAATTCATTTAAATATATTATTATATTTTAATAATATAATAATGGTGATATTTTTACAACGAATGTGGGATATATGAGTATATAAGGAGGAAGAGTATTTTTGTTGCAATAAATGTTTAAAACATGTTAAACATGTCGGTGGACCCCATTTATTGACTGAAATTTGATTATAGCCTGTAAAATCGCCCGTTTGTGGATTTCGGTCAATTTCTATTTGGAATTTGGAAAAACTTTCTTCTGTAAAGTTGTAGAGAATTGAATTTCCTATAAAAACTCTTAAGATTCGAATTTTCTGATGAAAGGGCTATTTATTATGAATTATTGAAGTTCAAGCTCAAAATAATTGATTTTGGAAGTTTAAAATATTTAAAATTAGAAAAACGTTTTTTTCATTATGGTGTGTTACACATGTGGGTTGAATGAGCTGAATTCAGTTCTTGGAAGGTTGGCGTAGGAAATTTTATTATAAATAATAATATTATATTAAATTTTCTGCTTTGGTGTTCTAAGCATTTTCCTATAAATAGGGTGCTTAGGTTAGAATTGAAAATCACACCAGAAACTGAAGTTTTCTCTCTCTATATTATCGAGCGTATTCTTGTGAGTATTTTGAGTATACTTTGAGTATTGTTAGACGGTGTAAGTTCCCTTCAGCACTATACCCGGTATTCCAGCTAGAAGTACTAATCTTTCGAGGTAAGGGATGTTATTTTCTTCTCAAATGATATTATTTCTTCAATATCATTATGCTGAAATATTGGTTGAAACTTTTTATCAAATTTGGAACTTTTCCATGTCGGGGTTACTATTCATGAGTTCTTATTCATGAGTTCTTATTCACGAGTTACTATTCTGAGTTCTTATTCACGAAGTACTATTCATGAAGCGTGAAGATGTTTTTTGGGAAATTTCTATCCTTTGGTGTTGAGTTACTATTCACGTATCACGGACTATTCACGTATCGACACTATTCAATTTAGAAAAATAAAATTTCTTCTTTTGTCCAAAATATCTATTACGGATACTAGCTTTGATTGTATCCATGTTTTGATCATTCTTGAATTTTACACCACTATGATTATTGTTGAGGTATTTTTGAACATGGATAAAATAAAGTATGAATCCTTAATCCTTAATCTTTGTCATTTTGTTTCACTGGATTCGTTTCTTTAAAAATATTTTTCATAATCCTCGGTCTTAAATGATGATATTATTGAATATCTTTGGCACTGTAGTGCAAAGATGAATGATTTCTGAAGAATATCTTTGGTAGTAGTGTAAAGATGAGCAGTGTTTAGATGAACATGACCAATCGATGAATATCTTTGGTGCATAGTGCAAAGATGAATATTTGATTCGGATGTATATTGATTGATGTTACGAGGATAAAAGATAGAGCGATGAACTTTTAAATTCATACATAGAAGATAGTAGTTTGCATTCTCTACTTAACTCTTCTAATGAATTATTATTTCATTGCGAATATTGATTTAAAATTTGTTGTCTATTGTATTCTATTAGATTTTTCCTGTTGAAGACTAACGGTAATTTGTTGTATATTATCTTAGTTATAATATTCTTTTTCTTGGGCTAGTTGAGCTCACCCTTTTCCTTTTTGTTCTATTTTTTTCTTCTCGGGAGGCGAGAATATAAGCGAGTGTAAAGTCGGGGTATGGAATGAAGGTTTTAGAAAGAATTGTTTAGTAGTCCTCACCATTTTTGTAAATTAATGTATCAATAAATGTGTTGAGGATTTATTTGAGTATAGATATTATCTCAGAAGATAATATTTGTATTCAAACTCACGCTTTTCTTGTTGTAATAATAAAGTTGTAGTTGTTTACGCATTCATGTATTGACAACTCGAATAGGTGATGTATACCTATTTTGGGGCGCCACAATCATGTTCCTTCCAATGGTGAGTCTTCTCTTGACATATAAGTATCTCCACCGTAAATGCGATTGAACATTATGTTTCAACCCAACTCCAAGATCATATAGGTAGTGCTCGTAGATATACTCAACAAGAGGATGCGCACAACCTGTCTTATGATAACCCGTAGGTCATTAGACATCTTGTATGATAGTGGCAAAACAACCTTCCAAAGTTGGGTTCACCTTACCCTATTCGGTTCACCAAAATTAAATATCAAAATTATTTCCATACTATTTAGGGAGAACCTCAACAGCTATAGACCACCGTTCTATTTCCTCGTACCCCGCTTTCGATCCAAATTACTACTCTTATTACCTGAAAAGAATTGTGAAGCAAAATGGTGAGCACAACTAGCTCAGTAAAGAATATCATGACTAAAGATAATTATCAATAGCCTTCATCAGTAATAAATCAGAGATTTAGAACATATGGTAGACGATAAAACTTTTTAACCATAGTTTGAAGCGGAACGAAGCAATCCATTAGAAGAGTCAAATAGACCATAAAGTCTATTATCTTCTCCATGTTAAAAGTCCGCCAAAAATAATTTATCCCTGTAACATCAATCAACAGTTCCTGTCCACAATCATGTGAATAACTCATAACCATAATTGTGGTTCTAAATTCCCCTTCTCATCTAGAATGAAGATAATTTATATCACATGTCTTTACTTGAATCATCAAAGATCATGGTTATACCAAATCACAGTTTCTGTTCATAATCATACTAATAAATTCATCTTTGCACTACGGGCCAAAGATATTCATTAACAGTTCATCTTTGCACTACATGCCAAAGATATTCAATAACATGTCATCTTTGCACTACAGGCCAAAGATATTCAACAACAGGTCATCTTTGCACTACAGGCTAAAGATATTCATCAACAGGTTATCTTTGCACTACGGGCCAAAGATATTCATCTCTCAAAGAAACATACAATCATTTCAGAATTTATATAAATCATAATTATAATCATGTTGATCAATTCACCTTTGCACTTAAGCTAAAAATATTCAATTGTAAATTCAATGGTCATGATCATACCAGTCAACGATTTAACTTTGCACTACTGGCCACAGAGAACCCATAGTCACGATCATACTAATAATCTACTCATCTTTACACTTAAGTCAAAGAGAAATTTCATCACCGGGATTATAAAAATTTTATATATGATAATAAAAACAATATAATCAACAACTACATTTAATTTCAAAAGTAAGATTCATAAATCAATGATTTCATAACACCTTAATCCAAATGTTATAAATCACTTAATAATCTCATAATCTAATATTATTAATATTACCGCAATATCTTAATCATTTCTTAAACTTATAAACAATTTATTTTAATTGTTTACACTTTACTAATTAATGCATTTAATCATCCTAAAATGCCAAACTCATAAAATTTCATCACCAATAACCCCAACCCTCATCAAAAATCTGCATATACCTTATATAGGATTTCCAATCCATAAAATCCTATTTTCCAATTTTGTTACTTCACATAACATATTTAATTCATTTACTCATAACTAGTCCATTTTCATGAAAAATACGAAATCAGTCTCAAAAATATTTTTTTTACGGAATTTAGTATAATATAATCCCATATTGAACATATATTTTTAAGAATTTTTAAAATTCATTTACTATTTTTCATATGGCCAAAATCATAGAATATTTAGACATTTATCATAAATTGTACTTTTATCCAAAAATTCCAAAATTTACAGAGTATACTTCTGTTATATACATGTACTCCCAATAAAAATTTCACCAATTTTAGAGTTAACCATGAGGAGTTATAAGGGTTTACTTTTAAAATAGTCTTTTCTCATAAAATCCATAACTCCTAATCTATACTTCAAAAATCACCATTTTTGGACACAATCAATAAAATTCATCAAATTATCATTTCAAATTTTTCATAATTTTGAAGGTCAAGAAAAAAGTCTGAAACATGAAAAACATAATAACCCTTAAAATCCCTTACCTCAAAAGCAATGATACTTTTATTTGGAATATCGGATATAACAGTGAAGGAAACTTGCACTGAATAGAAACTCTCAAAGTATCTAAATACTCACAAAAATACGCTCGATAATATAGAGAGAGAATGTTATATTTCTGGTGTAATTTTCAATTCTAAGATAAGCACCTATTTATAGGAAAATGCTAGAACATGAAAGGAGACTAAATTAATAAAATAATAATATTATTATTTTCTTCTTCTCACGCATGCCATCCTTGAATCAAAACTTCAGCCCACTGACAGTGGGGCCCACCACGATGGAGCGCAGATTTCTGATTTAGTTCGGCGATACCATCCTCAAAGCAGACGAGACAATCGAGAGAGGACTATTCAAACTCTTGAAGATTTATTAAGACTACGTGTCCTAGACTTCAAAAGGACTTGGGATAAGTATTTATCATTGGTGGAATTCTCCTATAACAACAGTTATCAGACAAGCATTGGTGTGGCCCCATTTGAAGCATTGTATGGACGAAAGGGTCGCTCTCCAGTATGTTGGGACGAGGTGGGTGAAGCAACATTGTTGGGACCCGAGTTGGTACGTATGACTACGAAAAAGATTCAAATTATTCGACAATGTATACAAACGGCACAAGATCGACAAAAGGGTTATGCGGATCTTCATCGAAAGGACGTTGAATTTAGTATTGGGGATCATGTATTGTTGCGTGTTTCCCCATGGAATGGAGTTACAAGATTCGGAAAGAGAGGAAAGCTCAATCCACGATTTATTGGTCCATTTCAAATTCTTGACCGAGTAGGCAATGTAGCCTATAGACTTGCGTTACCTCCGAGTATGTCTCGTGTTCATAATGTGTTTCACATATCTGTACTTCATAAATATGGAAAGACCCGAACCACGTTATTGAGTTAGAAACCCGGACGAGATAGTGAAGATTTAACGTAACGAGGAAGTACTGTCAAGATCTTGGATAGGAAAGAGCATGTCCTACGTACGAAGGTCATACCACAAGTTAAAGTTTTGTGGAGAAACCATGCTATAGAGGAAATAACACGGGAGTTGAAAGCAGAAATGAAAGCGAGGCATCCTCACCTTTTCGAAACACCAGGTACGTACGTCAATTTCTAGGACGAAATTTCATAAAGAGGGGAGGTTGTAAGACCCCAACTTATTATTTAATGAAATTAAATTTTCTCTATTTATTATCTTGAAATAGTAAGGGTTGATTTGATTAATGTGGTAAGTTATGGGTAAAATGCGCAATTATTTCAAACAAGCAAGTGGTTTTAAAATATTCATTGTTGACGGGGAATATTTGTTTAGTCGTGGAATATTTATACTGTCGGGGAATATTCATACGACGGCGCAGCCTTGTGTGGGCCCCATAACGAAAAATGATTGGAAGAAGAAAACGACAAGAATAAGTTGGTTATAAATAGCAGGCGTAATTATTCACAAGATTATCACATTGTTGGAATACCCGGTGGTTTAAAACACAAGTAGCACGCGATATTACACCAATTATTCATTCTTACGTAAGAAGGCACTACTCAATAATTGTTACGATAATTCTTTATTCAATTATTTTATTTTATTGATTCAATAATTCTTTGCGTTGATATTTTATATTCTTGTTATTTTAATAATTGTTATTACGCGAAATTATTTTCTATTATCAGAGCAATAATTCATATTATCTAAATAATATTATTAGATAACATTATTGGCAATGTCTAGAAAGTTACATCTAAAGAGAGGTTTGGTCATCTAATTGCGCTTAATAAGGAGAGATCCTTATTGGAAAGCCCCTTTCTGAGGAGCCGCTTGGTTGTCGATGATTGTGATTCTGTAATATTATTTGTGAATAATTAATTATTAATTTACATGATGAGGAAAATATTAATTTTATGTGGATATAGATGGAGAAAATTTTAATGTGACAATTGTTGAAAATTAATATTTTATCTTTTTTGATAAAATACTTCATTTAAATATATTATTTTAATAATATAATAATGGTGATATTTTTACAATAAATGTGGGATATATGAGTATATAAGGAGGAAGAGTATTTTGTTGCATTAAATGATTAACACATGTTTTGTGTGTCGGTAGACTCAATTCTTAATAGAAATTTGATTATAGCTTGTAAAATTGTCCGTTTGTGATTTTGGTCAATTTCATTTGGAATTTGGAAAAACTTTCTTCGCAAAGTTGTAGAGAATGAAATTTCTATGGAAAGGATACGTGGTTCGAATTTTTACGATAAAAGGGCTATTTATTATGAATTATTGAAGTTCAAGTTAGAAATAATTGATTTTGGAAGTTTTATTTATTTTTTGATAAAAACATTTTTTTGTATTTTGTGGACATCATTAACATGTGCAAAGTGCTAAAATCAGATGTCTAGAGGTGGGCTAAGGAAAATTTGATAAATATATTAATATTATATTAAATTTTCTACTTTTTGTGTTCTAAGCATTTTCTATAAATAGGTGCTTAGGTTAGAATTGAAAATCACACCGAAGCGGTGAAGTTTTCTCTATTTCTCTCTCAATATATTGAGCGTATTCTTGTGAGTATTTTGATACCTTGAGTGTTGCTATACGGTGCAAGTTCCCTTCAGCACTATATCTAGTATTCTAGTCAGGAGTACCGTCTTTTCGAGGTAAGGGATGTTATTTTTTCATATATGATATTATTTTTTCAATATCATTTTCTTGAAGTATTGATCTGAACTTTTAATCAAATTTGGAACTTTTTGTGTTGGGGTTACTATTTACGATACGTATCGACCTTTATTCACGAATCTGAGACTATTATTCATCGAAAAATGAAATTTTTCCTTTTCGTCAAAATATCTATTATGGATACTAGCTTTGATTGTATCCATGTTTTGATCATTCTTGAATTTTACTTCACTATGATTATTTATGAGGTATTTTTGGACATGAAATAGCTTAAATCTGAATCTTTGATATTTATTCTTTTGTTTCACTAGATTTGTTTTCTTTAAAATATTTTTCATCATCCTCGGTCCTAAATGATGATATTATTGAATATCTTTGGCTTTGTAGTGCAAAGATAAATGATTTTATAATGAATATCTTTGGTAGGTAGTGCAAAGATGAATAGAGTGTTGACATGAACATATTAATCGGTGATGAATATCTTTGGCACTGTAGTGCAAAGATGAAAATTTGATTCAAGATGAATATTGATTGATGTTCTGAGGATAAAATATTGACGATGAAATTTTAAATTCATAGATAATAGTAGATTTCATTCTCTACGTAACACATCTATGAATTATTATTTCATTACCGATCTGAAACTTGTTGTCTATTGTATTGTGACTCCCCAAAATTAGGTATATCGTCACCCATCTTGGGTCGCCACTTACATGGTACATAAATTCAAATACAAACTTAATTATACATACATCAGGTGTAACATACGAAAATCCATAAACCGAGAGTTCTATTAGAAATATTGTCATTTAGACAATATCCATACTCAAGGAGTCCTCATTACATTTATTGTCACACTATTTAATGAGAATAGTGAGGACTACTAATGTTATCTTGAGGACCATCAATCTTTTCCACGACTCGTCCGGCTATATTCTCATTTTCAAGAGAATAGTGAAAGAAAGGGTGAGCTCAACTAGCCCAAGAAGAAATATTATAACTAAGATAATGCGAATAAATTATCAATAGTCTTCAACAATGTTAAAGCGATAAAATACAATAGACAACCGGTTTAAGCTATGATGAATATGCAATCCATTAAAAGAGTCAAGTAGAAAATAAAGTCTACTATCTTTTAGGTTTTAAAAGGTTTTCATCAATTTTATCACTAAGACTCAGGTTTAATGAATAAACCACAATATCTAATCATCCCCTGTACCACGGTCCAAGGATTTTCATCAAATTATCAATGGTCATGACTATACCGAATCACCCCCGGTCATAATCATACCAAAAACTATCCATCATTTGCATTCTGAGCCACCGAGGACTTTTATCACATCATTTATAACAAGCCATGATTATCTTAGAATGATCCACGGTCATAATCATACTAAGTTCATCTATGCACGTAAGCCAAAGATAACATAATATAACATGAGGATGATGACAATGATATAATAATTCAATAAAACAAGTTCACTAATTAATTTATTCAGAACTAATAACGTCCAAATTGTCAACATGATCTTTGCTTTGTAGAGTAAAATTCAAGAATGATCGGAAGAATATTTCCATGAAAAGATCTTTGGATGAAACGCAAATATCAAGGATATTCTACTAATTTCATGGAGTATAGAATTTAAAGTTTTAACCAATTGGGTATAATAAAGAATGGAATAACAAAAGAAATCACCATGCATGCGGTACTGCCGCATAGACAAAGTTATTCCAATGAATAATAAATACGAATAATAAAAAAGCGGAACCGGTCGGGTGTAAAACACATGTGACAGAGATATTCCAATAGAATAATAATAAAGACAGAATAATAAAAGGCGGAACCGGTAAAGGCGTAAAAGCCTGAACGAGGATGTTCCAGCGGAATAATAAAATAATAGAAGAATGTCACCAAGTATAGGGGATTCAAGATATACTGAGTTATTCAAACAGAATAAATAAGAATGGAATAATATAAGGATTTCACCAAGTATAGGGTATACCGCGTATACAGGTTATTCCAACCGAATAATAAAGAATGGAATAATGAAGTTCTCTTCGTGAATAAGAAAGAATAACACCCTTACGGGTACAACAAATAATATCCCTTACCTTAGAAGAACCTGAATATTGGAAAAGTGAAGTAGCGAGAATACTTTTTCTTCTTTCTCTCTATAGTTTTCTCTACAGAGTTTCAATGAATTCGTAAGAAATAATGAAGGAATGAGCTTTCTATTTATAGAAAAAGCGAGGGTGGCTCTTGGTCTTAACGAAGGGTCAAAATGACTCTTGGTAATATTGAAGAGACAACTACTATTCATGAAGGGTAATTAACCTTTGGAACAAGAAGAAGGTTAACTCTTGGTAATATTGAAGGGACAACTACTATTGAAGAAGGTAATTACTATTGACGAAGGTAATTACTATTCACAAAGGTAATTACTATTCACAAAGGTAATTACTATTTACGAAGGTAAATACTATTGACGAAGGTAATTACTATTCACAAAGGTAATTACTATTCACAAAGGTAATTACTATTGACGAAGGTAATTACTATTCACAAAGGTAATTACTATTCACAAAGGTAATTACTATTGACGAAGAGACTCTTAGATGATGACATATGGGCCCCCCATAAAATAATCAAACTTACCACAAGCGTTTCATATGAGACTCTTTATATACATCGAGGATTGAATAAATATTACCACAAATCATTTTATTTTAATCAAGACATTTTAATCTTTCAACAATTATTAATCATTTATAACTTGTCGTCTCAATTAATAATATAACATATTATATGAGATGATCTTTGTGACAATAATTGAATCAATAATATAAGAGATATGATGCAAAGCAATTCATCGTGTAGTAATAATTGAGTATAGCTAAGTGACTTCTCACGTAAGCATCAATAATCAATACCGTAGTGTACTACGCAACTGACGCAGCAGACATTGTATTTTTACCACCGGGTAGTTCAACAGTTTTAACGGTAATACCTCCGTAGTTATTTTATAGAAAGATAATTTTGTCGTTTTCTAACTACGACAATACTTCCGTTAATGGGGTCCACCGATGTTTGAGTCGTAAATACGAATATTCCCCCGAAAAAAGAATATTCCCAGACCAAACGAATATTTTATAACAACTTGCTTACTTTGCAAAATTTATAAATATTACCCACAACTATAACATTATATCAAATTTATTCCATAATATTCAAAAATAATATTTATAGAAAATTCATCTTTATTTATAAAAGTGAGGGTCTTACAACCTCCCTTCTTATGAAATTTAAGCCCTCGAAATTAGGGTACGTACACGATATGATAAAGAGGTGGGGATACCTTGAATACCTTTATCGTTAAAAATATTAAATTCATCTTATGCAATCCGCCAATGATATTCATTAACAATTCATCTTTGCACTACTGGGACAAAGATATACAAGCTATAAAACCAATAATCTTTGAGGCCAGCGACTTAATAGTATCACGACCACGAATTATCCATGCACACTTCTTGACCAAGGATATTCATGTTTTCAATTACTGGTCATGATTATACCGAATAATCCTTGGTCATAATCATACCAAGTCTATCAATGCACTACTGACCAAAGATGACTTTTACCACATCCATGAATTAATATTTCATTCTTTGAGACTCATTTCAATAATTAATCCATATCATCGAATCATCCTGCATTACGTGCCAAGGATATTCATTAGTATCACGACCACGAATTATCCATGCACTACGGCCAAAGATAATCGTGTATTCATTAGTATCACGACCACAAATTATCCATGCACTGCGTGTGACACCCCCAAAATAGGTATACATCACCCATTCTGAGTTGTCAATACATGGTACAGAAACAACTACAACTTTATTATTACAACAGTAAAACTATGAGTTTGAATACAAATATTATCTTCTAGACAATATCTAAACTCCAATAAATCCTCATCACATTTATTGATACATTATTTTACAAAAATGGTGAGGACTACTAAACAACTATCTCTAAAACTTTCATTCCATACCCCGACTCGTACTCGTTCTATTCTCGCCTCCTGAGAAGAAAAATGGAACAAAAAGGAAAAGGGTGAGCTCAACTAGTCCAGTAAAGAATATTATGACTAAGATAATATACAACAAATTATCGTTAGTCTTCAACAGGGAAAAATCTAATAGAATACAATAGACAACAAATTTTAAATCAATATTAGCATGAAATAATAATTCATTAGAAGAGTTAAGTAGAGAATGCAAACTACTATCTTCTATGTATGAATTTAAAAGTTCATAAATCTCATCTTTTATCCCTTTAACATCAATCAATATATATACGGAATCAAATATTCATCTTTGCACTACTGAGCCAAAGATATTCATCGATTAGTCATGTTCATCTAAACACTGTTCATCTTTGCAATCTCTGGGCCAAAGATATTCTTCTTCAAATCATTCATCTTTGCACCACTGTGCCAAAGATATTCCATAATATCATCATTTAAGATGAAGATGATGAAAATATTTTAAAGAAGCGAATCCGGTGAAACAAAATGATGAGGATTAAGGATTAAGGATTAAGGATTAAGGATTAGTACTTTATTTTATCCACGTCCAAAAATACCTCAAAAATAATCACGGTGGTGTAAAATTCAAGAATGATCAAAACATGGATACAATCAAAGCTAGTATCCGAATAGATATTTTAGACGAAAAGGAAAATTTTCATTTTTCGATGAATAGTGTCGTATTAAGTGAATAATAATCAGTATCGTGAATAGTAACTCAGACACCAAAAGTTCCAAATTTGATAAAAACTTCAGATCAATATTTCAAAGATAATGATATTGAAGAAATAATATCATTACTGAAAAATAATAATATCCCCTTACCTCGAAATATCAAGATTTTAAATTTGAACACAGGATATAAAGGCTATGACTTGGACTTGCACACAGTATAGCAATACTCAAAGTATACTCAAAATACTCACAAGAATAAATTTCGATAATATAGAGAGAGAAAACTTGATTTGGTGTGATTTTCAATTCTAACCTAAGCACCCTATTTATAGGAAAATGCTTAGAACACCAAAGCAGAAAATTTAATAAATTAATAATATTATTTTTTCAAATTTCCTATGCCCACTAATTTGGTCCAAGACATCAGCCACCATGTGACAAAACATTAAAAACGTTTTTCTTAATTTAAATAATTAAAACTTCCAAAAATCAATTATTTCGGAGCTTCGGAACTTCAATAATTCACAATAAATAGCCCTTTTATCCGAAAATTTGAATCTCGCGACTTTTTATAGGAAATTCAATTCTCTACAACTTTGCAGAAGAAAGTTTTTCCAAATTCCAAACAGAAATTGACCGAAATCCACAAACGGGCGATTTTACAAGCTATAATCAAATTTCAGTCAATAAATGGGGTCCACCGACATGTTTAACATGTTTTAAACATTTATTGTAACAAAAATACTCTTCCTCCTCGTATACTCATATATCCCACATTCGTCGTAAAAATATCACCATTATTATATATTTAAAATATAATAATACATTTAAATGAATTATCTTATCAGAAAAATATAAAATTTCAATTTTCAACAATTGTCACATTAAAATTTTTCTCCATCTATATTCACATAAAATCAATATTTTTTCTTCATCATATGAATCAATAATTAATTATTCACAAATAATATTACGAGAATCACAATATTGACAACCGAGGCGGTTCCTGGGAAGAGGGGCTTTCAATAAAGATTTCTCCTTCTTGGCGCATGATTAGGTGACCAAACCTCTCCCAGAGGATGAACTTTCTAGACATTGCCAATAATGTTATCTAATAATATTATTAGGATAATATGAATTATTGCTTCGATAATGAAAAATAATGTGTAATGACAATTATTAAAACAACAATGAATATAAAATATCAACGCAGAAATTATTAAATCGATAAAATAAAATCTTTGAAAGTAATTATCGTAACCATTATTGAGTAGTGCCCTTCACGTAAGAATCAATAATTGGTGCAATCTGGTGTCTTCTTGTGTTTTAACCACTTAGAGTATTTTAACAAGATAATCTTGTGAATAACTACTATTTGTTATTTTTAAACAACTCATATTTTGTCGTTTTCTTCATCCAATCGCTTTTTCGTTATGGGGCCCACACACGGTCATTTACTGTCAGTAAATACGAATATTCCCCGACGATCACGAATATATTCCACGACCAACGAATATTCAAACAACAATGAATATTTTATAACCACTTGCTTATTTTGAAATATTTGCATATTTTACCCTAACTATCCATATTAATCAAATCAACCCTTACTATTTCAAAATAATAAATAGAGAAAATTAAATTTCATTAATAATAAGTTGGGGTCTTTGCTCATGACCAAAGATAATCGTGTATTCATTAGTATCACGACCATAAATTATCCATGACTACTACTACCAAAGATAATCGTGTATTCATTAGTATCGCGACCACAAATTATCCATACACTACTACCAAAGATAATCGTGTTTTCAATTACGGTTATGATTATCTTAGAACAATCCACGGTCATAATCATACCAAGTCCATCTATTCACATAAGCCACAGATGACTTTCAACACAATATAAGCATGTGGATAATGATATAAAGAATCAATCAAATGAAATAAAGGATAAATATTAAACATTTATAATATAATTTATCCGAGATTCAAGAATATCCCCATGTTATCAATCACTTAATAATCTCATAATCTAATATCATTAATATTATAACAATATTTTAATCACTTCTTAAATTTATAAACAATTTATCTCAATTATTTACGCTTTACCATATAATGCATTTAATCATTCAAAAATGCCATACTCATAAGATATCATCACCAATTATCAAATCCTCATCAAAAAATATGCATATACTCTATATAGGATTCTCTCAGCCATAAAATCCTATTTTCAACTTTGTTACTTCACATAACATATTTAACTCATATATTAAGTAACTAAACTATTTTCATGAAAAATACCAAATCAGTCCCAAAATATTTCTTTTCTGGGATTTAGCATAATATAGTCCCATGATGAAAATATATTTTTCTGGAATTTTAAAATTCATTTACTATTTTTCAAAAATCAATTTCTAATTAATTTCTTAAGAAATTAGCTACCTCAAGTTTAACTCCAAAAATTCCCAAATCTTGGCAGGGCCTTACACATGTTAATGTGAGCCTCCGGTTTAAATTTCATGGTCGTGAGTTATAGAACTCCGAGTTATAGTATTTTTAAATCAAAAAACCTAAATATTGAAATGGTCATAACTTGTTCATTTTAAGTTAGAATGAGCTCATTTTTGGACAGGAGGTACTTTATAACATATATTTTCATGTCCCAAAAGGCCAGAATTTTTCACATAAATTTAGTGGCCGAAAACAACCCCTTAAAATTTCTGGTGAAGCATTTTTGTAATTTGCGACTTTGGACTCTTTTGCTAATTTGGTCATCACGAAAATCTACACCACCTTTTCCAGTGATTCCACTTGGATAAGCTACAAAACTCATAGATTTAACTCTAGGACTTGACCACACTCAAAAATTCAAAATATAATAGGAGATATGGTCAATTGAATTTCATGTTACGTTTTTATCAAAATCTGATTTTTCAACCCTTTGTGATTTCTAAGAAACTTTCATGTTTTCACATAATAACCACATAACTCATCATAACACTTACTAATACTTCATATACCCATGATTTTCATTAGTCCAATGCTTTTATTATGACTTTCATCATAATCCTCGTAAAGCAGATCCTTTTAGTTGAAGAAATATTTGAGGGTTTAAGAAATGGGTTTTTATCTTTGGGGTTGATACAAAATTCGATTTCACGCTCTAGGGTAGGCTAGGAAATCTTCAAGAATACGTCAAGAAATTTATTAATGATAGAAATATATTCAAAAGCGCTACTCTTATCCAAGACTTGGATAAGACGTTACATTGATACCAATTGTGACTTCATCCTTTAACCTAGATAGCACCTCACAATGATACCTTACATAAAGGTATAGTCAAAAACTATTTTAGAAATTAAAATCTTTGGAAAGTGCTCAAAGAAACCTTCGTACATGGGAGGCCATGCTTTTAGGTTATGGTAGATATCATATGGCCACGGAATTATCCTTGGTTGACCCAATAGACCCCAAAGAAAAACGAGAAGATTACTATCATATTCTTCCCAATGGTGAGTCTTCTCTTGACATATCATTATCTCCACTGTCTCTAATTGGGTATTATACTCCAAACAAACGCCAAGATTATATAGGTAGTGCTTGTAAATATACTCAGCAAGTGGATGAGCACAACCATGTCTTATGATGACACGAGGTTGTATGTCATTAGACATCTTGTATGATAGTGGCAAAACACCCTTCCAAGTTAAATTCACCTCACCCTCAACATCTATAGACCACCATTCTATTCCCTCGCTATCCCCCGCTCGACCCAGCTACACTTTTATTACCTAAAAGGAATTGTGAAACAAAAGGGTTAATTAATATATCAAATATTATCCCTATACTCTGACCGACCAATTAAATAACAAATAAACTTAGGTAGGTCATACTAGCGAAGGAATTCCCGTCTCTCCCTCCTAGTTCTTATCTAGCATCTTAGCAGGGATCATATCCCTAATCTACGATACCAATTGTGACTCCCCAAAATTAGGTATATCGCCACCCATCTTGGGTCACCACTTACATGGTACATAAATTCAAATACAAACTTAATTATACATCCGTAGGTGTAACATACGAAAATACATAAACCGAGAGTTCTAATAGAAATATTGTCATTTAAACAATATCCATACTCAAGGAGTCCTCATTACATTTATTGTCACACTATTTAACGAGAATAGTGAGGACTACTATCTTATCTTCGGGACCATCAATCTTTTCCCCGACTCGTCCCATTTATATTCTCATTTCAAGAAGAAACGGTGAAAGAAAGGGTGAGCTCAACTAGCCCAAGAAGAAATATTATAACTAAGATAATGCGAATAAATTATCAATAGTCTTCAACAATTTTAAAGCGATAAAATACAATAGACAACAACCGGTTTAGCTGCAGCAATGAATATGCAATCCATTAAAAGAGTCAAGTAGAAAATAAAGTCTATTATCTTTTAGGTTTTAAAAGGTTTTCATCAATTTTTATCACTAAGACTCGGTTTAATGAATAAACCACAATATCTAATCATCCTCGTACCACGGCCAAGGATTTTCATCAAATTATCAATGGTTATGACTATACCGAATCACCCCGGTCATAATCATACCAAAAACTATCCATCATTGCATTACAAATACATCGAGGACTTTTATCACATCATTTATAACAAGCCGTGATTATACCGAATGATCCTCGGTCATAATCATACTAAGTTCATCTATGCACGTAAGCCAAAGATAACATATTATAACATGAGGATGATGACAATGACATAATAATTCAATAAAACAAGTTCACTTAATTAATTTATTCAGGAACTAATAACGCCCAAATTGTCAACATGATCTTTGCTTTGTAGAGTAAAATTCAAGAATGATCGGAAGAATATTTCCATGAAAAGATCTTTGGATGAAACGCAAATATCAAGGATATTCTACTAATTTCATGGAGTATAGAAGTTAAAGTTTTAACCATTTGGGTATAATAAAGAATGGAATAACAAAAGAAATCACCATGCATGCGATATCAGCATAGGCGAGTTATTCCAACGAGAATAATAAATCTGAGAATAATAAAAAGCGGAACCGGTGTCCTGTAAAACACATAGACAGGATATTCCAATAGAATAATAATAAAGACAAAATAATAAAAAGGCGGAACTAGGTTAAAGCGTAAAGCCTGAACGAGGATGTTCCAACGGAATAATAAAATAATAGAAGAATGTCACCAAGTATAGGGGATTCGCATATATCTGAGGTTATTCCAACAGAATAAATAAGAATGGAATAATATAAAGATTTCACCAAGTATAGGGTATATCTGGCGTATCTGAGTTATTCAACCGAATAATAAAGAATGGAATAATGAAGTTCTCTTCGTGAATAAGAAAGAATAACACCCCTTACGGTACAACAAATAATATCCTTACCTTAGAAGAATGAATATTGGAAAAGTGAAGTAGCAGAATACTTTTTCTTCTTTCTCTCTATAGTTTCTCTCTCAGAGTTTCAATGAATTCGTAAGAAATAATGAAGGAATGAGCTTTTATTTATAGAAAAGCGAGGGTGGCTCTTGGTCTTAACGAAGGGTTAAAATGACTCTTGGTAATATTGAAGAGACAACTACTATTCATGAAAGGGTAATTAACCTTTGGAACAAGAAGAGGCGATTAACTCTTGGTAATATTGAAGGACAACTACTATTGAAGAAGGTAATTACTATGGCGAAGGTAATTACTATTCACAAAGGTAATTACTATTTACAAAGGTAATTACTATTTACGAAGGTAAATACAATTGACGAAGGTAATTACTATTCACAAAGGTAATTACTATTCACAAAGGTAATTACTATCGGCGAAGGTAATTATTATTCACAAAGGTAATTACTATTCATAAAGGTAATTACTATTGAGGAAGAGAGACTTCTTGAATCTTTGACATATGGGCCCCCATAAAATAATCAAACTTACCACAAACGTTTCATAACAGACTCTTTATATACATCAAGGATTGAATAAATATTACCACAAATCATTTTATTTTTAATCAAGACATTTTAATCTTTCAACAATTATTAATCATTTATAACTTGTCGTCTCAATTATTGATTTAATATAACATATTATCTGAGATGATCTTTGTGACAATAATTGAATCAATAATATAAGAGATATGATGCGCAAGAATTATGTAGTAATAATTGAGTATAGCTAAGTGACTTCTCACGTAAGCATCAATAATCAATACTGTGTCTTCTTATGCAAACCACAGCAGACATTCATTTGTACTTTACCACAAGGGTAGTTCAACGGTTTTAACGGTAATACCTCCGCCGTTATTTTTATAGAAAGATAATTTTGTCGTTTTCTAACTACGACAATACTTCCGTTAATGGGGTCCACCAATGTTTGAGTAGTAAATACGAATATTCCCCGACAAAAAGAATATTCCCCGACCAAACGAATATTTTATAACAACTTGCTTACTTTGCAAAATTTATAAATATTACCCACAACTATAACATTATATCAAATTTATTCCATAATATTCAAAAATAATATTTATAGAAAATTCATCTTTATTTATAAAAGCTGGGGTCTTACAACCTCCCCTTCTTATGAAATTTCGCCCTCGAAATTAGGGTACGTACCTGATATGATAAAGAGGTGGGGATACCTTGAATACCTTTATCGTTAAAAATATTAAATTCATCTTCTAATCCGCCAATGATATTCATTAACAATTCATCTTTGCACCTACTGGGACAAAGATATACAAGCTATAAAACCAATAATGCTTGAGACGCGACTTAATAGTATCACGACCACGAATTATCCATGCACCTTCTCGCCAAGGATATTCGTGTTTCAAATACTGGTCATGATTATACCGAATAATCCTTGGTCATAATCATACCAAGTCTATCAATGCACTACTGACCAAAGATGACTTTTACCACATCCATGAATTAATATTTCATTCTTTGAGACTCATTTCAATAATTAATCCATATCATCGAATCATCCCGCACTACGGCCGAGGATATTCATTAGTATCACGACCACGAATTATCCATGCACTACTACTGACCAAAGATAATCGTGTATTCATTAGTATCACGACCACAAATTATCCACGCCTTTGCGTGTGACACCCCCAAAATAGGTATACATCACCCATTCGAGTTGTCAATACATGGTACGTAAACAACTTCAACTTTATTATTACAACGGTAAGAAACTATGAGTTTGAATACAAATATTATCTTCTGACAATATCTAAACTCCATTAAATCCTCATCACATTTATTGATACATTTTTTACAAAAATGGTGAGGACTACTAAACAACTCTCTCTAAAACTTTCATTCCATACCCCAGACTGCGTACTCGCTTATATTCTCGCCTCCACGAGAAGAAAAATGGAACAAAAAGGAAAAGGGTGAGCTCAACTAGCCCGATAAAGAATATTATGACTAAGATAATATACAAAAAATTATCGTTAGTCTTCAACAGGAAAAATCTAATAGAATACAATAGACAACAAATTTTAAATCAATATTCGCAATGAAATAATAATTCATTAGAAGAGTTAAGTAGAGAATGCAAACTACTATCTTCTATGTATGAATTTAAAAGTTCATCGTCTATCTTTTATCCTGTAACATCAATCAATATATATACGGAATCAAATATTCATCTTTGCACTACTGAGCCAAAGATATTCATCGATTAGTCATGTTCATCTAAACACTGTTCATCTTTGCAATCTGAGGCCAAAGATATTCTTCAGAAATCATTCATCTTTGCATTACAGGCCAAAGATATTCCATAATATCATCATTTAAGACTGAAGATGATGAAAAATATTTTTAAAGAAACGAATCCAGTGAAACAAAATGACAAGGATTAAGGATTAAGGATTCGTACTTTGTTTTATCCACGTCCAAAAATACCTCAAAAATAATCACAGTGGTGTAAAATTCAAGAATGATCAAAACATGGATACAATCAAAGCTAGTATCCAGAATAGATATTTTGGACGAAAAGGAAAATTTTCATTTTTCGATGAATAGTGTCGTATTCGTGAATAGTACCGTATACGTGAATAGTGCCGTATACGTGAATAGTAATTCCGACACCAAAAGTTCCAAATTTGATAAAAACTTTAGATCAATATTTCAGCATAATGATATTCGAATGGCTCCTATTGAACTTCAGGAGTTAAAGACCCAACTGCAGGAATTGTTAGACATTGGCTTTATTCGTCCTAGTACTTCTCTTTGGGGTGCTCCTGTTCTATTCGTGAAGAAGAAATATGGGAGTATGCGACTTTGTATTGATTATCGGGAGTTGAATCATGTCACCATCAAAAATAGGTATCCATTGCCACGTATTGATGACTGTTTGACCCGATTGCAAGGAGCCAAATTCTTTTCAAAGATTGATCTTCGTTAGGATATCACCAATTGAAGATTAGAACCAACCGACATTCCAATTACGACTTCCGGAACTCGATGCGGGCATTATGAATTCCTAGTCATGTCCTTTGGATTGACTAATGCTCCCCGCCGCCTTCATGGATATGATGAACCGAGTATTCATGGAATATTTAGATCACTTTGTGGTCGTCTTTATTGATGACATCCTTATTTATTCCAAAAGCCGTGAAGATCATGAAAGCAACACTTGAGGTGACACTCCAAAAGCTTCGTGAATATAAGCTTTATGCCAAGTTGAAGAAATGTGAGTTCGGATTGAAGAAGTAGCATTCCTTGGGCACGTGGTATCAAGTCATGGAATATCTGTTGACCCAAAGAAAGATTGAAGCTATTCAAAGTCGGGAACAACCTAAATCGATGGATCGGAAGCACGTAGCTTTCTCGGTTTATTTGGTTATTATCGGAGATTCGTGGAAGGATTTTCTCGAATCGCTATTCCATCGACTCAAATTGACTCGGAAAGATACAAATGTTCGGTTGGAGCGAAGAATGTGAGAAGAGTTTTCAAGAACTCAAGAGGAGACTTATTTCATTTTGTTACGACAATACCATCGCCCGGAGGATTTGTTATCTCTGATGATGCTTCGGGCAAAAGGTTGGGATGTGTTCTCATGCAACATGGAAAAGTAATAGCTTTATGCCTCATGACAACTCAAAGAATATGAGAGGAATTATCCTACTCATGATCTAGAGTTAGCAATTTGTTATCTTTACACTTAAAATTTGGAGGCATTACTTGTATGGGGAGAAAGTGGAGATCTTTACGGATCATAAAAGCCTCAAATATTTCTTCACTCAAAAGGAACTCAACATGCGACAACGACGTTGGCTTGAAGCTATTGAAAGATTATGATCATACCATCCAATACCATCCTGGAAAAACGAACGTGGTGGTATTGACGCATTGAGTAGGAAATCATATGCAAGCAATCTGAGTGCGATATTGTCAATATAAGAGGCCCATTTTGTGTGACTTGAAAAGGATGGAGATAGAGTTAAAGACTCGAGAGGCGCGTGTGATGATAGCGAGTATACTGAGTAGAACCGACTTTAATCGATAAAGTTAAAGTCGCTTTCAAGCTACTGACACTGGAGGTGATGCGTATGAGGAAGAAAAGAAAGAAGAAGAAGGTCTTATCTTAGGAAGAATCGATGAAGAAGGAATACTTGAGTCAACTCCGGACTTTGTGTTCCTAACGACCACGATTTAAAGTATAATATCATGATGGAGGCGCACTGACACACCATTTGCAATCCATCACAGGAGTACCAAAATGTATCATGATATTCGTCATACATTTTGGTGGGAGCAATATGAAGAGAGAGATATATTTGTTTATCTCAAGGTGTCTAACTTGTCAACGAGTTAAAGCGGAGCATTAAGTACCAAAAGGTCCATTGCAACCACTTGAAATTCGGAATGGAAGTGGGAGCACATTACCATGGATTTCGTTCTGGGTCTTCCTAAGGTTTCTCAAGGCATTGATGCAATTTTGGTCATTGTTGATAGATTGACCAAGTCGCTCATTTCTTACCAATCGAGAAACTTATACACTTGAACGTCTTGCTCGTATGTATATAAACGAGATTGTAAGGCGCATGGTATGCTGCAGTATCCATAGTTTCGATCGAGACCCAAGATTCACTTCACGATTTTGGGTTGGTTTGCAAAAAGCTATGGGCACAGACTTACGATTTAGCTTGGCATATCATCCTCGAGACGGACGAGCGATCGGAGAGGACTATTCAAACTCTTGAAGATCTATTAAGACTCTGTGTCCTTGATTTCAAGGGAGTTGGGACAAGTTCTTACCATTGGTGGAGTTTTCCTATAACAACAGCTTATCAAGCAAGTATTGGCATGGCTCCATTCAAAGCATTGTATGGAAGAAAGTGTCGTTCTCAAGTATCTTTGGGATGAGGTGGGTGAAGCAACGTTGTTGGGACCAGGAGTTGGTGCGTATGACTACGGAAAAGATTCAAACGATCCAAACAACGTATAAAAACCTCACAAAATCGATAAAAAGAGTTATCTTACGATCTTCATCGAAAGGGCGTGGAATTCGATATAGGAGATCATGTGTTGTTAAAAGTTGCTCCATGGAAAGGAGTTACAAGATTTGGAAAGAGAGGAAAACTTAATCCTCGATTCATCGGTCCATTTTAATCCTCGATCGAGTAGGGCGTGGCATATAGACTCGCTTTTACCGCCAAATATGTCTCGTGTTCATAACGTTTTCACATATCTATGTTACGTAAATATGTGAAAGACCCGAACCATATTATTGAGTTAGAAGCCGGACGAAATAGCGGAAGATTTTGACGTATGAAGAGGTTCCTGTTCAAATTTTGGATAAGAAGGAACATATTCTACGCCCAAGGTTATACCTCAAGTCAAAGTTTTGTGGAGGAACCACGATGTTGAGGAAATGACTTGGGAGTTAGAATCGAAATGAAATCAAGGTATCCTTACCTCTTGACATACCAGTCGTACCCTAATTTCGAGGGCTGAAATTTCATAAGAAGGGAGGTTGTAAGACCCCAAACTTTTATAAATAAAGATGAATTTTCTATAAATATTATTTTTGAATATTATGGAATAAATTTGATATAATATTATAGTTGTGGGTAATATTTATAAATTTTGCAAAGTATGCAAGTTGTTATAAAATATTCGTTTGGTCGGGGAATATTCTTTTTGTTAGGGAATATTCGTACAATGGCTCAATCATTGGTGGACCCCACAACAGAATTATTGTCGGATTGAGAAAGCGATAAAAATATTTTATAAAAATAACGGCGGAGGTGTTACCGTTAAAAGCTGTTGAACTACCCTAAGTGGTAAAAGTAATGCGAATGTCTGGCGTGCATAGTAGTAGACACAGTATTGATTATTGATGCTTACGTGAGAAGTCACTCGGCTATGCTAAATTATTCTTGTGGCGCCCCCAAAATAGGTATACATCACCCATTACGAGTTATCAATACATAGTACAAAAAAACTACAACTTTATTATTACAACAAGAAAAGCGTGAGTTTGAATACAAATATTATCTTCTAGACAATATCTATACTCAAATAAATCCTCATCACATTTATTGATACATTATTTTACCAAAATGGTGAGGACTACTAAACAATCCTTTCTAAAACCTTCATTCCATACCCAGGCTCGTACTCGCTTATATTCTCGCTCCCCGAGAAAAATGGAACAAAAAGGAAATGGGTGAGCTCAACTAGCTCAAGTAAAGAATATTATGACTAAGATAATATACAACAAATTATCGTTAGTCTTCAATGAGGAAAAATATAATAGAATACAATAGACAACAAATTTTAAATCAATATTCGCAATGAAATAATAATTCATTAGAAGAGTTAAGTAGAGAATGCAAACTACTATCTTCTATGTATGAATTTAAAAGTTCATCGTCTCATCTTTTATCCCCTGTAACATCAATCAATATACATCTGGAATCAAATATTCATCTTTGCACTACAAAGCCAAAGATATTCATCGATTGGTCATGTTCATTTAAAACACTGTTCATCTTTTGCACTATGGGCCAAAGATATTCTTCAGAAATCATTCATCTTTGCACTACTGTGCCAAAGATATTCCATAATATCATCATTTAAGGCGAGGATGATGAAAAATATTTTTTAAAAAACGAATCCGGTGAAACAAAATGACAAGGATTAAGGATTAAGGATTCGTACTTGGTTTTATCCACGTCCAAAAATACCTCAAAAACAATCATAGTGGTGTAAAATTCAAGAATGATCAAAACATGGATACAATCGAGTTAGTATCCGAATAGATGTTTTGGACGAAAAGAAGAAATTTTATTTTCTATTGAATAGTATCAGTATCGTGAATAGTGCCAGTATCGTGAATAGTAACTCTACACCAAAAGATAAAAATTCCACAAAAACATCTTCACGCTTCATGAATAGTACTTGTGAATAGTAATCGTGAATAAGAACTCATGAATAGTAACTCGTGAATAGTAACTCATGAATAGTAACCCATGAATAGTAACCCCGACATGAAAAAATTCCAAATTTGATAAAACTTCAGATCAACATTTCAATATAATGATATTGAAGAAATAATATCATTCTGAAAAAAAAAATAATATCCCTTACCTCGAAAGATCGATTACTTAGCTAGAATAAAGGTATAGTCTTTGAAGGAACTTGCAAATCTAAAGCAATACTCAAAGTATACTCAAAATACTTACAAGAATACGCTCGATAATATAGAGAGAGAAAACTTGAGTTTCGGTGTGATTTTCAATTCTAACCCAAGACCCTATTTATGAAAATGCTTTAGAACAAAAGCGTAAAATTTAATAAAATAATAATATAACTAAACAAATTCAAGCCCACCTTAGACCAACTGAATTCAGCACATTTATATCACATGTGGGATTGAAAAAACGTTTTTCTTAAATAAAACAATTAAAACTTCCAAAAATCAATTATTTCGGAGCTTCGAAACTTCAATAATTCATAATAAATATCCCTTTCATCAGAAAATTCGAATCTCGCGAGTTTTTATAGGAATTTCAATTCTCTACAACTTTGCAGAAGAAAGTTTTTCCAAATTCCAAATAGAAATTGACCGAAATCCACAAACGAGCGATTTTACAGGCTATAATCAAATTTCAGTCAATAAATGGGGTCCACCGACATGTTTAACATGTTTTAAACATTTATTGCAACAAAAATACTCTTCCTCCACGTATACTCATATATCCCACATTCGTTGTAAAAATATCACCGTTAATATATTATTAAAATAATATATTTAAATGAATTATTTTATCAGAAAAAGATAAAATATTAATTTTCAACAATTGTCATTTTAAAAATTTTCTCCATCTATATCCACATAAAATCAATATTTTCCTCATCATATAAATCAATAATTAATTATTCACAAATAATATTACGTAATCACAATATCGACAACCGTGTAGTTCCCAGAAAGAGGGGCTTTCCAATAAGAATTTCTTCTTCTTGGTAGCAGCAATTAGGTGACCAAACCTCTCCTTAGACAGAACTTTCTAGACATTGCCAACAATGTTATCTAATAATATTATTCGGATAATATGAATTATTGCTTCGATAATGAAAAATACCGTGTAATGACAATTATTGAAACAACAAAGAATATAAAATATCAACGCAAACAATTATTAACTCAATAAAATAATGAAGCGGTAATTATCGTAACCATTATTGAGTAGTGCCTTCACGTAAGAATCAATAATTGGTGCAATACTGGTATCTTCTTGTTCAACAACGCGTATTAGTGTGTTTTTAACCACGGGTATTCCAACAAGATAAGCTTGAATAACTACGCCTTTATTTAAAAACAACTTATATTTGTCGTTTTCTTCATCCAATCGCTTTCAGTTATGGGGCCCACACATGGTCAGCGGCCGTCGCATTTAATATTCCCGACAAAGATTTAATATTCCACGACCAAACGAATATTCCCGAACGATAATGAATATTTTATAACCACTTGCTTATTTTGAAATATTTGCGTATTTAACCCTTAACTATCCACATTAATTAAATCAACCCTTACTATTTCAAAATAATAAATAAAGGAAATTCCTTTTTATTTAAAAATTTCGGGGTCTTACAACCTCCCCTCCTTATGAAATTTCGTCCTCGAAATTGACGTACGTACCTGGTGTTTTGAAAAGGTGAGGATACCTCGCTTTCATTTCCGTTTCCAATTCCCAGGTCATTTCCTCTATAGCATGATTCCTCCACAAAACTTTAACTTGTGGTATAACCTTTGCACGTAGGACATGCTCCTTCCTATCCAAGATCTTGACAGGTACCTCCTCATACGTTAAGTCTTCGGTTATCTCGTCCGGTTCTAACTCAATAACGTGGTTCGGGTCTTTCACATATTTACGAAGTACAGATATGTTAAACACATTATGAACACGAGACATACTTGGAGGTAACGCAAGTCTATAGGCTACATTTCCTACTCGGTCAAGAATTTGAAACGGACCAATAAATCGTGGATTGAGCTTTCCTCTTTTCCCAAATCTTGTAACTCCCTTCCATGGAGCAACTCGCAACAATACATGATCCCCTACATTAAATTCCACATCCTTTCGATGAAGATCCATAACTCTTTTTGTCGATCTTGTGCCATTTTGTATACGTTGTCGAATCATTTGGATCTTTTCGGTAAGTCATGCACGTCTTAACTCGGGTCCCAACAATGTTGCTTCACCCACCTCATCCCAACATATGGAGAATGACATTTTCGCCCATATAATGCTTGAATGGAGCCACACCTATACTTGCTCGATAATCTGTTGTTGTAGGAGAATTCCACCAATGGTAAATACTTATCCCAACTACCCTTGAAGTCTAGGACACAGAGTCTTAATAGATCTTCAAGAGTTTGAATAGTCCTCTCTGATTGTCCCGTCCGTTTGGGGATGGTATGCGAACTAAATCGCAAATCTGTGCCCATAGCTTTTTGCAAGCTAACCCAAAATCTTGAAGTGAATCTTGGGTCACGATCCGAAACTATGGATATAGGCATGCCATGCAACCTCACAATCTCATTCACGTACATACTAGCAAGACGTTCAAGGGAATAAGTCTCCCGTATCGGCAAGAAATGAGCAGACTTAGTTAATCTATCAACAATAACCCAAATAGCATTGATGCCTTGAGAAACCGTAGGAAGACCCGTAATGAAATCCATAGTAATGTGTTCCCACTTCCATTCCGGAATCTCAAGTGGTTGCAACGGACCCTTAGGTACAAGATGCTCCGCCTTTACACGTTGGCAAGTTAAACACGTCGAGATAAACTTTGCAATCTCTCTCTTCATATTGTTCCACCAAAATGTATGTCAAGATCACGATACATTTTAGTACTTCCAGGATGGATTGCAAATGGCGATTGTTTGCCTCCATCATAATCTTGTACTTCAAATCGAGTCGTTAGGAACACAAAATCTAGAGTGGACTCAAGTATTCCTTCTTCATCAATTCTCGCCAGGAATAGCTCCTTCTTGTACTTTCTTCTTCATACGCATCGGCTCCGGATTCGGTGGCTCGAAGCAACCTTAACTTTTTCTATTAAAGTTGGCTCTACGCCAGATACTTGACATCATCGCTTTTCGTTCGCGATATGATCTTCTACTCAACGCGTCACCTACCACGTTCGCTTTTACCGGGATGGTATTGAATAGTGTGGTCGTAGTCTTTCAATAGCTCGAGCCAACGTCACGCCGCATGTTGAGTTCTTTTTGAGTGAAGAAATATTTAAGGCTTTTATGGTCCGAATATATCTCCACTTTCTCCCCATATAGATAGTGCCTCCATATTTTTAGCTGCGAAAACGATCACGCTAACTCTAGATCATGAGTAGGATAATTCCTCTCATACTCTTTAAGTTGTCGCGAGGCATAGGCTATGACTTTCCCACGTTGCATGAGAACACATCCTAACCCTTTGCTCAAGCATCATCAGAGATAACAAATCCATCCGAACCGGATGGTATTGTTAGAACAAGCCGAAATAAGTCTCCTCTTAAGATCTTGGAAACTCTTCTCGCATTCTTCACTCCAAACGAATTTTGTATCCTTCCGAGTTATTTGAGTTAATGGAGTAGCGATTCGAGAAAACCCTTCCACTAATCTCCGATAATAACCACTAAGCCCAAAAGCTACGTGACTTCACCACCGACTTTGGTTGCTTCTAACTTTGTATTGCTTCAATCTTCACGGATCAACAGATACTCCATGTTTCGACACCACGTGCCCAAGGAATGCTACTTCCTCAAGCCGTAACTCGCATTTCTTCAATTTGGCATATAGTTGGTTTGCACGAAGCCTTTGGAGTACCAAACTTCAAATGGTGCTCATGATCTTCACGGCTTTTGGAATATATGAGGATGTCATCAATAAAGACAACAACGAATTGATCCAAATATTCCTTGAATACTCGGTTCATCATATCCATGAAAGCCGCAGGGAGCATTAGTTAGTCCGAAAGACATGACTAAGAATTCATAATGCCCATACCGAGTTCTCAAGGCGTCTTTGGAATATCCTCGATTCTAATCTTCAATTGATGATATCGTAAGCGAAGATCGATTTTTGAAAAGAATTGTGCCCTTCGGTAATTGGTCAAACAAGTCATCAATACGAGGTAGAGGATACCTATTCTTGATGGTGACATGGTTCAATTCCCGATAGTCAATACAAAGTCGCATACTCCCGCTCTTTCTTCTTCTTTACAAATAAAACAGAGCACCCCAAGGAGATGTTAGATTTAATGAAACCGATGTCCAACAATTCTCGTAGTTGGACCTTTAACTCCGAAGTTCAATAGAGCCATTCGATATGGGGTTTTAGAAATGGGCTTTGTACGGGTTCAAGATCAATAAAGAATTCAACTTCACGTTCGGGGTAGACCGGAAGTTCTTCTTGAAATACGTCGGAAAGTCAATAACAACAGGAATATTATTCAAATTTGACGTGTCTTTATTCAAATCCATAACATGGGCTAAGAAAGCTTGACATCCGCTTTTTTAATAAACGAATAGCTTTATGATTAGATATGACAAATGATCGATATTAATAGTTTAGTTGCTTGAATTGCATAACAGGTTGGTTAGGAATATGAAAACTAACAACCTTTAAAATAATCAATTTTGGCATGATGAGTAGTTAACCAATCAATCCCTAAAATCACATCAAAAGCAAGTATCTTTAAAGAGATAAGGTCAATGGGTAAGGTAATGGTGCCAACTTGAATCAAACAAGATTTATAAACAAATGGATGTGATGAAAGTTTCTCTAACGGAGTTTCACAGAGATAGGTCAAAGTCTAATTTCTCCCGAGTCAAGTTTAAACGTTGAGCACATGCAGGAGAGATAAATGAATGGGTAAAGACCGGTATCAAGTAAGGTATAAACTTCGCAAGAATTTATAAATAGCTTACCCGTGATCACCTCGTTTGGGTTCCTCGCATTATGACGGATCACAACAAGCGCTTCTTCCGGAATCGTTGACTTTGACTTTTAAGGACGATCTTTTTGAGTCACCGTCCTCATTGAACTAGGTTTCGCTACCGCATAATCTCGAGCGATATGTCCTTCTTTCCCACAATTATAGCATACCTTGAATCTGTTGTGGGCGGTTTGACTGATATGTCCCTCTTTTCGCATTTGTAGCATATGACCCGGTGGTCGTTCTCCTCCCTTAGAACCGATTCATTTCTTAAGACCACATCATCTTCACATGGTCGTTGTTAAATCTCCTCTTTTAAAATCTCCTCCCGACTCGCTTCTTCTATTTTATTTTCATGGCCATGATTACACCAGAGTGGTTACCATTTTTGTCCGTCTGTTTCTTTCTCCGCAGTTATCATTATTCATTGATCGCTATCTCTCGATACGATCTCGGTTGTGGTCCTCGGTTGACCGTACTCGTTATCTCGCTTCTAATAATTGAGCCTCATTTAAAACATCACGAATAAAGATAAAATTTATGAGAAATGAGATATTGACGTATCTTGTTTCAAACCTCTAAAAACATCCGCCATCACGTTCCTCATTCTCCACCAAATGAGGTGCAAAAACCGATAACTCGCAAACTTTGCCTCGTCATCGAGACACCGTCATGTTGTTTTGTTCCAATCGATGAACTCCACTTCCCTTCATACGATTTAACACTTTCGTGAAAGTATTTGTCATTAAATAGCTTCAAACGTCTCCCAAGACATGCCGAGCGGCAATTTGGATGGGTACGCTTCACGAGACTCCCACCAAAGAGTCCGCTGCTCACCACCACGGAACATAAAGGTGGCGAATGGAACCTTCGTTTCTCCGTGCATCCCAAGACATCGAATATCTTGGTAATTTGTTTGACCCATGTTTCCGCCATGATCGGATCCGCTTTCCCTTAAATTCTGGTGGTCCCAACTCTTTGAATCGCTTGGTTGTGACAAACCCGTGAATTGCTATCATTTCCTCCTGTATTTTGAACACGAAGTTTCCTCAAATGCGATTTTGCATGAACCGCAAAAAACTTCTAAACATCCCTCGTTCATCATCTCGCTTCAATGGTTGTTGTTCACGGGAGGAACATTGTTGACTGTTGCACGTTTCTCCTCGTTGGTGAGTACATGCATCTCCACGGTCTCATTTCCATTGTTAATATTCTCAATCGACATTCTCAAACATCGTCATAAAACAAGGGTTAATTAAGGAAATCAATATATCACATAATATCCCTATATCTCGACCAACTAACAAATAAGCTTAGGTAGGACACACTAGCGAAGGATTTACTCGTCTCTCTCCCTCCTAGTTCTATTCCCCGATCTCCGCCAGAGATCATATCCTAAGCTCGATACCAACTGTGGACGCCCCAAAATAGGTATACATCACCTATTCCGAGTTGTCAATACATGGTATGTAAACAACTACAACTTTATTATTACAACAAGAAATCGTGAGTTTGAATACAAATATTATCTTCTAGACAATATCTATACTCAAATAAATCCTCATCACATTTATTGATACATTATTTTACAAAAATGGTGAGGACTACTAAACAATCCTTTCTAAAACTTTCATTCCATACCCCGACTGCACTCTCGCTTATATTCTCGCCTCTTGAGAAAAATGGAACAAAAAGGAAATGGGTGAGCTCAACTAGCTCAAGAAAGAATATTATGACTAAGATAATATACAACAAATTATCGTTAGTCTTCAATGAGAGAAAATATAATAGAATACAATAGACAACAAATTTTAAATCAATATTCGCAATGAAATAATAATTCATTAGAAGAGTTAAGTAGAGAATGCAAACTACTATCTTCTATGTATGAATTTAAAAGTTCATCGCTCATCTTTTATCCCCGTAACATCAATCAATATACATCCGAATCAAATATTCATCTTTGCACTACAGGCAAAGATATTCATCGACCGGGTCATGTTCATTTAAACACTGTTCATCTTTTGACTACGGGCCAAAGATATTCTTCAGAAATCATTCATCTTTGCACTACTGAGCCAAAGATATTCTTAAGAAATCATTCATCTTTGCACTACATAAGGCCAAAGATATTCCATAATATCATCATTTAAGACCGAGGATGATGAAAATATTTTTTAAAGAAACGAATCCGGTGAAACAAAATGACAAGGATTAAGGATTAAGGATTAAGGATTCGTACTTGGTTTTATCCACGTCCAAAAATACCTCAAAAACAATCATAGTGGTGTAAAATTCAAGAATGATCAAAACATGGATACAATCAGAGTTAGTATCCGAGAATAGATGTTTTGACGAAAAGAAGAAATTTTATTTTTCTATGAATAGTATCAGATACGTGAATAGTGCCGTATACGTGAATAGTAACTCCGACACCAAAAGATAGAAATTCCACAAAAACATCTTCACGCTTCATGAATAGTACTCGTGAATAGTAACTCGTGAATAGTAACTCATGAATAGTAACTCGTGAATAGTAACTCATGAATAGTAACCCATGAATAGTAACCCCGACATGAAAAAAATTCCAAATTTGATAAAAACTTCAGATCAACATTTCAGCATAATGATATTGAAGAAATAATATCATTACGAAAAAAATAATATCCCTTACCTCGAAAGATCAAGATACTTAGCTAGAAATAAAGGGTATAGTCTTTGAAGGAACTTGCACCGTCTAGCAATACTCAAAGTATACTCAAAATACTCACAAGAATACGCTCGATAATATAGAGAGAGAAAACTTCAGTTTCTGGTGTGATTTTCAATTCTAACCTAAGCACCCTATTTATAGGAAAATGCTTAGAACACCAAAACAGAAAATTTAATAAAATAATAATATAACTAAACAAATTCAAGCCCACCTTAGACCAACTGAATTCAGCACATTTATATCACATGTGGGATTGCAAAAAACGTTTTTCTTAAATAAAACAATTAAAACTTCCAAAAATCAATTATTTTGAGCTTCTAACTTCAATAATTCATAATAAATATCCCTTTCATCAGAAAATTCGAATCTCGCTAGTTTTTATAGGAATTTCAATTCTCTACAACTTTGCAGAAGAAAGTTTTTCCAAATTCCAAATAGAAATTGACCGAAATCCACAAACAGACGATTTTCAAAGCTATAATCAAATTTCAAATAATAAATGGGGTCCACCGACATGTTTAACATGTTTTAAACATTTATTGCAACAAAAATACTCTTCCTCCACGTATACTCATATATCCCACATTCGTTGTAAAAAAATATCACCGTTAATATATTATTAAAATAAGATATTTAAATGAATTATTTTATCGTAAAAAGATAAAATATTAATTTTCAACAATTGTCATTTTAAAAATTTTCTCCATCTATATCCACATAAAATCAATATTTTCCTCATCATATAAATCAATAATTAATTATTCACAAATAATATTACGTAATCACAATATTGACAACCGTGCGGTTCAGAGAAGGGGCTTTCAATAAGAATTTCTTCTTCATTGGTAGCGCAATTAGGTGACCAAACCTCTCCTTAGACAGTAACTTTCTAGACATTGCCAACAATGTTATCTAATAATATTATTCGGATAATATGAATTATTGCTTCGATAATGAAAAATCTTGTGTAATGACAATTATTGAAACAACAAAGAATATAAAATATCAACGCAGAAGAATTATTAACTCAATAAAATATTGAGCAAGAATTACCGTAACCATTATTGAGTAGTGCCTTCACGTAAGAATCAATAATTGGTGCAATACCGCAAAGCATTGCTCAACAACGCCGTATTAGTGTGTTTTAAAACCACGGGTATTCCAACAAGATAATCTGTGAATAACTACGCCGTTATTTAAAAACAACTTATATTTGTCGTTTTCTTCATCCAATCGCTTTCCGTTATGGGGCTCACACATGGCATTGGTCGCTACCGTCATTTAATATTCCCGACGAAGATTTAATATTCCACGACCAAACGAATATTCCCAACGATAATGAATATTTTATAACCACTTGCTTATTTTGAAATATTTGCGTATTTAACCCTTAACTATCCACATTAATCAAATCAACCCTTACTATTTCAAAATAATAAATAAAGGAAATTCTTTTTATTTAAAAATTTTGGGGTCTTACAATTGCTACGATAATTGCTTTGATCATATCTCTTATATTATTGATTCAATTATTGTCACAAGATTATCATCTGTATAATATGTTATAGTATTAAATCAATAATTGAGACGACAAGTTATAAATGATTAATAATTGTTGAAAGATTAAATATGTGTTGATGAAAAAAAAATAATTTGTGGTAAGTTTGATTATTTTATGGGGGGCTCATATGTCATCATCTAAGAGTCTCTTCGTCAATAGTATTTACCTTCGTCAATAGTAATTACCTTCGTCAAATTACCCTTGTGAATAGTATTTACCTTCGTCAATAGTATTTACCTTCGTTAATAGTAATTACCTTTACCAGACGTCGAACCACTTGTCGTTTCACATTACAAAGTGCCGAACCACTTGTCGTTTCACATTACAAAGGTCAAACCACTTTTCTTTTCACATCATTAGTCGTCAAGCCACTTGCCTTTTCACACTAAGAGGTCTGCTAAGCTAGAAATCTTCTATAAATAGAGGCCTAGGGCTTCATTATTTTCACTAATTCATTCAAGCTATATAGAGAGAAAGTATAGAGAATAATAAGAGAAAGAAGAAGAGTATTTTGTTACTACACCTTCTTCTGAGATTCAATCTCCTACCAAATGTAAGGGGTGTTATACTTTCTTATTCATGAAGAGAACTGTTGTTATTCCATTGCATATTATTCTCATTGGAATAACTGTATACTGTGATTTACCCTATACTTGGTGACATTCTTCTATTATTACATTGGAACATCCTGTTTGTGTGTTTTACACAGGACTGGTTCCGTCTTTATTATTATATTTCGTTGGAACATCACATCTCATGTATTTTACACGGACATGGTTCCGTCTTTATTATTATTCTGTTGGAACATCCACATCATGTGTTTTACACAGGACTGGTTAAAATCTTTATTATTATTTTGTTGGAACATCACATGCATGTGTTTTACACGGACCGGTTCCGTTTTTATTATTATTACATTGGAACATCACATGCATGCGTTTTACGCGGGACGGGTTCCGTTATTTATTATTCTGTTGGAATAACTGCGCATGTATGTCTATCGCATGCATGGTGATTTCTTTTGTTATTCTATTCTTTATTATACCCGGTTAAGTTAAAACTTTGACTTCTATACTCCATGAAATTAGTGGAATATCCTTGATATTTGCGTTTCATCCAAAGATCTTTCATGGAAATATTCTTCCGATCATTCTTGAATTTTACTCTACAAAAAACAAGATTGTTGATAATTTGGACGTTAATAATTCTTGGATAAAATAATTCTTGAACTTGTTTTATTGAATTCTTATATCATTGTCATCATCCTCATGTTTATATTATGTTGAAAGTCATACGTGGCTCAGTAGTGCATAGATGGACTTGGTATGATTATGACCGAGAGACTATTCGGTGTAATCATGATAGTAATGTTACAAATGATGTGATAAAAATCCTCAAAGATGGTAGTAGTGCATTGGTGGATGATTGTTGGCATGATCATGACCATTAATGAATACACAAATATTCTTGGCCCGTAGTGCATGAATAATTGTGGTCGTGATACTAAAGAATATCTTGGCCGTAAAGTGGGGGTGATTCGATGATGTGGAATATTTATTAAAAGTCGAGTCTCAAATTTATAATAAATGATGAAAAACCTTTTAAAACCTAAAAGATAGTAGACTTTATTTTTACTTGACTCTTTTAATGGATTGCTTATTCATTGCAGATTAAACTGGTTGTCTATTGTATTTTATCGGTTTAACATTGTTGAAGACTATTGATAATTTATTCGCATTATCTTAGTCATAATATTTCTTCTTGGGCTAGTTGAGCTCACCCTTTCTTTCACTTTTCTCTTGTGAAATGAGAATATATTTGGGACTAGTCTGGGGAAACGAGTGATGGTCCTCAAGAGATAGCATTAGTAGTCCTCACTATTTCGTGAAAAGTGTAATAATAATTGTAATGAGGACTCCTTTTTTGAGTTTGTATAATATCTAGAGAGCGATATTTGTATTTAAACTCACGGTTTATGTATTAAGTTGTATTTAAATTTTGTACCATGTAAGTGGCGACCCAAGATGAGTGATATATACCTAATTTTGGGGGCGTCACAATAATAATATCCCTTACCTCGAAAGATCAAGACTTTAATGAAATCTGGGATATAGGCTATGACTTGGACTTGCAGATCAGTATAGCAATACTCAAAGTATACTCAAAATACTCACAAGAATACGCCGATAATATAGAGAGAGAAAACTTCGATTTACGGTGTGATTTTTAATTCTAACCCAAGACCCTATTTATAAGAAAATGCTTAGAACACCAAAGCGTAAAATTTAATAAATTAATAATATTATTTTTCAAATTTCCTACGCCCACTAATTTGGTCCAAGACATCACCACCATGTGACAAAACATTAAAAACGTTTTTCTTAATTTAAATAATTAAAACTTCCAAAAATCAATTATTTCGGAGCTTCGGAACTTCAATAATTCACAATAAATAGCCTTTTTATCCGAAAATTCGAATCTCGCAACTTTGTATAGAAAATTCAATTCTCTACAACTTTGCGTAAGAAAGTTTTCCAAATTCCAAATGTAAATTGACAAGAAATCCACAACCAGGCGATTTTTACATTTATAATCAAATTTCAAATAATAAATGGGGTCCACCGACATGTTTAACATGTTTTAAACATTTATTACAACAAAATACTCTTCCTCCTCAGATACTCTCATATATCCCACATTATTCGTCAGTAAAAATATCACCATTATTATATATTTAAAATATAATAATACATTTAAATGAATTATCTTATCGGAAAAAGATAAAATTTCAATTTTCAACAATTGTCACATTAAAATTTTCTCCATCTATATCCACATAAAATCAATATTTTCTTCATCATATAAATCAATAATTAATTATTCACAAATAATATTACAGAATCACAATATTGACAACCAGCAGGTTCAGAAAGAGGGCTTTCAATAAAGATTTCTCTCCTTCTTGGTGCGCAATTAGGTGACCAAACCTCTCCTTAGGCGTAACTTTCTAGACATTGCCAATAATGTTATCTAATAATATTATTAGGATAATATGAATTATTGCTTCGATAATGAAAAATCGTGTAATGACAATTATTGAAACAACAAAGAATATAAAATATCAACGCAACAATTATTGAATCAATAAAATAAAATATCGAATAAAGAAATATCGTAACCATTATTGAGTAAAGGCCTTTTACGTAAGAATCAATAATTGGTGCAATATCTGGTATCTTCGTGTTTTAACCACCGAGTATTTTAACAAAGATAAGCAGAATAACTTCTGTTTGTTATTTTTAAACAACTCATATTTTGCGTTTTCTTCATCCAATCGCTTTCCGTTATGGGGCCCACACATGGTCGCTACTGGTCGCATACGAATATTCCCGAGCGATTTAATATTCCACGACCAAACGAATATTCCCCGACGATAATGAATATTTTATAACCATTTGCTTATTTTGAAATATTTGCGTATTTTACCCCTAACTATCCACATTAATCAAATCAACCCTTACTATTTCAAAATAATAAATAGAGAAAATTAAATTTCATTAATAATAAGTTGGGGTCTTACAACCTCCCTCCTTATGAAATTTTGTCCTCGAAATTGGACGTCACGTACTGGTGTTTTGAAAAGGTGAGGATACCTCGCTTTCATTTTCGTTTCCAATTTCTGTGTCATTTCCTCTATAGCATGATTCCTCCACAAAACTTTAACTTGTGGTATGACCTTTCTTGGCGTAGGACATGCTCCTTCCTATCCAAGATCTTGACAGGTACCTCCTCATACGTTAAGTCTTGCTATCTCGCCCGATTCTAACTCAATAACGTGGTTTGGGTCTTTCACATATTTACTGAAGTACAGATATGTGAAACACATTATGAACACGAGACATACTCGAGGTAACGCGAGTCTATAGGCTACATTTCCTACTCGGTCAAGAATTTGAAATGGACCAATAAATCGTGGATTGAGCTTTCCTCTTCCCAAATCTTGTAACTCCCTTCCATGGAGCAACTCATGACAATACATGATCCCTACACTAAATTCCACGTCCTTTCGATGAAGATCCGCATAACTCTTTTGTCGATCTTGTGCCGTTTGTATCGTTGTCGAATCATTTGGATCTTTTAAAAGTAGTCATACACGTCTTAACCGGGTCCCAACAATGTTGCTTCACCCACCTCGCCCCAACATCTCTTTGGAGAGCGACACTTTCGTCCATATAATGCTTCAAATGGAGCCACACTATATACTTGCTCGATAATTGTTGTTGTAGGAGAATTCCAACAATGGTAAATACTTATCCCAACCGCCCTTGAAGTCTAGGACACGAGTCTTAATAAATCTTCAAGAGTTTGAATAGTCTTTTCGATTGTCCATCCGTTTGAGGATGGTATGCAACGAATCAATCAGAAATGCGTCCATAGCTTTTTGCAAGCTAACCCAAAATCTTGAAGTGAATCTTGGGTCACGATCCAAAACTATGGATACAGCATGCCATTCAACCTCACAATCTCATTCACGCACATACTAAGCAAGACGTTCAAGGAATAAGTCTCCATCGGCAAGAAATGAGCGAGACTTGGTTAATCTATTAACAATAACCCAAATAGCATTGATGCCTTGAGAAACCGTAGGAAGACAGAACGAAATCCATGGTAATGTGTTCCCACTTCCATTTCGGAATCTCAAGTGGTTGCAACGGACTCTTAGGTACTAGATGCTCTCGCCTTTTACGTTGGCAAGTTAAACACATCGAGATAAACTTTGCAATCTCTCTCTTCATATTATTCCACCAAAATGTATGTCAAGATCACGATACATTTTAGTACTTCCAGGATGGATTGCAAATGGTGTATTGTGTGCCTCTCATCATAATCTTGTACTTCAAATCGTAGTCGTTAGGGACACAAAGTCCGGAGTGGACTCAAGTATTCATTCTTCATCAATTCTCGCTTAGGAATAGCTCCTTCTTGTACTTTTCTTCTTCATACGCGATCACAAGATTCGGTGGCTTGAGCAACCTTAACTTTTCTATTAAAGTTGGCTCTATCGTATACTTGACATCATCGCACTTATTCCCGCGATATGATCTTCTACTCAATGCGTCACTACCACGTTCGCTTTACCGGGATGGTATTGAATAGTGTGTGGTCGTAGTCTTTCAATAGTTCGAGCCAACGTCACGCCGCGATGTTGAGTTCTTTTGAGTGAAGAAATATTTAAGGCTTTTATGGTCCGAATATATCTCCACTTTCTCCCCATATAGATAGTGCCTCCATATCTTTTTAAGAAAGCATCGGGCCGCTAACTCTAGATCATGAGTAGGATAATTCCTCTCATACTCTTTAAGTTGTCGCGAGGCATAGGCTATGACTTTCCCACGTTGCATGAGAACACATCCTAACCCTTTGCTCAAGCTCATTTGTGAGATAACAAATCCATCCGAACCGGATGGTATTGTTAGAAACAGTCTTAGAAATAAGTCTCTCTTGACTCTTGGAAACTCATCTCGCATTCTTCGCTCCAAATGAATTTTGTATCCTTCCGAGTTATTTGAGTTAATGGAGTAGCGATTCGAGAAAACCCTTCCACGAATCTCCGATAATAACCACTAGACCAAGAAAGCTCGTGCTTGATCCACCGACTTTATTTGCTCCAACTTTGTATTGCTTCAATCTTCGCCAGTCCACGGATACTCTATGTTTTGACACACGTGCCCAAGAAATGCTACTTCCTCAAGCCGTAACTCGCATTTCTTCAATTTGGCATATAGTTTGTTTTCACGAAGCCTTTGTAGTACCAGCTTCAAATGGTGTTCATGATCTTCATGACTTTTGGAATATATGAGGATGTCATCAATAAAGACAACAACAAACAGATCCAAATATTCCTTGAATACTCGGTTCATCATATCCATGAAAGTCATAGGAGCATTAGTCATCCGAAAGACATTACTAAGAATTCATAATGCCCGCATCGAAGTTCTAAAGCGATCTTTGGAATATCCTCGCTTTTAATCTTCAAATTGATGATATCGAAGCTAAGATCGATTTTTGAAAAGAATTGTGGCCCTTGCAGAATTGGTCAAACAATTCATCAATACGAGGTAGAGGATACCTATTCTTTACGGTGACATGGTTCAATTCCGATAGTCAATCTAAAGTCGCATACTCCCGTCTTTCTTCTTTACTGAATAAAAAACAGAGCACCCCAAGGAGATGTACTAGGACGAATGAAACCGATGTCCAATAATTCTCGTAGTTGGACCTTTAACTCCCGAAGTTCAATAGGAGCCATTCGATATGGAGTTTTAGAAATGGGCTTTGTGCAGTTCAAGATCAATAAAGAATTCAACTTCACGTTCGGGGTAGGCCGGAAGTTCTTTGAAATACGTCAGAAAGTCAATAACAACAGAATATTATTCAAATTTGACGTGTCTTTATTCAAATCCATAACATGGGCTAAGAAAGCTTGACATCCGTTTTCAATAAACGAATAGCTTTATGATTAGATATGACAAATGATTGATTTTAATGGTTTAGTTGCTTGAATTGCATAAACAAGGTTGGTAGGAATATGAAAACTAACAACCTTACGAAAATAATCAATTTTGGCATGATGAGTAGTTAACCAATCAATCCCTAAAATCACATCAAAAGCAAGTATCTTTAAAGAGATAAGGTCAATGTGTAAGGTGATGGTGCCAACTTGAATCAAACAAGATTTATAAATGTGGATGTGATGAAAGTTTCTCCTAACGGAGTTTCCACAGATAGGTCAAAGTCTAATTTCTCCGAGTCAAGTTTAAACGTTGAGCACATGCGGAGAGATAAATGAATGGGTAGCACCTTAAGTATCAAGTAAGGTATAAACTTCGCAAGAATTTATAAATAGCTTACCGTGATCACCTCGTTTGGGTTCCTCGCATTATGACCGATCACAACAAACGCTCTTCCGGAATCGTTGACTTTGACTTTTTCAGGGACGATCTTTTGAGTCACCGCCTCATTGAACTAGGTTTCTATACTGCATAATCTGAAAGCGATATGTCCTTCCTTTCCACAATTATAGCATACCTTGAATCTGTTGTGGACGGTTTTGATCGATATGTCCCTCTTCCGCATTTATAGATATGACCGGGTGGTCGTTCTCCTCCCTTAGAACCGATTCTTTAAGACCTTTGCGTCTTCACATGGTCGTTGTTAAATCTCCTCTTTTAAAATCTCCTCCGACTCGCTTCTTCTATTTTCATGGCTATGATTACCACCAGAGTGGTTACCATTTTTGTCCGTCTGTGCTTTTCTCCATTTGGTTATCATTACTCTATTGACCGCTATCTCCGATGCGATCCTCGGTTATGGTCCCTCGGTTGAACATACTCGTTATCTCGCTTCTAACAATTGAGCCACATTAACAACATCCGAATAGAGAGAAAATTTATGAGAAATGAGATATTGTCGTATCTTAGGGTTCAAACCTCTCAAACGCGCGCGTCATCGTTCCCCATTCTCCACCAAATGAGGTGCAAACTGGATAACTCGCAAACTTTGCCTCGTCATTGAGAGACACCGCCATGTTGTTTTATTATAATCGATGAACTCCACTTCCTTCATATATTTAACACTTCGGAAAGTATTTGTCAATAAATAATTTCTGAAATGTCTCCCAAGACATCTTTGAGTCTTAATTTGGATGGGTACGCTTCACAAACTCCCACCGAAGAGTCCGCCTCGCCACGGAACATAAAGGTGGCGAATGGAACCTTCGTTCTTAGTGCATCCCAAGACATCGAATATCTTGGTAATTTGCTTGACCCATGTTTCCACCATGATCGGATTGGCTTTCCCTTAAATTCGTGGTCCCAACTCTTTGAATCGCCATTTGTGACAACCCGTGAATTGCTATCATTTCCTCCTGTATTTTGAACACGAGTCTCCTCGTCGATTTTGCATGAATCGCAAAAAGCTTCTAAACATCCCTCGTTCATCATACGCTTCAATGGTGTTGTTCATGCGGGAGGAACATTGCCACTTTGTTGCACGCTTTTCTTCTTTGTGAGAGTACAGCGTCTCCACGGTCTCATTTCCATTGTTAATATTCTCATCGACATTCTCAAATCATCATCATAAAACAAGGGTTAATTAAGGAAATCAATATATCACATAATATCCTTATATACTAACCAACTAACAAATAAGCTTAGGTAGGACACACTAGCGAAGGATTTACTCTCTCTCCCTCCTAGTTCTATTCCCCGATCTCCATGGAGATCATATCCTAAGCTCGATACCAACCTATGACACCCCCAAAATACGTATACATCACCCATTTACGAGTTGTCAATACATGGTGCGTAAACAACTACAACTTTATTATTACAACAGTAAAACTATGAGTTTGAATACAAATATTATCTTCTAGACAATATCTAAACTCCAATAAATCCTCATCACATTTATTGATACATTATTTTACAAAAATGGTGAGGACTACTAAACAACTCTCTCTAAAACTTTCATTCCATACCCCGACTCGTACTCGCTATATTCTCGCCTCCTGAGAAGAAAAATGGAACAAAAAGGAAAAGGGTGAGCTCAACTAGCCCAGTAAAGAATATTATGACTAAGATAATATACGACAAATTATCGTTAGTCTTCAACAGGGAAAAATCTAATAGAATACAATAGACAACAAATTTTAAATCAATATTCGCAGCGGAAATAATAATTCATTAGAAGAGTTAAGTAGAGAATGGAAACTACTATCTTCTATATATGAATTTAAAAGTTCATCGTCTATCTTTTATCCTCGTAACATCAATCATATATATATCGGAATCAAATATTCATCTTTGCACTCAAAGCCAAAGATATTCATCGATTAGTCATGTTCATCTAAACACTGCTCATCTTTGCAATACAAGCCAAAGATATTCTTGAAATCATTCATCTTTGCACTACGGGCCAAAGATATTCCATAATATCATCATTTAAAAATCAAGATGATGAAAATATTTTAAAGAAACGAATCCAAGTGAAACAAAATGACAAGGATTAAGGATTAAGGATTCGTACTTTATTTTATCCACGCCCAAAAATACCTCAAAAATAATCACAGTGGTGTAAAATTCAAGAATGATCAAAACATGGATACAATCAAAGCTAGTATCCGAATAGATATTTTAGACGAAAAGGAAAATTTTCATTTTTCGATGAATAGTGTCGATTCGTGAATAAGACCAGATCACGTGAATAAAGGTCAGATATCGTGAATAGTAACTCGACACCAAAAGTTCCAAATTTGATAAAAACTTCACATCAATATTTCAAAGATAATGATATTGAAGAAATAATATCATTAAAAAAATAATAATATCCCTTACCTCGAAAGATCAAGATTTCTAATTGAAACAGGATATAAGGCTATGACTTGGACTTGCAATCAGTATAGCAATACTCAAAGTATACTCAAAATACTCACAAGAATACGCTCGATAATATAGAGAGAAAACTTGATTTACGGTGTGATTTTCAATTCTAACCTAAGCACCTATTTATAGGAAAATGCTTAGAACACCAAAGCAGTAAAATTTAATAAATTAATAATATTATTTTTTCAAATTTCGGACTTTGTTTCCTAATGACGACTCGATTTGAAGTACAAGATTATGATGGAGGCACACAATACACCATTTGCAATCCATCTCGGAAGTACTAAAATGTATCGTGATCTTCGACATACATTTTGGTGGAACAATATTAAGAGAGATATTGCAAAGTTTATCTCGATGTGTTTAACTTGCCAACGTGTAAAGGCAGAGCATCTAGTACCTAAGGGTCCGTTGCAACCACTTGAGATTCTGAAATGGAAGTGGGAACACATTACCATAGATTATGTTACGGGTCTTCTTACGGTTTCTCAAGGCATCGATGCTATTTGGGTTATTGTTGATAGATTAACCAAGTCTGCTCATTTCTTACCGATACGGGAGACTTATTCCCTTGAACGTCTTGCTCATATGTATGTAAATGAGATTGTGAGATTGCATGGCATGCCAGTATCCATAGTTTCGGATCGTGACCCAAGATTTACTTCAAGATTTTGGGTTAGCTTGCAAAAAGCTATGGACACGGATTTACGATTTAGTTCGGCATACCATCCTCAAACGGACGGACAATCAGAGAGGACTATTCAAACTCTTGAAGATTTATTAAGACTCTGTGTCCTAGACTTCAAAGGGAGTTGGGATAAGTATTTATCATTGGTGGAATTCTCCTATAACAACAGTTATCAGACAAGCATTGGTGTGGCCCCATTTGAAGCATTGTATAGATGAAAGTGTCGCTCTCTAGTATGTTAGGACGAGGTGGGTGAAGCAACATTGTTGGGACCAAAGTTGGTACGTATGACTACGGAAAAGATACAAATGATTCGATAACGTATACAAACGACACAAGATCGACAAAAGAGTTATGCGGATCTTCATCGAAAGGACGTGGAATTTAGTATTGGGGATCATGTATTGTTGCTTGTTGCCCAATGGAATGGAGTTACAAGATTCGAAAAGAGAGGAAAGCTCAATCCACGATTTATTGGTCCATTTTAAATTCTTGACCGAGTAGGTAATGTAGCCTATAGACTAGCGTTACCTCCGAGTATGTCTCGTGTTCATAATGTGTTTCACATATCTGTACTTCGTAAATATGTGAAAGACACGAACCACGTTATTGAGTTAGAACCGGACGAGATTGCTGAAGACTTAACGTACGAGGAGGTACCTGTCAAGATCTTGGATAGGAAGGAGCATGTCCTACGCACGAAGGTCATACCACAAGTTAAAGTTTTGTGGAAAAACCATGCTATAGAGGAAATGACATGGGAGTTGGAAATAGAAATGAAAGCGAGGTATCCTCACCTTTTCGAAACACCAGGTACGTACGTCAATTTCAAGGACGAAATTTCATAAGAAGGGGAGGTTGTAAGACCCCAACTTATTATTTAATGAAATTAAATTTCCTCTATTTATTATCTTGAAATAGTAAGGTTGATTTGATTAATGTGGTAAGTTATGGGTAAATGCGCAATTATTTCAAACAAGCAAGTGGTTTTAAAATATTCATTGTTGACGGGAATATTCGTTTGGTCGTGGAATATTACGTGATCGTTTGGGAATATTAAATTTACTGCGACCTTTTGTGGGAGCCCCATAATGAGAAAGTTATTGGATGAAGAAAACGACAAGAATAAGTTGGTTATAAATAACTGGCGTAGTTATTCTTTATTATCTCTGTTGGAATACCCGGTGGTTAAAACACAGAAGACATGGTATTACACCAATTATTGATTCTTACGTGAAGAAGGCACTACTCAATAATTGTTACAAGTGAATTATATTCGTATTTTATTTTATTGATTCAATAATTGTTGCGTTGATATTTTATATTACTGTTGTTTTAATAATTGTTATTGCACAGTATTTTCTATTATGGAGCAATAATTCATATTATCTGAATAATATTATTAGATAACATTATTGGCAATGTCTAGAAAGTTCTGTCTAAGGAGAGATTTGGTCATCTAATCAATTGCTGGCTAAATAGGAGAGAGATCCTTATCGGAAGCCCCTCTTTCCAGGAGGCGCACTGGTTGTCGATATTGTGATTCGTAATATTATTTGTGAATAATTAATTATTAATTTACATGATGAGGAAAATATTAATTTTATGTGGATATAGATGGAGAAAATTTTTAATGTGACAATTGTTGAAAATTAATATTCTATCTTTTTTTGATAAAATACTTCATTTAAATATATTATTTTAATAATATAATAATGGTGATATTTTTACAATAAATGTGGGATATATGAGTATATGAGGAGGAAGAGTATTTTTGTTGCATTAAATGATTAACACATGTTTTGTGTGTCCAGAGACTCCAATTCTTGATAGAAATTTGATTATAGCACATGTAAAATTGTCCGTTTGTGGATTTTGATCAATTTCATTTGGAATTTGGAAAAACTTTCTTCTGCAAAGTTGTAGAGAATGAAATTTCCTATGGAAAGGATATATGGCTCGAATTTTTTTGATAAAAGGGCTATTTATTATGAATTATTGAAGTTCCGAAGTTCCGAAATAATTGATTTTTGGAAGTTTTATTTATTTTTTTGATAAAAAATGTTTTTTTGTATTTTGTGGACATCATTAACATGTGCAAAGTGCTAAAATCAGATGTCTAGAGGTGGGCTAAGGAAAATTTGATAAATATATTAATATTATATTAAATTTTCTACTTTGGTGTTCTAAGCATTTTCCTATAAATAGGGTGCTTAGGTTAGAATTGAAAATCACACGGAAAGTCAAGTTTTCTCTATTTCTCTCTCAATATATTGAGCGTATTCTTGTGAGTATTTTGATACCTTGAGTGTTGCTATACGGTGCAAGTTCCCTTCAGCACTATATCTAGTATTCTAGTCAGGAGTACCGTCTTTTCGAGGTAAGGGATGTTATTTTTTCATATATGATATTATTTTTTTCAATATCATTATGCCGACGTATTGATCTGAACTTTTAATCAAATTTGGAACTTTTTGTGTCGGGGTTACTATTTACGTATACGACACTATTCACGAATACGGCACTATTCATCGAAAAATGAAATTTTTTCCTTTTCGTCCAAAATATCTATTATGGATACTAGCTTTGATTGTATCCATGTTTTGATCATTCTTGAATTTTACTTCACTATGATTATTTATGAGGTATTTTTGGACATGAAATAACTGAAATACGAATCTTTGATATTTATCTTTTGTTTCACTAGATTTTTTTTTTCTTTAAAATATTTTTCATCATCCTCGGTCCCTAAATGATGATGATTATTGAATATCTTTGGCACAGTAGTGCAAAGATAAATGATTTTAAAATGAATATCTTTGGCCCAGTAGTGCAAAGATGAGCAGGTGTTGAGATGAACATGACCGACTGATGAATATCTTTGGCCTGTAGTGCAAAGATGAAAATTTGATTCAAGATGAATATTGATTGATGTTACAGGGATAAAATATTGACGATGAAATTTTAAATTCATAGATAATAGTAGATTTCATTTTCTACGTAACTCATCTACTTAATTATTATTTCATTTCAGCATTGCTCAAACTTGTTGTCTATTGTATTCTATCAGATTTTTCCCTGTTGAAGACTAACGATAATTTGTTCTATATTATCTTAGTCATAATATTCTTTACTGGGCTAGTTGAGCTCACCATTTTCCTTTTTGTTTCATTTTCTTCTCAGGATGCGAGAATGTAGCGAGTACTAGTCGGGGTACGGAATGAAGGTTTTAGGAAGTTGTTTTAGTAGTCCTCACCATTTTTGTAAAGTATTTTATCAATAATTGTAATGAGGACTTAGTTGGGTATGTATATTGTCTAGATGACAATATTTGTATTTAAACTCACAGTTTATGGGTTGTATTAATAAAGTTGTAGTTGTTTATGTACCATGTTATTGACGACTCAGAATGGGTGATGTATACCTATTTTGGGGGCGTCACAATGAGTTATTGATCTAATAATGGGAAATAATGTGTCGTGATAATTATTGAAATAACAATAATATAAAATATCAACGCAGTAATTATTGAATCAATAAAATAAAATATTGAGCAAGAATTATCGTAACAATTATTGAGTAGTGTCTTCTTACGTAAGAATCAATAATTTAAAAATATTGTGCAATACCGGGTGCTACTATGTAACCACGCCAGACATCGTATTTTAACCACGTGTATTCCAACAATGTTAACGGTAAAAATTACGCCGTTATTTATAAAAACTCATATTTGTCATTTTCTTCATCCGATAGTTATTCTGTTATGGGGCCCACAACTAGTTGCGTCTTACGACCGACAAAAATAATATTCCACGACCAAACGAATATTCTCCGACAACAATGAGTATTTTATAACCACTTGCGTATTTTGAAAAAAGTTCATATATCACCCTTAACTTTACTTTTTATCAATTTAACCATTTATTGAATATGAAAATTGAATAATTTTATTTCATAAAATTCGGAGTCTTACAATCGAAGCAAAGTCGTGATTGACGATATATTTGCTTTCTATAGCATCGGATATTACTTTGATTCACGACACGGATCCGAACCACAAAAGCGTGGAAGAATGTCGGAAAAGAAAAGATTGGCCAAAATGGAAAGATTCTATTCAAACCGAGCTACAATCTCTATTGAAAAGAGAGGTATTTGGACCGAGAGTCCAAACAACTCTTTGGGTGTTATCGATTGGAAACAAATGGGTATTTGTACGAAAGCGAAATGAGAAAAATAAAATTGTGAGATACAAAGTCCGACTTGTAGCTCAAGGGTTTTCATAAAAACCTGGTATTGATTATCAGGATACATATTCTCCAGTAATGGATGGAGTCACTTTTCGCTTTCTGATAGGTATGGCAACCATGGAAGGTTTGGAAACACGTCTGATGGATGTTGTAACTGCATACCTATATGGCTCACTTGATAGTGAGATTTACATGAGAATTCCTGAAGGATTGAAAATGGCTGAATTACAAAGGCCACGTCACATATATTCAATCAAGTTACAACACTCATTGTATGGGTTGAAACAGTCTAGTCGTATGTGGTATAATCGACTTAGTGATTATTTAATAAAAGATGGATATATAAATGATCAAGTATGTCCATGTGTTTTTATTAAGAAATTACAAAGTAGATTTTCCATCATTGCTGTATATGATTTGAATCTTGTAGGTACTCCTGAAGAACTCACAAGAACTGCTACTTATTTAAAAGATGAATTTGAAACGAAAGATCTTGGAAAGACAAAATTCTGTTTAGGAATACAAGTGCAGCATTTAGCATATGGAATTTTTGTTCATCAATCCACATATGCTGAAAAGATTCTCAGTCGTTTTCATATGGATAAAGCTCATCATTTGACTACCCCGATGGTTGTTCGATCTTTAGAAGTTGATAAAGATCTATTTCGGCCTCTAGAAAGTGGGGAAGAAGTTCTTGGACCTGAAGTTCCATACCTAAGTGCAATAGGTGCTCTTATGTATCTTGCAAACTGTACACGACCTGATATAACTTTTGTTGTCAACTTGTTAGCAAGATATAGTTCTTCTCCAACTAAGAGACATTGGGATGAGATCAAACACATTTTGAGATACCTCCGTGGAAGTATAGATCTTGGGTTATTTTATCCAAGAGATTCAACGTCGCTATTGGTTGGATATGCCGATGCAGGATATTTATTAGATCCACACAATGGAAGATCACAAACAGGTTATGTATTTACATATTGTGGCACAGCCATATCCTGAAAATCCACAAAGCAAACCATGACAGCTACATCTTCAAATCACTCAGAGATTCTCGCTATACATGAAGCAAGCAGAAAGTGTGTTTGGTTGAGATCAATTATTCAGCATATTCAAAAGTTATGTGGATTACCATCAATCAAAGACATTCCTAAAATTCTGTATGAGGATAACACCGCATGCATTGCTCATCTAAGAGGAGGGTACATCAAAGGAGATAGAACAAATTAAACACATTTCACCTAAATTCTTCTCCACACATGAGCTACAAAAGAAGGGTGGTATAGATGTGCATCAAATTCGATCATGTGATAATCTAGCCGACTTATTCACAAAGTCGCTACCAAATACAACGTTTGCAAAACTTCAAAAAAAGATCGGAATGTGTCGACTAAAAGACCTATAACAACATTTCATCAAGAAGTAATGAATTCCTTTTGAGAGGAAGACTGTACTCTTTTTCCTTAGTCACGGTTTTTATCCCAATAAGTTTTTTCTGACAAGGTTTTAACGAGGCAGTCAATTAAAGGATATTTATGTAAAAGATATGTAATTTTTTTCCCTTCGTTAAGTTTTTCCCACTGGATTTTCTTAACAAAGTTTTTAATGAGACATAATCTTCTATCGTAGGGAATCAAGGGAAGTGTTATAATGTAAGACCCCAACTTATTATTAATGAAATTTAATTTTCTCTATTTATTATTTTGAAATAGTAAGGGTTGATTTGATTAATGTGGATAGTTAGGGGTAAAATACGCAAATATTTCAAAATAAGCAAGTGGTTATAAAATATTCATTGTTGTCGGGGAATATTCGTTGGTCGTGGAATATTCGTACTGTCGGGGAATATTCGTACGACGGCGCAGCCATGTGTGGGCCCCATAACGGAAAGCGATTGGATGAAGAAAACGACAAATATGAGTTGTTTAAAAATAATAAAAGTAGTTTGTTATCAATTATCATCGTTAAAATACTCTGTGGTTAAAACACAAGAAGACACCAGTATTGCACCAATTATTGATTCTTACGTAAGAAGGCACTACTACTCAATAATGGTTACGAGAATTATCGCTCAAAGATTTTATTTTATTGATTCAATAATTCTTTGCGTTGATATTTTATATTGCTGTTGTTTCAATAATTGTCATTACACAGTATTTTTCATTATCGAAGCAATAATTCATATTATCTGAATAATATTATTAGATAACATTATTGGCAATGTCTAGAAAGTTCTGTCTAAGGAGAGGTTTGGTCACCTAATTGCGGCCAAGATGAGAGAAATCTTTATTCGAAAGCCCTCTTTCCGAAACCGCCTCGTTGTCAATATTGTGATTCTGTAATATTATTTGTGAATAATTAATTATTGATTCATATGATGAAGAAAATATTGATTTTATGTGGATATAGATGGAGAAAAATTTTAATGTGACAATTGTTGAAAATTGAAATTTTATCTTTTTCTGATAAGATAATTCATTTAAATGTATTATTATATTTTAAATATATAATAATGGTGATATTTTTACTGACGAATGTGGGATATATGAGTATACGAGGAGGAAGAGTATTTTTGTTGCAATAAATGTTTAAAACATGTTAAACATGCTCGGTGGACCCCATTTATTGATTGAAATTTGATTATAGCACGTAAAATCGCCTGTTTATGGATTTGGTCAATTTCTCTTTGGAATTTGGAAAACTTTTTTTCGCAAAGTTGTAGAGAATTGAATTTCCTATAAAAAGTCGCGAGATTTGAATTTTTCGGATAAAAGGCTATTTATTGTGAATTATTGAAGTTCAAGTTCAAATAATTGATTTTTGGAAGTTTTAATTATTTAAATTAAGAAAAACATTTTTAATGTTTTGTCACATGGTGGTGATGTCTTGGACCAAATTAGTGGGCGTAGGAAATTTGAAAAATAATATTATTAATTTATTAAATTTTTCGCTTTTGGTGTTCTAAGCATTTTCCTATAAATAGGTGCTTAGGTTAGAATTGAAAATCACACGTAAATCAAGTTTTCTCTCTATATTATCGAGCGTATTCTTGTGAGTATTTTGAGTATACTTTGAGTATTGCTATACTGGTGCAAGTCCAAGTCATAGCCTTTATATCCTGTTTCAAATTTGTAAGATCGATCTTTCGAGGTAAAGGATATTATTATTTTCAGAATGATATTATTTCTTCAATATCATTATGTTGAAATATTGATCCAAGTTTTTATCAAATTTGGAACTTTTGGTGTCTGAGTTCTTATTCACGATATACAAGACTATTCACGATACTCTGATCTTATTCACGAATCACGACACTATTCATCGAAAAATGAAAATTTTCCTTTTCGTCAAAAATATCTATTCTAGATACTAGCTTTGATTGTATCCATGTTTTGATCATTCTTGAATTTTACACCACCGTGATTATTTTTGAGGTATTTTTGGACGTGGATAAAACAAAGTACTTAATCCTTAATCCTTAATCCTTAATCCTTCCTGTCATTTTGTTTCCTTTGGATTCGTTTTTTAAAAATATTTTCATCATCTTCGCCTTAAATGATGATATTATGGAATATCTTTTATTCAGAAAGTGCAAAGATGAATGATTTTCAAGAATATCTTTGGGCTCAGTAGTGTAAAAAAGATGAACAGTGTTTAGATGAACATGACTAATCGATGAATATCTTTCGCCTCGTAGAGCAAAGATGAATATTTGATTCCAGATATATATTGATTGATGTTACAGGATAAAAGATAGACGATGAACTTTTAAATTCATACATGTAAGATAGTAGTTTGCATTCTCTACTTAACTCTTCTAATGAATTATTATTTCATTGCATAATATTGATTTAAAATTTGTTGTCTATCAGATTCTATTAGATTTTTCCCATTTGAAGACTAACGATAATTTGTTGTATATTATCTTAGTCATAATATTTTTTATCGGGCTAGTTGAGCTCACCCTTTTCCTTTTTGTTCCATTTTTCTTCTTAGGAGGCGAGAAATATAAATGAGTACGCAGTGGTGTATGGAATGAAAGTTTTAGAGAGAGTTGTTTAGTAGTCCTCACCCATTTTGTAAAATAATGTATCAATAAATGTGATGAGGATTTATTGGAGTTTAGATATTGTCTAGAAGATAATATTTGTATTCAAACTCATAGTTTTCATTGTTGTAATAATAAAGTTGTAGTTGTTTCGCATCATGTATTAACAACTCGTAATGGGTGATGTATACCTATTTTGGGGGTGTCACAGGTTGGTATCGAGCTTAGGATATGATCTCCAAGTGAGATCGGGAATAGAACTAGGAGGAGAGACGAGTAAATCCTTCGCTAGTGTGTCCTACCTAAGCTTATTTGTTAGTTGGTCAAGATATAAGGATATTATGTGATATATTGATTTCCTTAATTAACCCTTATTTTATGATATGATTTGGGAATGTCGAATCGAGAATATTAACAATGGAAATGAGATCGTGGAGACGCTCAGACTCACCAACGAAGAAAACGCAACAGTCGGGCAATGTTCCTCCCGTGAACAACACACCACCGAAGCGAGAGATGATGAACGAGGGATGTTTAGAAGCTTTTTATAGTTCATGCAAAATCGATTTAGGAGACTCGTGTTCAAAATACTGAGAGGAAATGATAGCAATTCACGGGTTGTCACAGCCAAGCAGTTCAAAGAGTTGGGACCACTGAATTTAAGGGAAAGCCGATCCGATCATGGCCGGGAAACATGGGTCAAGCAAATTACCAAGATATTCGATGTCTTGGGATGCACGGAAGAATGAAGGTTCCATTCGCCACCTTTTTATGTTCCATGGCGAGGTAGACTCATTGGTGGGAGTCTCGTGAAGCGCACTCCATCCAAACCACACTCAAAGATGTCTTGGGAGACATTTCAGAATTATTTAATGACAAATACTTTCCGAAAGTGTTCGCTATATGAAGGAAGTGGAGTTCATCGATTATAACAAAACAACATGGCGGTGTCTCAAAGACGAGGTAAAGTTTGCAGAGTTATCCGTGTTTGCACCTCATTTGGTGGAGAATGAGGAACGATGACACGGATGTTTTTGAGAGGTTTGAAACCCAAGATACGACAATATCTCATTTCTCATAAATTTTTCTCTATTCGGATGTTGTTAATGTGGCTCAATTGTTAGAGCGAGATAACGAGTATGTTCAACCGAGGGACCATAACCGAGGATCGTATCGTAGATAGATAGCAATCAATAGAGTAATGATAACCAAATGGAGAAAGAAACAGACGGACAAAAATGGTAACCACTCTGGTGGTAATCATGGCCATGAAAATAGAAGAAAAGAAAGTCGGGAGGAGATTTTAAAAGAGGAGATTTAACAACGACCATGTGAAGACGACAAGTCTTTGGCAAAGAATCGGTTCTAAGGAGGAGAACGACCACCCATTATATGCTATAAATGCGAGAAAGAGGGACATATCACCAAAACCGCCCACAACAGCAGCTCAAGGTATGCTATAATTGTGGAAAGGAAGGACATATCGCCGAGATTGTATTTGCAGAAGCGAAACCTAGTTCAATGGGGCGGTGACTCAAAAGATCGTCCCGTAAAAGTCAAAGTCAACGATTCCGGAAGAGCGTTTGTTGTGATCGGTCATAATGCGAGGAACCCAAACGAGGTGATCACGGTAAGTTTATTTATAAATTCTTTAAGTTTATAATTTTACTTGATACCGGCATACCCATTCATTTATCTCTCCTGCATGTGCTCAACGCTTAAACTTGACCGGAGAAATTAGACTTTGACCTATCGTGGAAACTCCGTTAGAGAAACTTTCATCACATCCATCGCTTATAAATCTTGTTTGAGTCAAGTTGGCACCATCACCTTTACCATTGACCTTATCTCTTTAAAGATACTTGCTTTTGATGTGATTTTAGGATTGATTGGTTAACTACTCATCATGCCAAAATTGATTGTTTTCGTAAGGTTGTTAGTTTTCATATTCCTAACCAACCCGTTGTATTTAATTCAAGCAACTAAACCATTAAAATCAATCACCATCATATCTAATCATAAATCTATTCGCTTATTGAAAAACGGATGTCAAACTTTCTTAGCCCATGTTATGGATTTGAATAAAGACACGCCAAATTTGAATAATATTCCTGTTGTTATCGACTTTCCGACGATTTCAAGAACTTCCGGCCTACCCCGTAACGTGAAGTTGAATTCTTTATTGATCTTGAACCCGTACAAAGCCCATTTCTAAAACTCCATATCGAATGGCTCCTATTGAACTTCAGAGTTAAAGGTCCAACTACGTGAATTGTTGGACATCGGTTTTTTTCGGCCCTAAGACATCTCCTCGGGGTGCTCCTGCTTTTATTCAGAAAGAAGAAAGACGGAGTATGCGATTTTGTATTCACTATCGGAATTGAACCATGTCACCATCAAGAATAGGTATCCTCACCTCGTATTGATGACTTGTTTGACCAATTGCAAGGGCACAATTCTTTTCAAAAATCGATCTTCGCTCGGATATCATCATTTGAAGATTAAAACCGAGGATATTCCAAAGACCGCCTTTAGAACCCTAAGACGGGCATTATGAATTCTTAGTCATGTCTTTCGGACTGACTAATGCTCCTGCGGCTTTCATGGATATGATGAACCGAGTATTCAAGGAATATTTAGATTAGTTTGTTGTTGTCTTTATTGATGACATCCTCATATATTCCAAAAGTCGTGAAAATCATGAGCACCATTTGAAGCTGGTACTCCAAAGGCTTCGTGAAAACAAACTATATGCCAAATTGAAGAAATGCGAGTTCGCTTCGAGGAAGTAGCATTTCTTGGGCACGTGGTGTCAAAACATGGAGTATCCGTGGACCCGGCGAAGATTGAAGCAATACAAAGTTGGAAGCAACCAAGTCGGTGATCAAGCACGTAGCTTTCGGGTCTAGTTGGTTATTATTGGAGATTCGTGGAAGGGTTTTCTAATCGCTACTCCATTAACTCGCCTAACTCGGAAGGATACAAAATTCGTTTGGAGCGAAGAATGCGAGAAGAGTTTCCAAGAGCTCAAGAGGAGACTTATTTTAAGACTGTTTCTAACAATACCATCCGGTTCGGATGGATTTGTTATCTACAAATGATGCTTCGTGCAAAGGGTTAGGATGTGTTTTCATGCAACGTGGGAAAGTCATAGCCTATGCCTCGCGACAACTTAAAGAGTATGAGAGGAATTATCCTACCATGATCTAGAGTTAGCGGCAAGTAAATAAGTTGCCGCTTAAAGATATGGAGGCACTATCTATATGGGGAGAAAGTGGAGATATATTCAGATCCATAAAAGCCTTAAATATTTCTTCACTCAAAAAGAACTCAACACACGCGGCAAATGACGTTGGCTCGAACTATTGAAAGACTACGACCACACTATTCAATACCATCCCGGTAAAGTTTAACGTGGTAGATGACGCATTGAGTAGAAGATCATATGCGGGAATAAGTGCGATGATGTCAAGTATACGACAGAGCCAACTTTAATAGAAAAAGTTAAGGTCGCTCAAGCCACCCAATCTTGAGTCGATGCGCGTATGAAGAAGAAAGTACAAGAAGGAGCTATTCCTAAGCGAGAATTGATGAAGAATGAATACTTGAGTCCACTCTGCACTTTGTGTCCCTAACGACTCGATTTGAAGTACAAGATTATGATGGAGGCACATAATACACCATTTGCAATCCATCCTCGAAGTACTAAAATGTATCGTGATCTTCGACATACATTTTGGTGGAACAATACGAAGAGAGAGATTGCAAAGTTTATCTCGATGTGTTTAACTTGCTAACGGTAAAAAGTGAGCATCTAGTACCCAAGGGTCCGTTGCAACCACTTGAGATTCGAAATGGAAGTGGGAACACATTACCATGGATTTCATTCTGGGTCTTCCTACGGTTTCTCAAGGCATCAATGCTATTTGGGTTATTGTTAATAGATTAACCAAGTCCGCTCATTTCTTGCCGATACGGAGACTTATTCCTTGAATGTCTTGCTAGTATGTGACGTGAATGAGATTGTGAGGTTGCATGGCATGCCTCAGATCCATAGTTTTGGATCGTGACCCAAGATTCACTTCAAGATTTTGGGTTAGCTTGCAAAAAGCTATGGGCACGGATTTATTTATCTAGATTCGCATACCATCCTCAAACCGGACGGACAATCGTAAAGGACTATTCAAACTCTTGAAGATTTATTAAGACTCGTGGTCCTAGACTTCAAGGGCGGTTGGGATAAGTATTTACCATTGTTGGAATTCTCCTACAACAACAGCTTATCGTGCAAGTATAGGTGTGGCTCCATTTCAAGCATTATATGGGACGAAAGTGTCGCTCTCCAAAGATGTTGGGACGAGGTGGGTGAAGCAACATTGTTGGGACCCGAAAGTTAAGACGTATGACTATGGAAAAGATCCAAATGATTCGACAACGATACAAACCAGCACAAGATCGACAAAAAGAGTTATGCGGATCTTCATCGAAAGGACGTGGAATTTAGTGTGGGGATCATGTATTATTCATGAAGTTGCTCCATGGAAGGAGTTACAAGATTTGGGAAGAGAGGAAAGCTCAATCCACGATTTATTGGTCCATTTCAAATTCTTGACCGAGTAGAAATGTAGCCTATAGACTCGCGTTACCTCCGAAAGTATGTCTCGTGTTCATAATGTGTTTCACATATCCGCACTTTATAAATATGTGAAAGACCCAAACCACGTTATCGAAGTTAGAACCTGGACGAGATAGCCAAGACTTAACGATGAGGAGGTAATTGTCAAGATCTTGGATAGGAAGGAGCATGTCCTACGCCAAGAAAGGTCATACCACAAGTTAAAGTTTTGTGGAGGAATCATGCTATAGAGGAAATGACCGGGAATTGGAAACGGAAATGAAAGCGAGGTATCCTCACCTTTTCAAACACCAGCACGCACGCCAATTTCGAGGATGAAATTTCATAAGGAGGGAGGTTGTAAGACCCCAACTTATTATTAATGAAATTTAATTTTCTATTTATTATTTTGAAATAGTAAGGGTTGATTTGATTAATGTGGATAGTTAGGGTAAAATACGCAAATATTTCAAAATAAGCAAGTGGTTATAAAATATTCATTGTTGTTTGGGAATATTCGTTGGTCGTGGAATATTCAGATCGCTTTGGGAATATTCGACGACGACAACAAATGACCATGTGTGGGCCCCATAACTAAAAGCGATTGGATGAAGAAAACGACAAATATGAAGTTGTTTAAAAATAACAGAGTTGTTATTCACAATTAATATCGTTAAAATACTCGGTGGTTAAAACACAAGAAGACACCAGATTGCACCAATTATTGATTCTTACGTAAGAAGGCACTACTCAATAATGGTTACGTAATTATCGCTCAAAGATTTAATTTTATTGATTCAATAATTGCTGCGTTGATATTTTATATCATTGTTGTTTCAATAATTGTCATTACACAAGATTTTTCATTATCGAAGCAATAATTCATATTATCCGAATAATATTATTAGATAACATTATTGGCAATGTCTAGAAAGTTCGGCTCTAAGGAGAGGTTTGGTCACCTAATTGCGCGCCAAGAAGGAGAAATCTTTATTGGAAAGCCCCTCTTTCTGAACCGCCTATGTCAATATCATTGTGATTCGTAATATTATTTGTGAATAATTAATTATTGATTCATATGATGAAGAAAATATTGATTTTATGTGGATATAGATGGAGAAAATTTTAATGTGACAATTGTTGAAAATTAAAATTTTATCTTTTTTCTCGATAAGATAATTCATTTAAATGTATTATTATATTTTAAATATATAATAATGGTGATATTTTTACAAACGAATGTGGGATATATGAGTATACGAGGAGGAAGAGTATTTTTGTTGCAATAAATGTTTAAAACATGTTAAACATGCTGGTGGACCCCATTTATTGATTGAAATTTGATTATAAATCAGTAAAATCGCCTGCTTGTGGATTTTTGGTCAATTTCTGTTTGGAATTTGGAAAAACTTTCTTCTGTAAAGTTGTAGAGAATTGAATTTCCTATAAAAAGGCGCGAGATTCGAATTTTTGGATAAAAGGGCTATTTATTGTGAATTATTGAAGTTCTGAAGCTCCGAAATAATTGATTTTTGGAAGTTTTAATTATTTAAATTAAGAAAAACGTTTTTAATGTTTTGTCATATGGTGGTGATGTCTTGACCAAATTAGTGGGCGTAGGAAATTTGAAAAATAATATTATTAATTTATTAAATTTTCTCGCTTTGTGTTCTAAGCATTTTCCTATAAATAGGTGCTTAGGTTAGAATTGAAAATCACACCGTAAATCAAGTTTTCTCTCTATATTATCGAGCGTATTCTTGTGAGTATTTTGAGTATACTTTGAGTATTGCTATACTACGGCAAGTCCAAGTCATAGCTTTATATCCTGTTTCAAATTTGTAAGATCGATATTTCGAGGTAAGGATATTATTATTTTTCGTAATGATATTATTTCTTCAATATCATTATCTTTGAAATATTGATCTCAAGTTTTTATCAAATTTGGAACTTTTGGTGTCTGAGTTACTATTCACGATACTAAGACTATTCACGATACTCAGATTATTCAATTAATACGACACTATTCATCGAAAAATGAAAATTTTCCTTTTCGTCCAAAATATCTATTCGGATACTAGCTTTGAATGTATCCATGTTTTGATCATTCTTGAATTTTACACCACCGTGATTATTTTTTGAGGTATTTTTGGACGTGGATAAAACAAAGTACTTAATCTTAATCCTTAATCCTTAATCCTTAATCCTTGTCATTTTGTTTCACCGGATTCGTTTTTAAAAATATTTTCATCATCTTCTTACCTTAAATGATGATATTATGGAATATCTTTGGCCTCAGCAAGTGCAAAGATGAATGATTTTTCAAGAATATCTTTGGCAGTAGAAAGTAAAAGATGAGCAGTGTTTAGATGAACATGACTAATCGATGAATATCTTTGGCCCAGAGTGCAAAAGATGAATATTTGATTCCAGATATATATTGATTGATGTTACAGGATAAAAGATAGACGATGAACTTTTAAATTCATACATAGAAGATAGTAGTTTGCATTCTCTACTTAACTCTTCTAATGAATTATTATTTCACATGTAATATTGATTTAAAATTTGTTGTCTATCAGATTCTATTAGATTTTTCCTCGTTCAAGACTAACGATAATTTGTTGTATATTATCTTAGTCATAATATTTTTTATCGGGCTAGTTGAGCTCACCCTTTTTCCTTTTTGTTCCATTTTTCTTCTCGTAAGGCGAGAATATAGCGAGTATTTAGCCTGGGTATGGAATGAAAGTTTTAGAGAGAGTTGTTTAGTAGTCCTCACCATTTTGTAAAATAATGTATCAATAAATGTGATGAGGATTTATTGGAGTTTAGATATTGTCTAGAAGATAATATTTGTATTCAAACTCATAGTTTTACTGTTGTAATAATAAAGTTGTAGTTGTTTCTGTACCATGTATTGACAACTCAGAATGGGTGATGTATACCTATTTTGGGGGTGTCACATATAATGTTGATCCCCTCGAAAGGAGGGAACCACTTTTCCGTTTCCCTCTTCCTTCTCCTTTACTCCTCTTCTCGTGATTCTCCACTGCTTTTCCTTCCTCTTCCTTGACCCTTGCCTATATAAAGACAGTGATAGTGAAGAAATGAAAAATAAGAATTCTATGTGCATGGAGACTCGAATTCAAAGTTTATTAGTTTTTTTGAATATAATTCGATCAGTAATAAATATTCGAGACAAGTCGAATTTAAATAAATTTTTTTAAATATAATTTAAATTTGAGTCAAATTCCAATAAAATATTTACTTTTTAAGTCAAATTTAAGTATCTCTTTCTTGTGTTGGGACCAATTCGTAAACTCACATCCTTACGTCTGAAGTCTTCTCTATACCATACGAGTCAAACTAATTAATGCATTCACCGCTTTTATTCTTCTGATCATTCTTGAATTTTACTCTACAAAACAGTATCATGTTGATAATTTGGACGTTAATAATTACTGGATAAAATAATTCTTGAACTTGTTTTATTGAATTCTTATATCATTGTCATCATCCTCATGTTTATATTATGTTGAAAGTCATCTGTGGCCTGTAGTGCATAGATGGACTTGGTATGATTATGACCAGAGACTATTCGGTGTAATCCTTGACCGTAATGTTACAAATGATGTGATAAAAATCCTCATAGGGTCAGTAGTGCATTGATGGACGATTGTTGGCATGATCATGACCATTAATGAATACACAACTATTCTTCGCCCGTAGTGCATGAATAATTGTGGTCGTGATACTAAAGAATATCCTCGGTCGTAGTGCGGGGGTGATTCGATGATGTGGAATATTTATTAAAAGTCGAGTCTCGGCTATAACAAATGATTTAAAAACCTTTTAAAACCTAAAAGATAGTAGACTTTATTTTCTACTTGACTCTTTTAATGGATTGATATTCCACCGCAGCTTAAACCGGTTGTCTATCATTATATTTATCGTTTAACATTGTTGAAGACTATTGATAATTTATTCGCATTATCTTAGTCATAATATTTTTATTGGGCTAGTTGAGCTCACCCTTTCTTTCACTTTTTTCTTCGTGAAATGAGAATATAGCCGGGACGAGTCGGGAAAACTGAGTGATGGTCCCGAAGATAACATTAGTAGTCCTCACTATTTCGTGAAATAGTGTGATAATAATTGTAATGAGGACTCCTTTTTGAGTTTGTATAATATCTAGTAGACGATATTTGTATTTAAACTCACGCTTTATGTCAGTATCATATACACACACGCTTATGTTAGTAAGTTGTATTTAAATTTGTACCATGTAAGTGGCGACCCAAGATGGGTGATGTATACCTAATTTTGGGGCGCCATGCGGTTGCAGTATCGAGCTTAGGATATGATCCCGCTAAGATGTGAGAATAGTACTAGGAGGTGAGAGATCGGGAATACCTTCGCTAAGTATGACCTACCTAAGTTTATGTATATTTTATTGGTTGGTCGGAAGATAGGATAATTTGTTACATGTCAATTAACCTTTTTTTTGTGGCAAGATTCAAAATGACATCCGAGAATGTTGAGAATAAGAATGGAGCGCAGCGATCGTTGATTCACCACATATCAATAATCGTGGATAATGTGCATCAGAAGGCGACAATCCTCATGAAACAAACAACAACACCGACCAAATGATGAATGATCAAATGTTCAGAGGCTTTATGCAATTTATGCAACAAAGAGAAGTAGAGCGACTCTCGCCCAAAACGTAGGTGGAAACACGAAAAACTCTCAAGGCGGTCACCGCTAAACAATTCAAGGAGCCGGGACCACCGGAGTTTAAGGAGAGCCAAAACCACTTCCGGCGGAAGCATGGATAAAGCAGATTACCAAGATATTTGATGTCTTGGGATGCTCCGAGGAGTAAAAGGTTCCCTTTCACGCCTTTTATGTTACGGAGAGGCGACATTGGTGGGAATCCAGAAACGACTCAACTCATTGTCAGATCAAGATATCTTGGGAGAAGTTCCAGAGTTGTTCAACGACAAATACTTTCCCGAAAGTATTCGCCATATGAAGGAGGTGGAGTTTATCAAGTTAGAACAAAACAATACGATAGTAGACATCGTAATACGAGGCAAAATTTTATGAGTTATCACGATTTTCGTCCCACTTGGTGGATAATGAAGAAAGAATGGCGCGAATGTTTTTAAGAGGTTTGAAGTCGGAGATACGCCAACATCTTATTTCTCATAAACCGTGTTTGTATTCGGGATGTTGTAAATAGGGCTCGATTAGTGGAGCGCGATAACGAGTCAACCTTAACTAAAAGAGAGCAAATGCAAGAAATTATAATACCAATGAGACTAGTCATCAAGCGGTGACAACAAGCGTGGTGGGGAATCAATGTGCCGAGATATGGTAACCACTTGGTGGTAATCGGCCAAAACAATAAGAATGGACATTTTAAGAAAAGAAGATTCAACAATGATGGAAAGACGCCAAGACCAAAGACCCGTTGTTTGTTGAAAGAGAAAGACCACCTATCATATGCTTCAAATGCGGAGGAGAGGGACACATCATTCAAACTGCGCCACGCCGTCAAAGCATGTTATAATTGTGGAAGAGAAGGTCACTTGGCTCGATTTTTTTTTCACATCAAGACAAATTCAACTAGGATGGAGGCACCAAAGGTCATCCCGAGAAAAGTCAAACCCAGTAGTCTGCAAGGGAGAAAGCGTTTGTTGTGACCTCCCAGAGAGCAAGGAACCCGAATGAGGTCATCACGGGTAAGCTTATCATAAACTCTAATGAAGTCTATACTTTATTTGATACCTGGGTTCTACCCATTCTTTTATTTCTCTTACTTGCGCCATCGATTAAATTTGACTCAGGAGAAATTAGACTTTGACTTATCTGTGGAAACTCCGTTGGGAGAAACCTTCATTACATCCATTGCTTATAAGTCTTGTTTGGTTCAAATCGGTACCCTCACATTACCCGTCGATCTTATTTCATTAAAATACTTGTATTTGACGCGTGATTCTAAGGATTGATTGGTTAACTACTTATCATGCAAAAATTGATTGTTTTCGTAAGGTTGTTAGCTTTCATATTCCTAATCAACCTATTATGCGAATTCAAACGACCAAACCATTAAAATCAATCACGGTCATCTCAAGCCATAAAGCTATTCGCTTATTGAAAAACGGATGTCAAGCTTTCTTAGCTCATGTCATGATTTAAACAAAATACGCCGCTTTTGAACGATATTTCATTGTTAATAAATTTCCGACGATTCCCTCAAGAACTTCCCGGCCTACCCGGGCGTGAAATTGAATTTTGTATCGACCTTGAACCCAGACAAAACATATTTCCAAAGCCCCATATCGAATGGCTCTATTGAACTTCGTGAGTTAAAGACCCAACCACAGGAATTGTTAGACATTGGCTTTATTTGTCCTAGTACTTCTCCTCGGGGTGCCCTGCTCTATTCGTGAAGAAGAAAGATGGGAGTATGCGACTTTGTATTGATTATCGGGAGTTGAATCATGTCACCATCAAAATAGGTATCCATTGCCACGTATTGATGACTGTTTGAATTATTGCAAGGAGCCAAATTCTTTTCAAAGATAGATCTTCGTTAGGATATCACCAATTGAAGATTAAAACCACGACATTCCAAAGACGGCTTTCGTAACTCCTAAGACGGGCATTATGAATTCCTAGTCATGTGCTTTGGATCGACTAATGCTCCCCGCCTACCTTCATGGATATGATGAACCGAGTATTCAAGGAATATTTAGATCACTTTGTGGTCGTCTTTATTGATGACATCCTTATTTATTCCAAAAGCCGTGAAGATCATGAGCAACACTTGAGGTCGACACTCCAAAAGCTTCGTGAATATAAGCTTTATGCCAAGTTGAAGAAGTGCGAGTTCGGCTTGAAGAAGTAGCATTCCTTGGGCACGTGGTATCAAGTCATGGAATATCCGCTGACCCAACAAAGATTGAAGCTATTCAAAGTCGGGAACAACCTAAATCGATGGATCAAGACGTAGCTTTCTCGGCTTAAATTGGTTATTATCGGAGATTCGTGGAAGGATTTTCTCGAATCGCTACTCCATCGACTCGGTGACTCGAAAAGATACAAAGTTCGGTTGGAGCGAAGAATGTGAGAAGAGTTTTCAAGAACTCAAGAGAGACTTATTTCAAAGACTGTTCGACAATACCATCTGCTCGGACGGATTTGTCATCTACAAATGATGCTTCGGCAAAGGGTTGGGATGTGTTCTCATGCAACATGGAAAAGTTATAGCTTTATGCCTCGTGACAACTCAAAGAATATGAGAGGAATTATCCTACTCATGATCTAGAGTTAGTAAAGTTATTGTCTTTGCACTTAAAATTTGGAGGCATTACTTGTATGGGGAGAAAGTGGAGATCTTTACGGATCATAAAAGCCTCAAATTTTCTTCACTCAAAAGGAACTCAACATGCGACAACGACGTTGGCTTGAATCTGTTGAAAGATTATGATCATACCATCCAATACCATCCTCGAAAAGTTTAACGTGGTAGCCGACGATTGAGTAGAAAAAATCATATGCAAATACGAGTGCGATATTGTCAACGCAAAGGCCCATTTTGTGTGACTTGCAAAGGATGGAGATAGAGTTAAAGACTCAGGACGCATGTGATGATAGCGAGTATACGAAAGTAGAACCGACTTTAATCGATAAAGTTAAAGTCATTTATTCAAGCTACGCACTGGAGCCGATGCGTATGAGGAAGAAAATGTAAGAAGGTGCTATATAGGAAGCAAGAATCGATGAAGAAGGAATACTTGAGTCAACTCCGGACTTTGTGTTCCTAACGATTACGATTTAAAGTATAATATCATGATGGAGGCGCACAACACACCATTTGCAATCCATCTCGGGAGTACCAAAATGTATCGTGATATTTCATACATTTTGGTGGAGCAATATGAAGAGAGAGATATATTTGTTTATCTCAAGGTGTCTAACTTGTCAACAAGTTAAAGCGGAGCATCAAGTACCAAAAGGTCCATTGCAACCACTTGAAATTCCAGAATGGAAGTGGGAGCACATTACCATGGATTTCGTTACATTCGGCCTTCCTAAGGTTTCTCAAGGCATTGATGCGATTTGGGTCATTGTTGATAGATTGACCAAGTCCGCTCATTTCTTACCGTCACGAGAAACTTATACACTTGAACGTCTTGCTCGTCAGATGTACATAAACGAGATTGTAAGACCGCATGGTATGCTGCAGATCCATAGTTTCCGATCGAGACCCAAGATTCACTTCACGATTTTGGGTTAGTTTGCAAAAAGCTATGGGCACAGACTTACGATTTAGCTCTCAGTATCATCCTCAGATTTGGACGGACAATGGAGAGGACTATTCAAACTCTCAAGATCTATTAAGACTCGTGTCCATGATTTCAAGGAGTTGGGACAAGTTCTTACCATTGGTGGAGTTTTCCTACAACAACAGCTTATCGCAAGTATGGCATGGCTCCATTCAAGCGCGTTGTATGGAAGAAAGTGTCATTCTCTAGTATCTTTGGGATGAGGTGGGTGAAGCAACGTTGTTGGGACCGGAGTTGGTACGTATATGACTACTTAAAAGATTCAAACGATCCGACAACGATAAAAACCTCACAAAATCGATAAAAGAGTTATCCGATCTTCATCGAAAGGACGTGGAATTCGATATAGGAGATCATGTGTTATTAAGAGTTGCTCCATGGAAAGGAGTTACAAGATTTGGAAAGAGAGGAAAACTCAATCCTCGATTCACTTGGTCCATTTTAATCCTCGATCGAGTAGGAATCGTGGGCTATAGACTCGCTTTCTACCGCCAAGTATGTCTCGTGTTCATAACGTTTTTCACATATCCATTTTACGTAAATATGTGAAAGACCCGAACCATATTATTGAGTTATAACCGGATGAAATAGCGGAAGATTTGACGTATGAAGAGGTTCCTGTTCAAATTTTGGATAAGAAGGAACATATTCTACGCTTCTAAGGTTATACCTCAAGTCAAAGTTTTGTGGAGGAACCACGATGTCGAGGAAATGACTTGGGAGTTAGAATCAAATGAAATCAAGGTATCCTTACCTCTTCGACATACCAGTATCGCACCCTAATTTCGATGGCTTAAATTTCATAAGAAGGGAGGTTGTAAGACCCCAACTTTTATAAATAAAGATGAATTTTTCTATAAATATTATATTTTGAATATTATGGAATAAATTTGATATAATGTTATAGTTGTGGGTAATATTTATAAATTTTGTAAAGTATGCAAGTTGTTATAAAATATTCGTTTGGTGGGAATATTCTTTTTGTTAGGGAATATTCGCACAACTACTCAATCATTGGTGGACCCCATAATGTAATTATTGTCGGATCGAGAAAACGACAAAAATATTTTATAAAAATAACATGGAGGTGTTATCGTTAAAACTGCTGAACTACCTTAGTGGTAAAGTACAATGAATGGCGTGGTTGCATAGTAGAAGACACCAGTATTGATTATCGATGCTTACGTGAGAAGTCACTCATTATGCTTAATTATTACTAAATAATTCACGATCGTATCTCTTATATTATTGATTCAATTATTGTCACAAATTATCATCGTGATAATATGTTATAGTATTAAATCAATAATTGAGACGACAAGTTATAAATGATTAATAATTGTTGAAAGATTAAATATGTGTTGATGAAAAATAAAATGATTTGTGGTAAGTTTGATTATTTTATGGGGGCTCATATGTCATCATCTAAGAGTCTCTTCACTAATAGTAATTACCTTTTGAATAGTAATTACCTTCGTCAATAGTATTTACCTTCGTCAATAAGTAATTACCTTCGTCAATAGTAATTACCCTTGTGAATAGTAATTACATTCGTCAATAGTAATTACCTTTACCAGACGTCGAACCACTTGTCGTTTCACATTATAAAAGGCCGAACCACTTGTCGTTTCACATTACAAAGCGCCGAACCACTTGTCATTTCACATTACAAAGCGCCAAACCACTTTTCTTTTCACATTATTAGTCGTCAAGCCACTTGCCTTTTCACACTAAGCAGTGCTAAGCTAGAAATCATCTATAAATAGAGGCCTAGTGCTTCATTATTTTCACTTAATTCATTCAAGCTATAGAGAAAGTATATAGAGAGAAAGAAGAAGAGTATTTTGTTACTACAATCGTCATAAAGATTCAATCTCCTACCAAAAGTAAGGGTGTTATTCTTTCTTATTCATGAAGAGAACTATTGTTATTCCATCGCTTATTATTCTGTTGGAATAACTCAGATAATATCGTGGTTTACCCTATACTTGGTGACATTCTTTTATTATTCATTGGAACATCACATGCATGTGTTTTACACAGGACTCGGTTAAAATCTTTTTATTATTACGTTGGAACATCCTGCTCATGCGTGTGTTTTACAGGACACCGGTTCCGCTCTTTATCATTCCGTTGGAATATCCTATCGTGTGTTTTTTACACCGGATCTGGTTCCATCTTTATTATTCATTGGAACATCCCGCTTGGTGTGAATTTCACCCGACCGGTTCCGTTATTTATTATTCATTGGAATAACTCATGCATGCAGGCGGTCTATCGCATGCATGGTGATTTCTTTTGTTATTCCATTCTTTATTATACCCGGTTAAGTTAAAACTTTGACTTCTATACTCCATGAAATTAGTGGAATATCCTTGATATTTGCGTTTCATCCAAAGATCTTTTCATGAAAATATTCTTCCGATCATTCTTGAATTTTACTCTACAAAACAAAGATCATGTTGATAATTTGGACGTTAATAATTCTTTGGATAAAATAATTCTTGAACTTATTTTATTGAATTCTTATATCATTGTCATCAACCTCATGTTTATATTATGTTGAAAGTCGCCTCGTGGCCCTCGTAGTGCATAGATGGACTTGGTATGATTATGACCAGAGACTATTCTTGTAATCATAACCGTAATGTTACAAATGATGTGATAAAAATCCTCGATGGTCAGTAGTGCATTGATGGATGATTGTTGGCATGATCATGACCATTAATGAATACACAACTATTCGCCCGTAGCGTAGTGAATGAATAATTGTGGTCGTGATACTAAAGAATATCCTTGGTAGTAGTGCAGGGTGATTCGATGATGTGGAATATTTATTAAAGTCGAGTCTCGGCTATAATGATGATGAAAAACCTTTAAAAACCTAAAAGATAGTAGACTTTATTTTCTACTTGACTCTTTTAATGGATTAAGATATTCATTGCAGATTAAACCTGGTTATCTATTGTATTTTATCGGTTTAACATTGTTGAAGACTATTGATAATTTATTCGCATTATCTTAGTCATAATATTTCTTCTTGGGCTAGTTGAGCTCACCCTTTCTTCCATTGTTCTCTTGTGAAATGAGAATATAGCCGGGACGAGTCGGGAAAAGCAGTGATGGTCCACGAAGATAGCATTAGTAGTCCTCACTATTCGTGAAATAGTGTGATAATAATTGTAATGAGGACTCCTTTTGAGTTTGTATAATATCTAGTAGACGATATTTGTATTTAAACTCACACAGTTTATGTCGTATTGTACACGGCACGCTTATGTTAGTAAGTTGTATTTAAATTCTGTACCATGTAAGTGGCGACCCAAGATGGGTGATGTATACCTAATTTTGGGGGCGTCACAAGAATAGTGAGGACTACTAATACTATCATCTGGACTGTCACTCCGTTCCCCGACTAGTCCCGGCTACGTTCTCATTTCCTGAAGAGAACATTGAAAGAAAGGGTGAGGTCAAATAGCCCAGTAAGAAATATTATGACTAAGATAATGCAGAATAAATTATCATTAGTCTTCAACAATGTTAAACTAATAAAATACAATAGACATCAAGTTTAACTGCAGCGGAACATGTAATCCATTAGAAGAGTCAAGTAGAGAATAAAATCTACTATCTTTTATGATTTAAAAGGTTTTCATCACTTTTATCGCTGGGACTCAGCTTAATAAATAATCCACATCATCCCTGCACTACGGCCAATGATATTCATTTGTATCACAACCATAATTTATCCATGCACTACGGGCCAAGGATATTTGTGTATTCATTAATGGTCATTATTGTAAGACCCCAACTTTTATAAATAAAGATGAATTTTTCTATAAATATTATTTTTGAATATTATGGAATAAATTTGATATAATGTTATAGTTGTGGGTAATATTTATAAATTTTGCAAAGTAGTATGCAAGTTGTTATAAAATATTCGTTTGGTCTGGGAATATTCTTTTGTTAGGAATATTCGTGACAACTACTCAATCATTCAGGACCCCATAATGTAATTATTATCGGATTGAGAAAACGACAAAAATATTTTATAAAAATAACTCATGGAGGTGTTACCGTTAAAACCGTTGAACTACCGTTGGTAAAAGTACAAGAATACGTGTGGTCAGATAGTAGCTACGGTAGATTGATTATTGATGCTTACGTGAAAAGTCACTCATTTATGCTTAATTATTGCTACGATAATTTCACGCATCGTATTTCTTATATTATTGATTCAATTATTGTCACAAAGATCATCATATAATATGTTATAGTATTAAATCAATAATTGAGACGACAAGTTATAAATGATTAATAATTGTTGAAAGATTAAATATGTGTTGATGAAAAATAAAATGATTTGTGGTAAGTTTGATTATTTTATGGGGGCTCATATGTCATCATCTAAGAGTCTCTTCATCAATAGTAATTACCTTTGTGAATAGTAATTACCTTCGTCGATAGTATTTACCTCCAATCGATAGTAATTACCTTCGCCAATAGTAATTACCCTTGTGAATAGTAATTACCTTCGTCAATAGTAATTACCTTTACCAGACGTCGAACCACTTGTCGTTTCACATTACTGCGCCGAACCACTTGTCGTTTCACATTACGAAAGGCCGAACCACTTGTCGTTTCACATTACGTGCGTCAAACCACTTTTCTTTTCACATTATTAGTCATGAGCCACTTGCCTTTTCACACACGGAAAGTGCTAAGCTAGAAATCTTCTATAAATAGAGGCCTAGTGCTTCATTATTTTTCACTTAATTCATTCAAGCTATATAGAGAGAAAGTATAGAGAGAATAAGAGAGAAAGAAGATGAGTATTTTGTTACTACTACATCGCGTGCGATATTCAATCTCCTACCAAAAGTAAGGGTGTTATTTTTTCTTATTCATGAAGAGAACTATTGTTATTCCATTGCTTATTATTCTCATTGGAATAACTTTGATATCGTGGTTTACCCTATACTTGGTGACATTCTTCTATTATTCATTTGGAACATCACATCGTGTGTTTTACAGGACGACGGTTAAAATCTTTATTATTACATTGGAACATCACATGCGTGTGTTTTTGGGACCTAAAAAATCTTTATCATTCTCGTTGGAATATCCTATCTGTGTGTTTTACACGAGATCCGGGTTCCATCTCAGATTATTCTCGTTGGAACATCACGTCAAGATTGTGAATTTCACGACTTTGGTTCCGTTATTTATTATTCATTGCTGGAATAACTCGTCATGCATGCGATCTATCGCATGCACGGTGATTTCTTTTATTATTCCATTCTTTATTATACCCGGTTGGTTAAAACTTTGACTTCTATACTCCATGAAATTAGTGGAATATCCTTGATATTTGCGTTTCATCCAAAGATATCTTTCATGAAAATATTCTTCCGATCATTCTTGAATTTTACTCTACAAAACAAAGATCATGTTGATAATTTGGGACGTTAATAATTCCCGGATAAAATAATTCTTGAACTTGTTTTATTGAATTCTTATATCATTGTCATCATCCTCATGTTTATATTATGTTGAAAGTCATCCGTGGCACAGTAGTGCATAGATGGACTTGGTATGATTATGACAGAGACTATTCGATTGTAATCGCTTAATAGTAATGTTACAAATGATGTGATAAAAATTCTCGATGGGTAGTAGTGCATTGATGGACAAATTGTTGGCATGATCATGACCATTAATGAATACACAACTATTCTTGGCTCGTAGTGCATGAATAATTGTGGTCGTGATACTAAAGAATATCCTTGGTCAGAAAGTGATGCGGGGTGATTCGATGATGTGGAATATTTATTAAAGTTTGAGTCTCAGCTATAATTGATGATGAAAAACCTTTTAAAACCTAAAGGATAGTAGACTTTATTTTCTACTTGACTCTTTTAATGGATCAGATATTCATTGCAGCTTAAGCTGGTTGTCTATTGTATTTTATCGGTTTAACATTGTTGAAGACTATTGATAATTTATTACGCATTATCTTAGTCATAATATTTCTTCTTTGGGCTAGTTGAGCTCACCCTTTCTTTCACCGTTCTCTTCGTGAAATGAGAATATAGCCGGGACGAGTCGGGAAAAACGAGTGATGGTCACGAAGATAGCATTAGTAGTCCTCACTATTCTCGTGAAATAGTGTGATAATAATTGTAATGAGGACTCCTTTTTGAGTTTGTATAATATCTAGTAGAGCGATATTTGTATTTAAACTCACGTTTATGTCAGATTGTATACCTACGAGTTATGTTAGTAAGTTGTATTTAAATTACGTACCATGTAAGTGGCGCACCCAAGATGGGTGATGTATACCTAATTTTTGGGGCGCCACAACATATCGAGCTTAGGATATGATCCACGGCTAAGATGTGAGAATAGTACTAGGAGGGGAGAGACGGGGAATACCTTCGTTAGTATGACCTACTTAATTTTATGTGCTATTTTATTGGTTGGTCAGAAGATAGGGGTAATTTGTTACATGTCAATTAACCTTTTGTTTTGTGGCAGTATTTGAAAATGACATCTGAGAATGTTGAGAATAGCAATGGAGCGCAGGCGATCGTTGATTCACCACATATCAATAATCAAGGATAATGTGCATCGGAAGGCAATAATCCTCATGCAAACAACAACACTGACCAAATGATGAATGATCAAATGTTCAGAGGCTTTATGCAATTTATGCAACAAAGAAAGTAGAGCTTAATTCGTCCCAAAGCGTAGGTGGAAACACGGAACACTCTCGGTGATCACCGCTAAACAATTCAAGGAGCTGGGACCACCGGAGTTTAAGGAGAGCCAAAACCACTTACGGCGGAAGCATGGATAAAGTGATTACCAAGATATTTGATGTCTTGGGATGCTCCGAGAGCAAAAAGTTTCCTTCACGCCTTTTTACGTTGGCGAGAGGCAGTCTTGGTGGGAATCGGTAAAACGTACTCAACTCTTTATCATGAAGATATCTTGGGAGAAGTTCCAGGAGCTGTTCAACGACAAATACTTTCCTGAAAGTATTCGCCACATGAAGGAGGTGGAGTTTATCAAGTTAGAACAAAACAATATGACCGTATCGCAATACGAGGCAAAATTTGCGGAGTTATCACGATTTGCGTCCCACTTGGTGGATAATGAAGAAAGAATGGCGCGAATGTTTTTAAGAGGTTTGAAGTCGGAGATACGTCAACATCTTATTTCTCATAAACTGTGTTTGTATTCAGATGTTGTAAATAGGGCTCAGTTAGTGGAGCGCGATAACGAGTCAACGCAACTAAAAGAGAGCAGCCGACAAAATTATAATACCAGCGAGACTAGTCATCGAAGCGGTGACAACAAGCGTGGAGGGAATCAACAGGCCAGATATGGTAACCACTTCGGTGGTAATCAGGGCCAAAACAATAAGAATGGACATTTTAAGAAAAGGAGATTCAACAATGATGGAAAGACGTCAAAGACCAAAGACCCGTTGTTAAGGAAGCGGAAAAGACCACCTATCATATGCTTCAAATGCGGAGGAGAGGGACACATCGATCAAAGCGCGCCACGTCAGTCAAAGCATGTTATAATTGTGGAAGAGAAGGTCACTTGGCTCGATTTTTTCGTTTACCAAAGACAAATTCAACTAGGATGGAGGCACCAAAGGCCGTCCCAGAAAAGTCAAAACCGGTAGTGCAAGGGGAGAGCGTTTGTTGTGACCTCCGGAGAAGCAAGGAACCCGAATGAGGTCATCACGGGTAAGCTTATCATAAACTCTAATGAAGTCTATACTTTATTTGATGGGGTTCTACCCATTCTTTTATTTCTCCTACTTGCGCTCATCGATTAAATTTGACTCCGGAGAAATTAGACTTTGACTTATCTGTGGAAACTCCGTTGGGAGAAACCTTCATTACATCCAATGTTTATAAGTCTTATTTGGTTCAAATCGGTACCCTCACATTACCTGTCGATCTTATTTCATTAAAAATACTTGCATTTGACGTGATTCTAGGGATTGATTGGTTAACTACTTATCATGCAAAAATTGATTGTTTTCGTAAGGTTGTTAGCTTTCATATTCCTAATCAACCTATTATGCTTAATTCAAACAACCAAACCATTAAAATCAATCACGGTCATCTCAAGCCATAAAGCTATTCGTTTATTGAAAAAGCGGATGTCAAGCTTTCTTAGCTCATGTCACGTGATTTAAACAAAAATACGCCGGTTTTGAACGATATTTCTATTGTTAATAAATTTCGACGTATTCCCAGAAGAACTTCTGGCCTACCCCCAAAGCGTGAAATTGAATTTTGTATCGACCTTGAACCCTAAGACAAAACCTATTTCCAAAGCCCCATATCGAATGGCTCTATTGAACTTCGTGAGTTAAAGACCCAACTACAAGAATTGTTAGACATTGGCTTTATTCGTCCCTAGTACTTCTCCTTAGGGTGCTCTGTTCTATTCGTGAAGAAGAAAGATGGGAGTATGCGACTTTGTATTGATTATCGGGAGTTGAATCATGTCACCATCAAAAATAGGTATCCATTGCCACGTATTGATGACCTGTTTGACCGATTGCAAGGAGCCAAATTCTTTTCAAAGATAGATCTTCGTTAGGATATCACCAATTGAAGATTAGAATCAATGACATTCCAAAGACGGCTTTCGAACTCTCGATGCGGGCATTATGAATTCCTAGTCATGTCCTTTGGATTGACTAATGCTCCCTCCGCCTTCATGGATATGATGAACCGAGTATTCAAGGAATATTTAGATCACTTTGTGGTCGTCTTTATTGATGACATCCTTATTTATTCCAAAAGTAGTGAAGATCATGAGCAACACTTCGAGGTCGACACTCCAAAAGCTTCGTGAATATAAGCTTTATGCCAAGTTGAAGAAGTGCGAGTTCGGCTTGAAGAAGTAGCATTCCTTGGGCACGTGGTATCAAGTCATGGAATATCTGTTGACCCAAAGAAAGATTGAAGCTATTCAAAGTCGGGAACAACCTAAATCGATGATCAAGACGTAGCTTTCTCGGTTTAGCTAGTTATTATCGGAGATTCGTGGAAGGATTTTCTCGAATCGCTACTCCATCGACTCGGTGACTTCGAAAAGATACAAAGTTCGGTTGGAGCGAAGAATGTGAGAAGAGTTTTCAAGAACTCAAGAGGAGACTTATTTCAAAGACTTTATTCGACAATACCATCCGCTCTCAGACGGATTTGTCATCTACTGATGATGCTTGGGCAAAGGGTTGGGATGTGTTCTCATGCAACATGGAAAAGTTATAGCTTTATGCCTCGCGACAACTCAAAGAATATGAGAGGAATTATCCTACTCATGATCTAGAGTTGGTATTTGTTATCTTTGCACTTAAAATTTGGAGGCATTACTTGTATGGGGAGAAAGTGGAAATCTTTACGGATCATAAAAGCCTCAAATATTTCTTCACTCAAAAGGAACTCAACACGCGACAACGACGTTGGCTTGAAGCTCATTGAAAGATTATGATCATACCATCCAATACCAATCTGAAAAGCGGACGTGGTAGGCGACGCGTTGAGTAGAAAATCATATGCAAGCAATCTGAAAAGCGATATTGTCAATATGAGGCCCATTTTGTGTGACTTGCAAAGGATGGAGATAGAGTTAAAGACTCTGAGGACGCATGTGATGATAAGCGAGTATACGAGTAGAACCGACTTTAATCGATAAAGTTAAAGTCGCTTTCAAGCTACTGAGACACTGGAGTCGATGCGTATGAGGAAGAAAGTGCAAGAAGGTGCTATCGCGGAAGCAAGAATCGATGAAGAAGGAATACTTGAGTCAACTCGGACTTTGTGTTCCTAACGACCACGATTTAAAGTATAATATCATGATGGAGGTGCACAACACACCATTTGCAATCCATCTCGGGAGTACCAAAATGTATCATGATATTCGCTCATACATTTTGGTGGAGCAATATGAAAGAGAGAGATAATTTGTTTATCTCAAGGTGTCTAACTTGTCAACGAAAGTTAAAGCGGAGCATCAAGTACCAAAAGGTCCATTGCAGAACCACTTGAAATTCCAGAATGGAAGTGGGAGCACATTACCATGGATTTAGATTCGGTCTTCCTAAGGTTTCTCAAGGCATTGATGCGATTTGGGTCATTGTTGATAGATTGACCAAGTCGCTCATTTCTTACCGATACAAGAAACTTATACACTTGAACGTCTTGCTCAGTATGTACATAAACGAGATTGTAAGATCGCATGGTATGCTGCAGTATCCATAGTTTTCGATCGAGACCCAAGATTCACTTCACGATTTTGGGTTAGTTTGCAAAAAGCTATGGGCACAGACTTCACGATTTAGCTTCGGCGTATCATCCTCGAGACGGACCGACGATCGGAGAGGACTATTCAAACTCTTGAAGATCTATTAAGACTCGTGTGTCCTTGATTTCAAGGGAGTTGGGACAAGTTCTTACCATTGGTGGAGTTTTCCTACAACAACAGCTTATCAAGCAAGTATTGGCATGGCTCCATTCAAGAGCGTTGTATGGAAGAAAGTGTCATTCTCCGGTATCTTTGGGATGAGGTGGGTGAAGCAACGTTGTTGGGGACCGGAGTTGGTACGTATGACTACGGAAAAGATTCAAACGATCCGACAACGTATAAAAACCTCACAAAATTGACAAAAGAGTTATGCCGATCTTCATCGAAAGGGCGTGGAATTCGATATAGGAGATCATGTGTTATTAAGAGTTGCTCCATGGAAAGGAGTTACAAGATTTGAAAGAGAGGAAAACTCAATCCTCGATTCATCGGTCCATTTTAATCCTCGATCGAGTAGGAGGCGTGGCCTATAGACTCATTTCTACCGCCAAGTATGTCTCGTGTTCATAACGTTTTTCACATATCCATTTTACGTAAATATGTGAAAGACCCGAACCATATTATTGAGTTAGAACCGGACGAAATAGCGGAAGATTTGACGTATGAAGAGGTTCCTGTTCAAATTTTGGATAAGAAGGAACATATTCTACGCTCCAAGGTTATACCTCAAGTCAAAGTTTTGTGGAGGAACCACGATGTTGAGGAAATGACTTGGGAGTTAGAATCTGAAATGAAATCAAGGTATCCTTACCTCTTCGACATACCAAGTACGTACCCTAATTTCGAGGGCGAAATTTCATAAGAAGGGGAGGTTGTAAGACCCCAACTTTTATAAATAAAGATGAATTTTTCTATAAATATTATTTTTGAATATTATGGAATAAATTTGATATAATGTTATAGTTGTGGGTAATATTTATAAATTTTGCAAAGTATGCAAGTTGTTATAAAATATTCGTTTGGCCGGGGAATATTCTTTTGTTAGGGAATATTCGCACAACTACTCAATCATTGGTGAACCCCATTAATGTAATTATTATTATTCGATTGAGAAAACGACAAAAATATTTTATAAAAATAACGGCGAGGTGTTACCGTTTAAAGCGTTGAACTACCCGGTGGTAAAGTAAAAATACGATGTCTGGCGTGGTTGCATAGTAGCACACGGTATTGATTATTGATGCTTACGTGAGAAGTCACTCAGCTATGCTTAATTATTACTACAGTAATTGTTGCATCGTATCTCTTATATTATTGATTCAATTATTATCACAGTATCATCTGTATAATATGTTATAGTATTAAATCAATAATTGAGACGACAAGTTATAAATGATTAATAATTGTTGAAAGATTAAATATGTGTTGATGAAAAAATAAAATGATTTGTGGTAAGTTTGATTATTTTATGGGGGGCTCATATGTCATCATCTAAGAGTCTCTTCGTCAATAGTAATTACCTTTGTGAATAGTAATTACCTTCGTCAATAGTATTTACCTTCGTCAATAGTAATTACCTTCGTCAATAGTAATTACCCTTGTGAATAGTAATTACCTTCGTCAATAGTAATTACCTTTACCAGACGTCGAACCACTTGTCGTTTCACATTACAGGCGTCGAACCACTTGTCGTTTCACATTACAGGCGTCGAACCACTTGTCGTTTCACATTACAGGCGTCAAACCACTTTTCTTTTCACATTATTAGTCGTCAAGCCACTTGCCTTTTCACACGGCAGGTGCTAAGCTAGAAATCTTCTATAAATAGAGGCCTAGTGCTTCATTATTTTTCACGAATTCATTCAAGCTATAGAGAGAAAGTATAGAGAGAATAAGAGAGAAAGAAGAAGAGTATTTTGTTACTACACCTTCTTTAAAGATTCAATCTCCTACCAAAAGTAAGGGTGTTATTCTTTCTTATTCATGAAGAGAACTATTGTTATTCCATTGCTTATTATTACATTGGAATAACTTTTGTATAATGGTTTACCCTATACTTGGTGACATTCTTCTATTATTACATTGGAACATCCGTCTATGTGTTTTACAGGACTGGTTCCGCCTTTTATTATTCTGTTGGAACATCTCGCATGCATGTTTTTACACGGACACGGTTCCGCTTTTTATTATTCTCGTTGGAACATCCACATCATGTGTTTTACACCGGACGGGTTAAAATCTTTATCATTCTATTGGAATATCCTATCTCGTGTTTTACACCGGATCCGGTTCCATCTTTATTATTCTGTTGGAACATCCATGCGGTGTGAATTTCATCGACACAGTTCCGTTATTTATTATTACATTGGAATAACTCGCGTCATGCATGCTTGATTCTATCGCATGTGCGTGGTGATTTCTTTTGTTATTCCATTCTTTATTATACCCAATTGGTTAAAACTTTGACTTCTATACTCCATGAAATTAGTGGAATATCCTTGATATTTGCGTTTCATCCGATATCTTTTCATGAAAATATTCTTCCGATCATTCTTGATTTTACTCTACAAAACAAAGATCATGTTGATAATTTGGACGTTAATAATTCACGGATAAAATAATTCTTGAACTTGTTTTGTTGAATTCTTATATCATTGTCATCATCCTCATGTTTATATTATGTTGAAAGTCATACGTGGCACTGTAGTGCATAGATGGACTTGGTATGATTATGACCGGAGACTATTCGGTAATCAGCTTAATAGTAATGTTACAAATGATGTGATAAAAATCCAAAGTGGTAGTAGTGCATTGATGGACGATTGTTGGCATGATCATGACCATTAATGAATACACAACTATTCTCGCCCGTAGTGCATGAATAATTGTGGTCGTGATACTAAAGAATATCCTGGCCAGTAGTGTGGAGGGGTGATTCGATGATGTGGAATATTTATTAAAGTCGAGTCTAAATATATACAAATGATGAAAAACCTTTTAAAACCTAAAGGATAGTAGACTTTATTTTCTACTTGGCTCTTTTAATGGATTGCATATTCCGCAGATTAAACGTTGGTTTGTCATTGTATTTTATCGGTTTAACATTGTTGAAGACTATTGATAATTTATTACGCATTATCTTAGTCATAATATTTCTTCTTTGGGCTAGTTGAGCTCACCCTTTCTTTCTTTATTCTCTTGTGAAATGAGAATATAGTTGGGACGAGTCGGAAAAAGAAAGTGATGGGTCACAAGATAGCATTAGTAATCCTCACTATTCTCGTGAAATAGTGTGATAATAATTGTAATGAGGACTCCTTTTGAGTTTGTATAATATCTAGTAGAGCGATATTTGTATTTAAACTCACGTTTTATGTCGTATTGCATACCTACAGTGCTTATGTTAGTAAGTTGTATTAAAAATTACATACCATGTAAGTGGCGACCCAAGATGGGTGATGTATACCTAATTTTGGGGGCGTCACAATTATCATGCCAACAACTGTCCATCAATGCACTACGGGCCAATGAGGACTTTTACCACATCATTTGTAACATTACGGTCATGATTACACCGAATAATCCCTGGTCATAATCATACCAAGTCCATCTATGCACTACAAACCACAGATGAATTTCAACAAAATATAAACATGAGGATGATGACAATGACATAATAATTCAATAAAACAAGTTCAAGAATTAATGTATCCAGGAACTAATAACGTACAAATTGTCCTCATGATACTTCTTTGTAGAGTAAAATTCAAGAATGCTCAAAATAATATTTCTATGAAAAGATACTGGATAAAGCGCAAATATCCAGGATATTCCACTAATTTCATGGAGTATAGAAGTTAAAACTTTAACCAACTGAGTATAATAAAGAATGGAATAACAAAAGAAATCACCATGCATGCGGACTTGCACGGAATGAGTTATTCCAATGTAATAATAAATAACGGAACTGTGTCAAAGCGAATATCGACCCTGTGATATTCCAAAAGAATAATAAAAATGGAATAACAATGAAATCACCATGCATACGGTACTTCAGCGTAGACAAAGTTATTCCAATGAGTAATAATAAATAACTAATCAGTGTCCTGTAAAACGACAAACAGTAATATTCCAGCGAGAATAATAAAGACGGAACCAGTCCCGACGTAAAACTTATAAATGAGGATATTCCAACGAGAATAATAAAGATGGAACCAGTCCCACAGATAACGTATGCATGTGATATTCCAAATGTAATAATAACAAATGGAATAATAATGAAATCACCAAGTATAGGGTGAGATCACAGATACAAAAGTTATTCCAATGAGAATAATAAAGAATGGAATAATGAAGTTCTCTTCATGAATATGAAAAAATAATACCCCTTACCTTATAAAGAAGAGTACTCTCGACGGTGAGAGCGGGGATATACTTGAAGAAACTTCACTACGCTCAAAGCTTTCTTAAACGCTAAAGAAATACGCCAAGATAGAAGAATAATTTCTCTACCATTTTTCTCTAGAGTTTCAATGAATTCGTAAGAAATAATGAAGGAATGAGCTTCTATTTATAGAAGAATGGAATGAATAGTAACCAATCCATGAACGGTCAGTATTGATTTACTTTAAGCGAAGCGGTCAGATTGGTTTACAATAAAATATAATATATTCTATTTATAATCTAATAAAACAAATAACTTTTAAAAAGATTTTACTATGCAAACACTATGCATAATAAAATATAATATATTCTAATTATTATGCTAAGAAAGCGAATAACTTTATAAAAAGTATTACATTTTATATAAAAAGATTTTACTATTAGCCTAATAAAACGAATAACTTTATAAAAGTATTCTATTTTATATAAAAAGCTTTTCTGTTTTATTACATTAATAATACTAATAAAACAAAACTTCATCATCATTATTATTATTCACACTATTAATAGACCAGGTCGTTCCCAGGAAAGAGGGGGCTTTCCAATAAGGATTTCTCCCTATTGGCGCGCAATTAGGTGATCAAACCTCTCCTTGGCAGAACTTCTAGACATCGTTAATATTGCAAATAATAATATTAATAACTTCGTCATCTTAATATAAAATATCAACAATAATTGAATCAATTAACGTGAGATACTATGCAACAATTACTGAAGCAATAATTAAACAAAACTGAGTGACTTCTCACGTAAGCATTAATAATCAATACTGTGTGCTACTATGCAACCACGCGTATTCCTGTACTTTTAACACCGGGTGTTTCAACAGTTAACGGTAAAACTTCTGCCATTATTTTCATAAAAATATTTTTGTCGTTTTCTCAATTCGATAATAATTCCGTTGTGGGGTCCACAAATAATTGTGCCGTCGTACGAATATTCCCCGACCAATCGAATATTATAAACAATTTGCGTACTTTGCAAAATTTCTAAATATTACCCACAACTATAATATTATATCAAATTCATTCCATAATATTTAAAAATGATAATTATAGAAAATTCATCTTTATTCATAAAAGTTGGGGTCTCACATGCAGTAGTTGTCAAGTAGAAAGACGACAACGTTTTTGGAAGCAACCAAGATCGTAGTGTTTGCTAAATGAAAAAGGATCTGATGGAGTACACACTGAGATACTGGTCAGCCTATGAATAACAAGGCTAAAGTGATTAAGCATTGGGTCAGTCCATTGATGATAAGTGAATGGGAGATCACAAGGAGAAAGCGAGCTGGACACGCCACAAATCTGAAGTGTCTTGTTATTCAGAAAAGGCCAGAGCAAGGAATCGAGCCATCAGTATCTGAGAGCAGTCGAGGCAAACAGAAGTATCGAAGCACTGCACAAGAGAAGGAAGAGGTGTTCCACATTGAAGATCTAATGAACACTCTTCAAGATCGTAGTGTTAATTCTACACATCAAAAACCAAGTCAAACAAGACACTACGATCAAGTCTAAGAAGGTATGCATCAGAATCGTAGAGTTCGAATAACTGAAGATTGAGGCATTGGCAACGGCACAATATGAAAATTGATATTCGAATAATGCTTATTGAGAGCATCGATGCAAAAGGACAACCTCTGATCGAGAAATCAGAAGGGTAAACTAAAGTCGTCGACCTGCCCAATATATCAAAGTGACATATCTGACAGGGTTGGTGAAACAGCAGACTGCAGTGTCAGAAAGTCAGAAAAGATGTCATGTCACATCTGCAGTCTGCACCAAATAACTCGAGATCTGCGAAGAAATTTGAATAGCTTTCAACGGATAATTTCCAACGGGAAGATTGGGAAGCGATGATAAATCAACAGAGCTTCAAAGATCAAGAGTTCTTGATGATTGTAGTAGTTGCGAGAATCGTTGAGTTCAGTGAATGCTATTGTTGACTCTACGAGTTCCACCAAAGATCAATAGAACAAGTCTTAGTGACAGTGAGACTATGAAGGTGGAAGTGAAGCAGCTTTAAAGAAGGAATCAAACAGATCAAAGCTTCACTCAACAAAGATGAGAATGCCACTTAAGATGGCAGCCAAGCTGAGAGCCGAGAAGTCCAAGAAGATAACATTTGGGAAAGTGGCTAAGTACAAAGAAGATCAAGAGAGCCACTCTACGAATCACCATGAACCGAAAGCTGAAAATGAACAAGTACAGAACCATGTCTGCAAAGTATTCAAGAAGGGTTCAGGGATTGCTAAGTGCCAGACAAAGTATACTAAAAGCACAGAGACTTAGCAAACCCAGATGGTGATGGTGCACAGATGATACCAGATGAAGATGAGCAGAAAAGAGTGAAGATCAGTTGCACCAAAGAAGATGTGGTCCAGACCCGAAGCGGAATGCAAAGAGGACCACACCAAGCTGCTAAGTACAAAAGATGTTCAGAGCTTAATGACATCTTAGCAGCTCAGCACCAACAACAACTACTACTACAACAAGAAGCCAGTGTGACGCCCCCAAAATAGGTATACATCACCTATTCTGAGTCACCAAATACATGGTACAGAATATAAATACAATCTTAAATATACAACAAGAGAGCTGTGAGTTTTAATACAAACATTGTCTTCTAGACAATATCCACTCTCAGAATAAGTCCTCATTACATTTTTTTAACACACTATTTAACATAATAGTGAGGACTACTAATACTATCATCTGGACCGTCACTCCGTTCCCGACTAGTCCGGCCACGTTCTCATTTCTGAAGAGACGGTGAAAGAAAAAAGGTGAGCTCAACTAGCCCAAGAAGAAATATTATGACTAAGATAATGCGAATAAATTATCATTAGTCTTTAACAATGTTAAACTGATAAAATACAATAGACATCAAGTTTAACTGCAGCGAAACATGCAATACATTAGAAGAGTCAAGTAGAGAATAAATTCTACTATCTTTTATGATTTAAAAGGTTTTCATCACTTTTATTGCTGGGACTCAGCTTAATAAATAATCCACATCATCCCTGCACTACGACCAATGATATTCATTAGTATCACAACCATAATTTATCCATACACTACGGGCCAAGGATATTTGTGTATTCATTAATGGTCATGATCATGCCAACAACTGTCCATCAATGCACTACGGGCCAATGAGGACTTTTAACACATCATTTGTAAAATTACGGTCATGATAACACCGAATAATCCCTGGTCATAATCATATCAAGTCCATCTATGCACTACAGGCCATAGATGACTTTGAACAAAATATAAACATGAGGATGATGACAATAACATAATAATTCAATAAAATAAGTTCAAGAATTAATGAATCCAGGAACCAATAACGTCCAAATTGTCAACATGATACTTCTTTATAAAGTAAAATTCAAGAATGCTCAGAAGAATATTTCCATGAAAAGATACTGGATAAAGCGCAAATATCCAGGATATTCCACTAATTTCATGGAGTATAGACGTTAAAACTTTAACCAACTGAGTATAATAAAGAATGGAATAATAAAAGAAATCACCATGCATGCGGACTTAGATAGAGCGAGTTATTCCAAGCGAATAATAAATAACGGAACCAGTCAAGTTGTAATACGACCAAGCGGGATATTCTAATGAGAATAATAAAGAATGGAATAACAATGAAATCACCATGCATGCGGTACTTCGAATAGACAGGTTATTCTAACAAAATAATAAATAACGGAATCAGGTCCGACGTAAAATGCACAAACAGGATATTCCAACAGAATAATAAAGATGGAACCTGTGTCCCGCGTAAAGAAACGCATTGCATGGATATTCCAACGAGAATAATAAAGACGGAACCAGTCCCACAGATAATACATGAGCATGGATGTTCCAAATGAATAATAACGAATGGAATAACAATGAAATCACCAAGTATAGGGTAGGCCAGCGTATACAAAAGTTATTCCAACAGAATAATAAAGAATGGAATAAAAGAAGTTCTCTTCATGAATATGAAAAAAATAATACCCCTTACCTTATAAAGAAGAGTACTCCGATGGTAGGGCGGGGATATACTTGAAGAAACATGCACTACGCTCAAAGCTTTCTTAAACGCTAAAGAAATACGCTCAAGATAGAAGAATAATTCTCTCTACAGTTTCTCCTTCTAGAGTTTCAGTAAATTCGTAAGAAATAATGAAGGAATGAGCTTCTATTTATAGAAGAATGGACCGAATAGTAACCAATCCATGAACGGTCCAGATCGATTTACTTTAAATGAAGCATTCAGATTGGTTTACAATAAAATATAATATATTCTATTTATAATCTAAATAAAGCGAATAACTTTTAAAAAGATTTTACTATGTAAATACTACGCAGCACTATGCAAAACACTATGCATAATAAAATATAATATATTCTAATTATTGTCTAATAAAACGAATAACTTTATAAAAGTATTCTATTTTATATAAATTTTTTTTACTATTAGCCTAATAAAATGAATAACTTTATAAAAGTATTCGCTTTTTATATAAAAGCTTTTACTGTTTTATTACATTAATAATACTAATAAAACAAAACTTCATCATCATTATTATTATTCACACTATTAATCAACCAGTCGTTTTCGGAAAGAGGGGCTTTCCATTAAGTATTTCTCCTTATCATGCAAGCTTGATTAGGTGACCACACCTCTCCTTGGCAGAACTTCTAGACATCGTTAATATTGCAAATAATAATATTAATAACTTCATCATCTTAATATAAAATATCAAAAATAATTGAATCAATTAACGTGAGATAATCGATACCGTGTGCTAATATGCAACCACGCGTATTCCTGTACTTTTAACACCGGGTGTTTCAACAGTTAATGGTAAAACTTCTGCCATTATTTTCATAAAAATATTTTTGTCGTTTTCTCAATCCGACAATAATCCATTAATGCGATCCATCAATGATCATTGCCGTCATGCGGATATTCCCCGACCAATCGAATATTATAAACAACTTCACGATTTTTGTAAAAATTTCTAAATATTACCCACAACTATAACATTATATCAAATTCATTCCATAATATTTAAAAATGATAATTATAGAAAATTCATCTTTATTCATAAAAGTTGGGGTCTTACAATCTCCCCTTCTTATGAAATTTCGCCCTCGAAATTAGGGTACATACCTGGTATGTCGAAGAGGTAAGGATACCTTGATTTCATTTCAGATTCTAACTCCCAGGTCATTTCCTCAATATCGTGGTTCCTCCATAAAACTTTGACTTGAGGTATAACCTGTTAAAGTTTATGCCCTAAAGGCCAATTATTTGATATAATTGCTTAATGTTTTGATATTATATTTGATTGAATAAATGAATGATTTTATTATGGTTTTATTTACTACGTAATTGTTAACATAATAAAATTCCTTAGAATAGTGATACAAATTATATGGTTTCAAGTATGTGACTTGGACATGAGATTATATAATTACAATTAGTATCATTGTTCTTAAATGTCCCTAGTCGAGTATCATTGTTGATGGGACAACATTGATGCATTGAGACTAGTATATGGATTGACTGATGACCAAATCTCATTGGTAATAAATATATGAGATATTAAGTCAATGCATAGGTACATGTTAGAGAACGATGTACTGGACAGACCCACCATGAAAATTCTATGTGGAGCATTATGCGAAGTGTCATTAGAAATTCTCATAGTGATAATGATGTAATGGTCCTCCGACCTGAAATCACTATATTACTACACGGGAATTTATGTACTTTGATATCATCAAATGTCACCTTTAATAGGGTGGACTATAAAGGTGATTATTGGGTACATCATGAATCGTGTGAGGAATATGAGTGATCTAGATGGAATTTAACCCTCCTATATATTAGGGGTGATATCCATAGGCCTCTTGATTGAGTAGGACTATGAAATGCATGGCCATGCTCAAATAGTGATTTATTTCATATAGTCTACTCATTGATCAAGAAAACTTAGATTAAATTATGAAGAGTATGACATATTCCATGACTCGAGTTTAATCTAGGATATTAAGGTTAAAAGGATTAAATTACATTGAAACATTGGTCACTAAAAGGTTGCATCGAATCATCGATCTTATTATTACTTGGGTAGCGGTGATGCATTACTAGATGCAGCTCCAACATTTATAATTTTATAATATGATTTTAAAATTATTGCCAACATAATAATAACCTATAAGGTCAGCCACACATGTAACGTAATTTAAAAGGGAATTAGTTTAAATTTTAAGGATTTAAATATATTAATATGATTAATAGTATTTAAATCATTAATTTAAATTAAAAGGAAAGTTTGTATATATGTATATTAATTAAGTTATATATATATAAATTGGATTTTATGAAATTAGATTTTGATTAATTCCATTTAACTACTATATATAGGATATATAGCGACTACTTAGGGTTAGATCATAACTTGAAAACCTGGCTAGCTCTCGAGAGAGAGACTAGAGAGAAAACGAAGCAGGCTTCATAAAGGTTCCTTTGGTGGCTAGTACCGCAAGTCCCTCTTATTGCGAGAATCGTTCGACGGCTCGATAATGGCGTTAAATATGGATACCATGGAGACGTAGTTTCATGAGGAATTGTGTTAAGGATTCGAAGCCGTTTCAGAAACACTTTCATTTTCGGTATAATATCTAAACCTCTGAATTAATTGATTTTTCGCATGGATCCTGTGTTGGGTTTTGGAAATTGCTTTGATTATTTTATTTCCGCTGCATTTTTGTGCCGAAATCCCTACATAACCTTGGAGCGTAGAATATGTTCCTTCTTATTCAAGATTTGAACATGAACCTCTTCATACATTAAATCTTCCGCTATTTCGTCTGGTTCTAACTCAATAATGTGGTTCGGGTCTTTCACATATTTACGTAACATGGATATATAAAAAACGTTATGAACACGAGACATACTTGGCAGTAAATCGAGTCTATAAGGATCCCTACTCGATCGAGGATTAAAATGGGCCAATGAATCGAGGATCGAGTTTCCTCTCTTTCCAAATCTCATAACTCCTTTCCATGGAGCAACATGTAACAACATATGATCTCCAATATCGAATTCCATGTCCTTTCGATGAAGATCAACATAACTCTTTTGTCGATCTTGGGAGGTTTTTATACGTTGCCAGATCATTTGTATCTTTTTCGTAGTCATACGCTTTATCTCCTGGCCCCAACAACGTTGCTTCACCCACCTCATCCCAACATACTGGAGAACGACACAACTATAACATTATATCAAATTTATAAATATTACCCACAACTATAACATTATATCAAATTTATTCCATAATATTCAAAAATAATATTTATAGAAAATTCATCTTTATTTATAAAAGTGGGGTCTTACAACCTCCCCTTCTTATGAAATTTCGCCCTCGAAATTAGTGGTACGCACTGGTATGTCGAAGAGGTAAGGATACCTTGATTTCATTTGATTCTAACTCCCAAGTCATTTCCTCAACATCGTGGTTCCTCCACAAAACTTTGACTTCGAGGTATAACCTTGGAGCGTAGAATATGTTCCTTCTTATCCAAAATTTGAACAGAACCTCTTCATACATTCAAATCTTCCGCTATTTCGTCCGGGTTCTAACTCAATAATATGGTTCGGGTCTTTCACATATTTACGTAAAATGGATATGTGAAAAACGTTATGAACACGAGACATACTTGGTGGTAGAAGCGAGTCTATAAGCTACGATTCCTACTCGATCGAGGATTAAAATGGACCGATGAATCGAGGATTGAGTTTTCTCTCTTTCCAAATCTTGTAACTCCTTTCCATGGAGCAACTCTTAATAACACATGATCTCTATATCGAATTCCACGTCCTTTCGATGAAGATCAAGATAACTCTTTTGTCAATTTTGTGAGGTTTTTATACGTTGTCGGATCGTTTGAATCTTTTAAAGTAGTCATACGTATCAACTCCCGGTCCCCAACAACGTTGCTTCACCCACCTCATCCCAAAGATATCTTCGAGAATGACACTTTCTTCCATACAACGCTTCGAATGGAGCCATGCCAATACATGCTTGATAACTGTTGTTGTAAGAAAACTCCACCAATGGTAAGAAGTTGTCCCAACTTCCCTTGAAGTTAAGGACACAGATTCTTAATAAATCTTCTAGAGTTTGAATAGTCCTCTCTGATTGTCCTTCCGTCTGAGGATGATATGCCGAACTAAATCATAAATCCGTGCCCATAGCTTTTTGTAAACTAACCCAAAATCGTGAAGTGAATCTTGGATCTCGATCAAAAACTATGGATACTGGCATTCCATGCAATCTTACAACCTCATTTATGTACATACGAGCAAGACGTTTAAGTGTATAAGTTTCTCGTATAGGTAAGAAATGAGCAGACTTGGTCAATCTATCAACAATGCCCTAAATTGTATCTATACCCTGAGAAACCTTGGGAAGACCAGTAACGAAATCCATGGTAATGTGCTCCCACTTCCATTCTGGAATTTTAAATGGTTGAAATGGACCTTTTGGTACCTGATGCTCCGCCTTGACTCGTTGACACGTTAGACACCTTGAGATAAACAGCGCTATCTCCCTCTTCATATTGCCCCACCAAAATGTATGTCGAAGATCGTGATACATTTTGGTACTCCCAGAATGGATTGCAAATGGTGTGTTGTGCGCCTCCATCATGATTTTATACTTTAACTCAGGGTTATTAGGAACACAAAGTTTAGAGTTGACTCGAAGTATTCCTTCTTCATCGATTCTTGCTTCCGGCATAGCACCTTCTTGTACTTTCTTCCTCATATGCATCATCTCCAGGTCTGTAGCTTGAGCAGCTATAACTTTATCTATTAAAGTTGGTTCTACTCGTATATTGGCCATCATCACATGGGTCCCTGGAGTTTTTATCTCTATCTCCATCCTTTGCAAGTCATACAAAATGGGCCTTTGCGTTGACAATATCGCACTCGTACCCGCATATGATCTTCTACTCAATGTGTTAGCTACCACGTTTGCTTTTCCAGGATGATATTGGATGGTATGATCATAATCTTTCAACAGTTCAAGCCAACGTCGCAGTCGCATGTTTAGTTCCTTTTGAGTGATGAAATATTTGAGGCTTTTATGATCCGTAAAGATCTCCACTTTCTCCCATACAAGTAATGCCTCCAAATTTTAAGTCATGAAGACAACAAATGCGCTAAATCTAAATTATGAGTAGGATAATTCCTCTCATATTCTTTGAGTTGTCGAGAGACATAGGCTATGACTTTCCCATGTTGCATGAGAACACATCCTAACCCTTTGCCTGAAGCATCACTATAGATGACAAATCCCTCCGAGCCAGATGGTATTGTCAGAACAGGTGCTGAAATGAGTCTTTTCTTAAGTTCTTGAAAACTCTTCTCACATTCCGTACTCCAATCGAATTTTGTATCTTTCCGAGTCAGCTGAGTTAATGGAATAGCGATTCGAGAAAACCCTTCTACGAATCTCCGATAATAACCAGCTAAGCCGAGAAAGCTACGTACTTTGGTCACTGATTTAGGTTGTTCCCAGCTTTGAATGGCTTCAATCTTTGCCAGATCAACAGATATTCAATGACTTGATACCACGTGCCCAAGGAATGCTACTTCCTCAAGTCAGAACTCGTATTTCTTCGACTTGGCATAAAGCTTATATTCACGAAGCTTTTGGAGTATCAGCCTCAAGTGTTGCTCGTGATCTTCACAACTTTTGGAATAAATAAGGATGCCATCAATAAAGAGGACAACAAAGTGATTCAAATATTCCTTGAATACTCGGTTCATCATATCCATGAAGGCAGCAGGAGCATTAGTCAATCCAAAAGACATGACTAGGAATTCATAATGCCTGCATCGAAGGAGTTAAAGCCGCTTTGGAATGTCATCAGTTCTAATCTTCAATTGGTGATATCCAGAACGAAGATCAATTTTTGAAAAGAATTTGGCGCCTTGCAACTGGTCAAACAGGTCATCAATGCGTGGCAATGGGTACCTATTTTTGATGGTGATATGATTCAACTCCCAATAATCAATACAAAGTCGCATACTCCCATCTTTCTTCTTCACGAATAGAACAGGAGCACCCCAAGGAGAAGTACTAGGACGAATAAAGCCAATGTCTAACAATTCTTGCAGTTGGGTATTTAACTCCTGAAGTTCAATAGGAGCCATTCGATATGGGGCTTTGGAAATGGGTTTTGTACCGGGTTCAAGGTCGATACAAAATTAAATTTCACGTTCTAGGGTATGCTAGGAAGTTCTTCAGGGAATACGTCAGGAAATTCATTAACAATAGAAATATCATTCAAAACTGACGTATTTTTGTTTAGATCCGTGACATGAGCGAAGAATGCTTGACATTCATTTTTCAATAAACGAATAACTTTATGGCTTGAGATGACAATGATTGATTTTAATGGTTTGGTTGCTTGAATTCGCATAATAGGTTGATTAGCAATATGAAAGCTAACAACCTTATGAAAATAATCAATTTTTGCATGATGAGTAGTTAACCAATCAATCCCTAGAATTACGTCAAATGCAAGTATTTTCAATGAAATAAGATCGACAGGTAATGCGAGGGTACCGATTTGAACCAAACAAGACTTATAAACAGTGGATGTAATGAAGGTTTCTCCCAACGGAATTTCAATAGATAAGTCAAAGTCCAATTTCTACGGAGTCAAATTTAAACGTTGAGCCAAGTAGGAGAAATAAAGGAATGGGTAGAACAGGGTATCAAATAAGGTATATACTTATTTAGAGTTTATGATAAGCTTACCCGTGATGACCTTATTCGGGTTCCTTCGCTTTCGGGAGGTAATGACAAACGCGCTCTCCTTGCAGACCATCGGCTTTTGACTTTTAAGGCGTCCTTTGGTGCCTCTATCCTAGTGAACTTGTCTTCGGTGAACGACAAAATCGGCTAGGTGACCTTCTCTTCCACAATTATAACATGCTTTGGACGGCATCACACAATTTGGACTGATGTGTCACTCCCCGCCGCATTTGAAGCATATGATAGGTGGTCGTTCTCTTTCCTTAACAACAGGTGTTGATGCTGACATCTTTCCAGCATTGTTGAATCTCCTTGTCGGGTAAAATCTATATACGCACAACACGCAAGTATACATGGTCAACAAGTAATAAAGTGATAAGTTGAGTATCGTTCCCACAGAGAATTAGTTAATTAAAATCACCAAGTACTAACCCGTAACCAACTCAATCTTATTTAAACAAATGAATTTCAAATTATATAAATTAAACTACTATTAAATTCCACTAATTAAATTAAGACTATGGAGATTTAAGATCACAACTTCACTTATTGCTTCATTTAAGTTAACACACTTCTCATCAATTATTCTCTATCCCGAATTGTTAATCAAGAACACGAACGTAGTATTAACCACCTCTCGATGCACTAATACCGTATTAACGTCAATGCACAATCAAGATAGAAATCCATTAAACACCTTAATCAACTAACCCACTATATCTCTATGTGAATTACAATTGAAGAAGGTTGAAGAATAAGTTCTCTATCCGATTACATGCGGCGTCAAACATATCTCTACCTTAACACGAATCAAGTTTAAGCTACTAACAAAATCCTGAACACATGCTATATCAACTAGGTCTAGATTTGAATATCCTCTCTCGATTTCATCTAACTCCACAAAGAATTGTTGATCAAGCAATTCATAGATTAAAGCTCAAATCAACATAGACAATCCTCACAATAGAACATAATAATTGATAGAGAAGCATATTAAAATAAACTACACAATAAGATCCATTGTAATCTCAAACAAAGAATTAGTTCATTGAATTAAAACTAAGAATCCACAATTGAAAACACATTAAAAGATAAGAATAAGAGTAAAGTAAAGAGTAAATCATTTGTCAACAAATCTCCATCTTCCTCAAGCTCCCGCTTCTTGATCTTGATGGTCACCAAGTTGCTTCAATCTCCAAAACTATTTAGAACTAGTGTTTTGATCTAATTTACTCTAATCTAATCTAATGGAATGCTCTCTCTAATCTCTCCTAATCTCCTAACATGCCCTCTAATCCTTGTTATTCCCGAACTCAATTGGAAATCCTTAAGTCAATTGGATCGAAAACAATCCTTCCCGAACTCAAATTTGGCCAAAAACGTCTTAATCGCGCGTATTTCCCCGCCCCGGGGTTTAGGCTTGCATTGTGGTTTGCCCGCCCGGGGTCCTTACTGTCTAGTAGCTGCTATGCCCACCCCGGTGGGGGTTTTATTAAGGAAAAGCCCGCCCCGGCGGGGGTACAATTTTTATCACAGCATCCTCTGGTAAAAAGGCTATAACTTTTGATCCGAGAGGAGTTACGGGGCCTGCCACCTATCAAATCAAAGATATCGACGAGATCTACAACTTTTATTCTTTGAGGATTCAGAAATTATGGCTGGATAAAGGTTGAAATTGGGCTGGAAGTGACTGCTATGCAAATGACCACTCAAAACAGCGAAGTTCGACGTCCGTTGGTACAACGATCATAACTCTTGCATCCGAACTCCGATTGGAATGATTCAAAATGTTCCGGAAAGCTAAGACGATGCTCTACAATGTAAGCTAAGTTCCAAACCAGGAACATGAAGTAAATATGAAAGCCCAAATGATGTCCGGTTTGCTTTTCTTTGCGTTTTCTTTGTTTTTCCTTACCAATAGTCGTTCACACCGCTCCCAAACGTATAACCTACAAAATAAACACAAAATGCATGAAAAGTAACTATGACACATGAATATAAACAACTAATTCAAGTAAAAGATACTGGATAAGTGTATATAAAATTCACTTATCACTCCTCTTCTTGAAATGTCCATTCTTATTGCTTTGGCCATGATTACCACCGAAGTGGTTACCATTTCTGGCATGTTGATTTCCTCCATGATTATTGTCACCGCTTCAATGACTGTTATCACTGGTATTATCATTTTGCCGGCTGCTCTCTTTTGGTTGGGTTGACTCATTATTGCGCTCCAATAACTGAGCCATATTAACAACATCTGAATACAAACACAGTTTATGAGAGATAAGATATTGACGTATCTCGGGTTTCAAACCTCTAGAAACATTCGCATCATTCTTTCCTCATTATCAACCAAATGGGATGTAAACCGGGACAACTCGGCAAACTTGGCTTCGTACTGCGACACGGTCATGTTGTTTTTTCTAGTTTAATGAACTCTACCTCTTTCATGTGACGAATACTTTTGGGAAAGTATTTGTCATTGAACAATTCTTGGAACTTCTCCCAAGACATCTTTAGTGCGGCAGGTTGAGTACGCTTACTGATTCCCACCAATGAATGCCTCTCCGCGCATAACATGAAGGTGGCAAAGGGAACCTTTTGCTCCTCGAAGCATCCCAAGACATCAAATATCTTGTTGATCTGCTTTATCCACGTCTTCGCCTTAAGTGGTTTTGGCTCTCCAAAAAACTACGGTGGTCCCAGCTCCTTGAACTGTTTGGCGGTGACCGTCCGAGAATTGCCAGTGTTTCCACCTGCATTTTGGACAGGAGTCGCTCTCGCCTGATGTTGCATGAATTGCATGACGCCTCGAAATATTCCATCGTTCATCATTTGGTCAGTCTTATCATTTGCATTAGGATTGTCGTCTTCCTGATGCACATTAGCCTGATTATTAATCTGTGGAGACTCAACGGTCTCCTGTGCTCCATTGATGTTCTCAACATTCTCGGATGCCATTTTCAAATACTGCCACAAAACAAGGGTTAATTAACATATCACATATAATCCCTATACTCGACCAACCAATTAAATATCAAATAAACTTAGGTAGGTCATACTAGCGAAGGAATTCCCGTCTCTCCCTCCTAGTTCATGTCTCACATCTCAACCTGAGGATCATATCCCTAAGCTTTGATATTAATCTGTGGCGCCCCGAATAGGTATACATCACCTATTACGAGTCGCCAAATACATGGTACGTAATACAAATACAATCTTAAATATACAACAAGAGAGTTTGTGAGTTTTATTACAAACATTGTCTTCTAGACAATATCCACTCTGAGAATAAGTCCTCATTACATTTTTTAACACACTATTTAATGTAATAGTGAGGACTACTAATACTATCATCCGGACCGTTACTCTCGCTCCCCGACTAGTCCCGCCACGTTCTCATTTCTCAAGAGAACGGTGAAAGAAAAGGTGAGCTCAACTAGCCCAAAGAAGAAATATTATGACTAAGATAATGCGTAATAAATTATCATCGGTCTTCAACAATGTTAAACCGATAAAATACAATAGACATCAAGTTTAAGCTGCAATGAACATGCAATCCATTAGAAGAGTCAAGTAGAGAATAAAATCTACTATCTTTTATGATTTAAAAGGTTTTCATCACTTTTATCGCTGGGACTCAGCTTAATAAATAATCCACATCATCCCTGCATTACGACAAATGATATTCATTAGTATCACAACCACAATTTATCCATGCACTACGGGCCAAGGATATTTGTGTATTCATTAATGGTCATGATCATGTCAACAACTGTCCATCAATGCACTACGGGCCAATGAGGACTTTTACCACATCATTTGTAACATTACGGTCATGATTACACCGAATAATCTCTGGTCATAATCATACCAAGTCCATCTATGCACTACAGGCCACAGATGACTTTCAACAAAATATAAACATGAGGATGATGACAATGACATAATAATTCAATAAAACAAGTTCAAGAATTAATGTATCCAGGAATCAATAACGTCTAAATTGTCAACATGATACTTCTTTGTAGAGTAAAATTCAAGAATGCTCAGAAGAATATTTCCATGAAAAGATACTGGATAAAGCGGCAAATATCCAGGATATTCCACTAATTTCATGGAGTATAGAAGTTAAAACTTTAACCAACTGAGTATAATAAAGAATGGAATAACAAAAGAAATCACCATGCATGCAGATTGCTTGCCGATAGAAAGGTTATTCTAACGTAATAATAAATAACGGAACAAAGTCAAAGCGTAATAATGACCGGCAGGATATTTCAATGAATAATAAAGAATGGAATAACAAGCGAAATCACCATGCATGCGGTGCTTGATGTAGGCGAGTTATTCCAACGTAATAATAAATAACGGAATCAGTCCAAGCGTAAACGCGCAGCAAACGAGGATATTCCAATGGAATAATAAAGACGGAACCGTGTCGGCGTAAAACTTCTGCATGTGATATTCCAACAGTAATAATAAAAAGGCGGAACCAGTCCCATATATAACGATGCATGGATATTCAATAGAATAATAACAAATGGAATAATAATGTAAATCACCAAGTATAGGGTAGGCCAGCGATACTGAGTTATTCCATGAGAATAATAAAGAATGGAATAATGAAGTTCTCTTCATGAATATGAAAAAATAATACCCCTTACCTTATAAAGAAGAGTACTCAGATGGTAGGAAGGATATACTTGAAGAAGCTTGCAGACTACGCTCAAAGCTTTATTAAACGCTAAAGAAATACGCCAAGATAGAAGAATAATTCTCTCTACGGTTTCTCTCTCTAGAGTTTCAAAGTGAATTCGTAAGAAATAATGAAGGAATGAGCTTCTATTTATAGAAGAATGGATTGAATAGTAACTCAATCCATGAGCGGTCCGGATCGATTTACTTTAAGCTAAGCGGTCCAGTTGGTTTACAATAAAATATAATATATATTATTTATAATCTAATAAAACGAATAACTTTTAAAAAGATTTTACTATACAAACACTATGCAAACACTATGCATAATAAAATATAATATATTCTAATTATTGCCTAATAAAACGAATAACTTTATAAAAATATTTTGTTTTATATAAAAAGATTTTACTATTAGCCTAATAAAACGAATAACTTTATAAAAGTATTCTGTTTTATATAAAAAGTTTTTCTGTTTTATTACATTAATATTACTAATAAAACAAAACTTTATCATCATTATTATTATTCACACTATTAATCGACCAGGTCGTTCCTAGGAAAGAGGGGGCTTTCCAATAAAGATTTCTCCCTATTGGCGCGCAATTAGGTGACCAAACCTCTCCTTGGCAGAACTTCTACACATCGTTAATATTGCAAATAATAATATTAATAACCTCATCATCTTAATATAAAATATCAACAATAATTGAATCAATTAACGTGAGATACTATGCAACAATTACTGAAGCAATAATTAAACAAAACTGAGTGACTTCTCACGTAAGCATCAATAATCAATACCATGTACTACTATGCAACCACGCGTATTCCTGTACTTTTAACACCGGGTGTTTCAACAGTTAACGGTAAAACTTCCGCCGTTATTTTCATAAAAATATTTTGTCATTTTCTCAATTCGACAAAAATTACATTTGTAGAAGGTCCTGATGATTGTCTTGAGTCGTCACGAATATTCCCGACCAATCGAATATTATAAACAACTTCGTACTTTGCAAAATTTCTAAATATTACCCACAACTATAACATTATATCAAATTCATTCCATAATATTTAAAATGATAATTATAGAAAATTCATCTTTATTCATAAAAGTTGAGGTCTTACTGACCTGTGGCTGAGGGGTCCTTGTCCGAGGGACTAAATGAAGTTCAAGCTTCTTTGGGCTTGAAGAGTTCTAGGAACTAGAGAAGTTCCAAGATCACGGCGGCCTTGAAGAGTTCTTAGTGAATGAAGTCCCAAGGTCTTGACCTTGAAGGAATCTTAGTGATTTAGGGTCTTGCCCTTTCTTAGTGGAAATCTCGCTAGTTGAAAGCGAGAAGAGTGGATTAGGAGTTTGAGTCTCGAACCCTTAAAACCCCTTGTGTCTTTTTACTTTATGTCATTTACATTATGTACATTAAGCCGCTATAATCGCTATGTATGTTTTAACCGCTACTAATCGAACTAATTCTACTAACAATGTATGTATGATTATGATTATATCAATGAAGGGATCTTTTACTTATTCATTTGTGCTTGAAAAAGATTCTTAAGTCATCATGAGCTACTTAATGAGCAATACAACTTAATAGAGAAAAAGTATTTTGGAATTCTAAGGATCTATTCAACCCCCCTTCAGAGATCTATATTCAGGCTTATCGAACTAATAATTGGTATCGTAGTAGGTTCTCATGCTATATTCAAAAGCTAATCACTTTGAGTCTGATCCTAGGCACAAATATTGTTCTAAACTTAGTTTAGTAGTAAGTCACTTGTTATATGCGAGATGAGCTCACACGTTGAAAATATTGTATGCAATGTAAATAATGCATATGCACTGAAAAGTCGCAGTTGGTCCATGTCTTTGATTATCATATCAACAAGACCAATCCTTGCTCGATGTCAATCTTGTTGTCTGAAGACCAGGATAGAAAGCTCAAGAGATATCAACAGAAAAGATTCAAACATCCACTAGCCTGAAAAGATGAAAAGGCCATACATGCTAAGTGATACTTATCTAGAGAAGAAAAAAGAACTTCTCAATCATATGTTTTGTCAAACTGCGGCTGGATGTAAATCTTGTGAACACAAGAATGTCAAAGAATTAGAGATGCTGACACTCTCTTAGCTTGTATCTTCAAGACCACGACTGATTGACTGAAGATCAACTGGAGCAACTGGCTGTCAGAAGAAAATGAGAAAACATGCACATTAATGCCTAAACTCAGTATATCTAAGATAAATGACTGATAAGGAACTAACAGCAAAAAGGTACGGTTCCTCACTAATATAGATATGAACATCATATTTGCACCTTACTTATGAACTATAACAGTTTTCTTTCAAGTATTCATAATCTATCTAAAAAGGTGAAGAGAGAAAATACACTGATAATGGAACCTCAAATGTCTATAAACTTTTTCTCCATCCAAGTTTTAGGTTGAAGATGATAACTTGAAAGAGACCTGAAATGGCTTTAAGAGCCTCACAGGTCGATTGAAAGGGAAGTAATCTTTACTGATGAGTTAATGTGCTTTATACATCCTATGGTCTAAGTGTTTAATGACACACAGAGTATGATCAGATCTACAAGAAAATCTTGAGGATTCATAGAAACTGATCACCTCCGTGAATCAACCAGATACTAATAGATCGTAGAGTTGATTTTCACTCTGTGAACATTTAAACCCTGTGATCATAACTCAGCAAAAGATGAAACCATCAAGGAAAAGAGTGTTTTATTAAAATGACACATTTCTCTCACACTCATCCCCATGCATCATAAAATGTATTATCTAAATAGAGTATATGCATGAATATGGCTGATGGTGGTCAATATGATGATCATCCAAATATATGAGGAACAGGGGTTTCAGTAAACTAACCTAGCAGGACCCATTTAACCATGGGTACCAAAAATAAAAATGTACATCCTGCAGGTACTTGATCTATATGATCACACTAAGGAATGCTAAAGCAAAAGACTTCAATCAAGAAGAGCCAACCAACAGAAGGCTTAGGACTGATCAGAAATAATTTTGACAAAACTCCTACATCTCAAAGCCTGTCCTTGAAGACCTGCTGAGCTAACCTAAATGAAGCTCAAATGGCTGCAAACCTTTATATGAAAGCAGTCCACTCAACCAGAGATGAAAAAGGGTCTGAGATGCTCAAGCATGCAAAACTTGTTCTCAAGGAAGCTCACATCAGAAGATTATCGAGCATCAAACTTTAGGAACCTGCTACAGGAGCAGAACTCCACGAGCATAAGCGGATAAGGAAGACTACGTTCGTAGTGCCTCTACGATACAAGAAGATTCAATGACCTCCGTTAGAAGGAGATATGTAGGAATGCTCCCTTACGTGCACGAAGAAAAGGAAAACACACCTCACTGAAAAGACAGCATTAATCATGAGGGAGTAGTGATCTGTCAAAGATCAACATCACTGAAATATTTTGAAGCAATGTACCAGCAACAGAGTCTCAAAACTCTGTGGCTGATGAACCAAATGAAGATCCATAGTCAGTAGGAACGTCTCAAAACGTACTACTGATAACCTTTCAGCCACCCAACTCAAAATTGTGAAGTGCCTACAATCAAACATATGATCGTAGTGTAAAAACATGAAGACACCACGATCACAGCAAATGCAATTATCTAAATTGACAAAGGATCTCCTCACCAGAAAAGGTCAAAAGAGATATTAGTAAAAATTACTCCTAAAAGCAAACTCATCTGGAAAGCGCCTCAGGGACAAACCTGACCCTTAGCTCACTCTAAGAGGTTGGCCCTCCCTGAGCTACCTTGACCCAGAAGGAATGCTTAGTAAAGTTCATCTCAAGGACCAAGTCAACGTCTGTAAAATAGAGTTTTAAGAGAACTCAACGATCGTGATGCAATCTCAACGATTGTAGTGAAAACTCAACAATCGCAGAAGTAGACTCGACGATCGCAGACTTACCAGAAGACACTAGCTCATGAGGAGCTTGGAAGAACGAGACAATTGCTCAACCATTCTGAAGTATGAGGAGATTAGTTTAAATACAGTTTGGAAAGACATCTTGTAAACGCACATCAGAACTTAAGTACCCAAACTGGCTTAGGGTACATCAGTGGTTGAGCTATGCAGTTTCAACATGAGGAGAAATGCCAAAATCATCCATTGCAACATCGTTCAGAGAATTGATCGTTGAGTCAACAAAGGAAAACATAGAGTCAATAGTTGTCAAGAGGTCAAAGGTCAATCCACGTCAATCAAACGTCCATTCTTCTAAAAGAGACTGACTAAGCGACAAGATTCTTTGGGAGATTCTGACAAATTCATTGGGCATCGTGCAACCAATGACTGAGTGACACATGACAGCATATGCAGAGTCAAGAGAAGGCGCTATAAAAAGATGATTTAAATCGCAAATGCGATTATCGAACCCCTTTAACCTCTCTCTCCCTCCCATTTTCAAACCCTAGAGTTCTTTTCGAAGCCAAACCACTAAAACTTCAAGAGTTCAAATCATAATCAGCCATACTTCATAAATCTCCCTGAATCAATATCCATATTCCTCGAATCATTCGAATGGAAGATTGGCAAGTAATCACTGGCATTCAACTCGGAACCAAGTCATTTGAGAAATCCGAAAAGAAGTTCAGAGACATTCTTGAACTCGTGAAGAAAGCTGGATTCTCAAAATGTCTTGAGGCAAGCACTCGAGTATACACTGAACTGGTTAAGGAATTCTACTCAAATGCATCCGTAAATGCCGGAACTCTTTCAACCAAGGTTAAAGGTCAGTCTCTAAAATTGAAATCATCCCATAACAACCAATGCCTAGATTTTCCTGACCTAGGACTGAAAAACCTTGATGAGATTGACACTGAGAAAGCAAAGAAGATTATGGGGTACCAAAGAAACCCTAGTCTGAAGGATATGAAGAAAAAGGAGTTTCGGAAGAATTGAAGTTTCTTCTTTGAGATTGTTGGAAAATGTATACAACGTAAAGATACCAAGATACATGACATCGTGTTTCGACCAGTGATTGAAGATTATGTCTGCAATAGTTCTGAAGAAGCCAATCAATTTTGGAGCCATCTTGTTCGACCAAATCTCTAAATGGATAGAAAAATTTGAGTTGAAGAAATCTCATGACAAACCACTTACAAAAGTTTTTCATGGAAGACTGCTAAGCATAATGATGAAAAAGAAGCTAGGAAGCAAAATCAAGGATAATGAGGGAGAGCCCTTAAATATTCACAAAGTAATGTCTCCACAACTGTTTGTGAATTGGAAGAAAAACCCTAAAGAAAACAGGAGGCTGACAACTGGAAGCACCAGCAAATCATCTGCAAAGAAGAGGAAGGCAAAGGAGGTAGAAAACTCTGAGCCTGATAACTCTATATCAGCAGAAACCACACCAGCCAGAAGGAAATCCAAAGGTGTGAGGAAAACTGAGGCTCCACCAAGAAGTCTCTCAATTGACAATTTGGAAGAAGAGGAAAAAAAGGACTCAACTGCAAAAATCACAAAGAGAAGAAGTAACAGATTACTTCAAGGGCCACCCAGAAAGAAAGAAAAGGTGATGAACAGGCCATCCCCAGTTCCCAAAGAAAGTCTATCTTCAAAAGACGAGAACACAGAGTCAAAGGAAGAGAAGGGAACTGATAATCTCAAGACCGAGTCCCCTGAGAATGGATCCAATGATGAAGGTGAAACTGGATCCATAAAAGAAGATGTAAACTCAGCTGATAAAGAAGAATATATAGGCCCTATGGCCAACTCTCAGAGTACTCACTTTGAAGTTGAAGAAAAGCTGCAAGATGACCCATCTGAATGTTCAGATGCAAATGCTCCAACAAGCTCTCATGATGGATCAAATAATGATGAGGTTGAAAAAGAAATATCTGCCCCTGCTAATAATGAACCTCAAGAAAGTTTGAATGCTGACTCAGAGATCTCAGAGTCTGAAGAAGAAGAAGTATCTGAAACTCCTATTGCTGAACTTCCAACAAGAAGAAAGAGCTACAAACTACTTGCTCAAATTACCTCCAAAAGGAAAAATGATCACTCCAATGTTGTCGTTGAATTGAGTGATGATGAGTCGGTATCATGGGAAGTAAGTGCTAAGGATGGATCCAATGATGAAGAAGATGAATCAAAGGAAAATCTTGCTGAAGAAGATTCTGGAAATGAAATGCAGTAAGAAGAATTCATGGATGAATCTGATGAAAGGAGTAAGCAAAATTCAAGCTCAAAAAGGGAAGAAATGGAGAAAGATTTCAATTCTGCACATCAGGAATCTGACGAACTAGAATACTATCCTGTTCTCTCCCTAGCCAAAATAAACAAAAGAATTGTAGTAGAAGTCTTTGATGAGCCACCAGCAGAACCACCAGCAAGATGGATAAGTCAAGGAAATGAATAACTTCGAGTTGTAAGAATGACCACAGATGAAGTACTTCACAACTGGAAAAACATGGAATTAGACTGCACAACAATACTGTATGACTCTGAAGACCTTCTGATAAGATGGTTCTTCCCGTGGATGCCATGGTTGAAGGCACATACTGAGAGAGATGAGAGTTACTTCAGCTGGTGCTACTCTCATTTTCCAAGCATGGAACTGGTGTCACAAAGCTTCCCAAGAGTGAAGAGTTTCGCTACAATGATGATCACAAACCAGCCTCACTACAAGGTATACAGACATGCTGGAAATCACTATATCCCCTACAATCGAAGAGTGGACTCAGAAGGAAGAAGGATCATGACCAAGGAAATAATAGAAGAGTCAGTTCACTCTACTACTGATGGTTTCTAAGTACAAGATACGAAGCTTCCATCTGATCAAGCACTACTGGCAGACATTCCTACATCCTCAACCAGTTATTGGAACTTAACGATTCTTCAGATTTTCAACACCTTCAAAAATATGTCCAAGGAAGCAGATCGTAGAGTCTAATCTGATACTCAACCAGGGGCTGCACAATTAAATGATCAAATATCTGTGGAGAAGGAGCTGATGAAGAATTCTGATGAACTGATTGAGAGAATATCTCTATTCACTGAAGAATAAAAGAAGCTGACAACAACAGAAGGTAACTTAGCTCAAGAGAGACTCCAAGCAATGATGGCTGATGTACCCCTCAAAATCAAAGAGAGAGATGACATCTATCTGAGGGCCATAAATGATCAAAAAGCAGAAGATCTACGTACACAGAAGGCAAATAAAGAACAACTCCACGCCCTCTTTGACAAGATTAACCACATGAATCAGTCATTTTCCATGCAACTTGAGCTGAGCCAACAAGAACTCAAGTTTGAAGTTGCTAATTCCTCCTATCTAATGGAGCAGCTTATGTCCAACATGGAGCAGCTCTCCCAAATGATTAATGACAAAAAGGGGGAGAAAAAAAGGCATGGAAAGAGGCGGAGTAAAAGGCAGTCAAGAAAAGGCAAGGAGAGCGGGAACAAACAAGAAAGGAAGATAAAGAAGAAGAAAGTAGAATAAGAAGATAGTTCATCATCTAAGGGGGAGCTAAAGGATGATGAGCTTGGATTTGCAAAGACTGAGGGGGAGCCAGAAGAAGAAGACGAGCAAACAAAAGAAATGAAGTTAACATCCCAAGGTGAACAGGTGCAAGAAGATCAAACAGATGAATAACTGATCAACAGACATTCTGGAAGCATACATGGAACCAAAGAGGTACATCTCTAACTAGTTAGGTATGTTCTGGATCCAGGATATAAAATGTCAGTATATATCAGTGTATTAAATTTCACAACATTATAAATGACATTCATGATTATCTGTTTTAGAAATACAGTTGCTCACTGTATATAAGATTCATTCATAACATGCATATGCACTTATTATTTTTGTCATAATCAAATAGGAATAAACATGTGAATGATATTCCTATTTATATATGATTTGATTATGATATATATATGAATGAATATGCAAGTATGCTTGCATTAAGAAAAGTTGTAAAGTCCTTTGATAGATAATAAAAACATATGTACAAGGACTTAGAATGAATTGATCAAATGTGTTAGGTTGATCCTACATAAGCAAAATAGCTTTGTAAAGTCCTTAAAAAGAAATGATGTACAAGGAATATAAATATAGAAAGATCAAGCATGTTAGGTTGATCTTATGATGTAATAGATAGCTTGTCTAATCGCCGAAAGCAATCGCACTGAAATTGTAGATCCGCCGAGGAGAGTCGAGAAAACTCGAGAGATATCGAGGCGTAATCGTAGTCTGCAAGATAGTAGATCTCGGAGTTCGTAGACTTCCGGGAGAGGCGAGGAAGGATCGTAGTGTGTGAGGAGAACTTCCTCGGTAGTAGTCTCTTGAGGAAGTCATGTTCGAAGAATCGTAGAGACAACACGCCACTGAGCTCAGGAGTATCTCGCCAAAGCTAAGTCAAGAATCGTAGACTACACTCAAAGTCGTAGAGAGTCTACTAATCATACCAGAGGCAGAGATCATAGTCGAAAGCAAGATCGGATGAAGACAACAAGCACAACGACGTAAATCGTAGAGTGTCAAGATCTCGATCTCGAGTCGTGAAGGTCACGCGACCCCAAAGTCAATCGTAGAGTGTAGAACTAAGACCTTAACATATGTGCTCACAATGCCAAGGCAGAATCATAGAGCAAATACGATTCTCAACGAATGAGCACTCCTAGAATATCCAAAGGAATGAGGCCTCTAGTTGGCACTGCATAGATTCGTCCCACCTAAAGGAAACCAAAGAGCACTCAACGAATGACATGCAAGCTAACAGAAGATCTAAGCACCAACTCAATCAGCATCAAGATCGAGTTATGAAGCCATTCGAGATGAAGTCTTCCACAAGATGATCATAAGAAGACTTCAATAGCTGACTAAGGAAAGTCAAAGACACGCGCGATGTGTCAGTAGAAAGACGACAACGTTCTTGGAAGCAACCAAGATCGTAGTGTTTGCTAAATGAAAAAGGAACTGATGGAGTACACACTGAGATACTGGTCAGTCTCTAAATAACAAGGCTAAAGTGATTAAGCATTGGGTCAGTCCATTGATGATAAGTGAACGGGAGATCACAAGGAGAAAGTGAGCTGGACACGCCACAAATCTGAAGTGTCTTGTTATTCAGAAAAGGCCAGAGCAAGGAATCGAGCCATCAGTATCTGAGAGCAGTCGAGGCAAACAGAAGTATCGAAGCACTGCACAAAAGAAGAAAGATGTGTTCCACATTGGAGATCTAATGAACACTCTTCAAGATCGTAGTGTTAATTCTACACATCAAAAAGCAAGTCAAACAAGACACTATGATCAAGTCCAAGAAGGTATGCATCAGAATCGTAGAGTTCAAACAACTGAAGATTGAGGCATTGGCAACGGCTCAATCTGAAGATTGATATTCGAATAAAGCTTATTGAGAGCATCGATGCAAAAGGACAACCTCTGATCGAGAAATCAGAAGTGTAAATAAAGTTGTCGAAAAAGATGTCATGTCACATCTGCAGTCTCCAAGACTGCAGTGTCAGAAAGAGCAGACTGCAGTGTCAGAAAGTCAGAAAAAGATGTCATGTCACATCTGCAGTCTCCACCAAATAACTCGAGATCTGCGAAGAAATTTGAATAGCTTTCAATGGCTACTTTCCAACGGGAATATTGGGAAGCAGTGTAAATCAACAGAGCTTCAAAGATCAAGAGTTGCTGATGATTGTGTAGTTACAGAATCGTTGAGTTGGTGAATGTTATTGTTGACTCTACGAGTTCCACCAAAGATCAATAGAACAAGTCTTAGTGACAGTAAGACTATCAAGGTAGAAGTGAAGCAGCTTTGAAGAAGGAATCAAATAGATCGAAGCTTTACTCAACAAAGATGAGAATGCCACTGAAGATGGCAACCAAGCTGAGAGCCGAGAAGGCTAAAAAGATAGCATTCGGAAAAGTGGCTAAGTACAAAGAAGATCAAGAGAACCACTCTACGAATCACCATGAACCGAAAGCTAAAAATGAACAAGTGCAGAACCATGTCTGCAAAGTATTCAAGAAGGGTTCAGGGATTGCTAAGTGCCAGACAAAGTCTACTAAAAGCACAGAGACTTAGCAAACCCAGATGGTGATGGTGCTTGGTGATACCAGATGAAGATGACCAGAAAAGAGTGAAGATCAACTGCACCAAAGAAGATGTGGTCCAGACCCGAAATAGAATGCAAAAAGGACCACACCAAGCTGCTAAGTACAAAAGATGTTCAGAGCTTAATGACATCTTAGCGATTTCAAAGACCATCAACAACAACAACTACTACAACAAAGAAGCCGGGGCTGAGGGTCCTTGTCACGAGGGACTAAATGAAGTTCCAAGCCTCTTTGGGCTTGAAGAGTTCTAGGGAACTAGAGAAGTTCCAAGCCTGTCACGTCTTGAAGAGTTCTTAGTGAGCCCTGAAGTCCCAAGGTCTGGCGGCTTGAAGGAATCTTAGTGATTCGAGGTCTTGCCCTTCCTTAGTGGAAATCACCGCTAGTTGAAAGCGGAAGAGTGGATTAGGAGCTTGAGTCTGAACCACTTAAAACCCTTGTGTCTTTTACTTTATGTTATTTACATTATGTACATTAAGCGCTATAAGCTGCTATGCATGTTTTAAAGCGCTTACCACCTTGAACTAACTCTACGAACAATGTATGTATGATTATGATTATATCGATGAAGGGATCTTTTACTTATTAAACGTGCTTGAAAAGATTCTTAAGTGCATCATGAAAGCTACTTAATGAAGCAATATAATTTAATAGAGAAAAAGTATTTTGAAATTCTAAGGATCTATTCAACCCCCCTTACAGATCTATATTGTGCCTCACTTGGGAACTAATATATATAATAGAAATCAAGTGGGTGGTTTAGATAATATCACGGGATTGAATCCAGTGAACTTTTTTTTAAAACATATGTTATTTATATATATAATATATATTATATTTAAAGTTTTTGTTTTATTAGAATATTTTATTCATATAGACAAAGATAGTATCCTTTCCATTCTCGCTTTATAAATAGAAGCTCATTCCTTCATTATTTCTTATTTAATTCACTTAAACTCTAGAGAGAAAATTATAGAGAGAGAAAGAAGAAGAAGTCTGCTACCTCTCTTTTCCTATATCCGATTTCTTCTAAGGTAAGGGTATTATTTCTCTTCGTATTCATGAAGAGAACTTACGTTATTCCATTCTTTATTATTCATTGGAATAACTTTGTATCTGTGATGCGCCCTATACTTGGTGAAATTATTACATTATTCCATTCTTTATCATTATGTTGGAATAACTGTCTATACAAGTAATCGCATACGTGGTGAAATTTTTTCATTATTCCATTCTTTATTATTACGTTAGAACATCTTATGCGTGCGTTTACGCATGTCATGGTTAAGTTATTTATTATTACATTGGAATATCACGTCGGTCTTAATTTCACTTTGAATTGGTTCCGTTATTTATTATTCTATTGGAATATCCATGCGTAAATGCGTTTACGCATTGACTGATTCCGTTATTTATTATTACATTGGAATAACTCATGCATGCGATCTATCGCATGTACTGGTGATTTCTTTTGTTATTCCATTCTTTATTATACTCGGTTGATTAAAGTTTTGGCTTTTATACTCCATGAAATTAGTGGAATATCTTTGATATTCAAGGCTTCATCCAAAGATCTTTTAATGGAAATATTCTTACGAGCATTCTTGAATTTTACTCTACAAAAAAGTATCAAGTTGACAATTTGGACGTTATTAGTTCTGGATAAATTAATTCTTGAACTTGTTTTATTGAATTCTTATATCATTGTCATCATTCTCATATTTATATTATGTTGAAAGTCATCATGACCAGAAGTGCGTAGATGGACTTGGTATGATTATGACTGAGGATTAATCGGTATAATCATGTAGTCGTAATGTTACAAATGATGTGGTAAAGTCCTCATTTTGCAGTAGTGCGTTGATGGACGATTGTTGGTATGATCGTGACCATTGATGAATACACGAATATCCTCTACCGTAGTGTGCGTGGATAATTTGTGGTTGTGATCTTAATGAATATCCCTGGTAGTAGTGCATGGATGATGTGGATTATTTATTGTTTGAGTCCCGTGATAAAAGTGATGAAAAACCTTTTAAATCATAAAAGATAGTATATTTTATTTCTCTACTTAACTCTTTTAATGGATTATTTGTTCGACGCGATTAAACTTGATGTTTGTTATATTGTATCGGTTTAACACTGTTGAAAGGCTAACGATAATTTATTACGTATTATCTTAGTCATAATATTTCTTATTAGGCTAATTGAGCTCACCTTTTTACTTTCTTCGTTGTTTTCTGAAATGAGAAATAGAGAGTAGTAGTAGGAACTAGTCGGGAGCGGGTGGCGGTCGGATAATAGTATTAGTAGTCTTCACTATTACATTAATTAGTGTGATAATAAATGTAATGAGGACTCAATTGAGTGTGGATATTATACTGATGACAATATTTGTATAAAACTCACAAAGATATGTTTTTCGCGCATTTTACACGATTGTTATATAATTAAGTTGTATTTAAATTTTTGTAATATATTTTTGGACTCAAGATGGGTGATGTATACCTATTTTGGGGGCGTCACAGTGCGTGTATGTCAAACGCCAAAAACGAGTGAGAAAGGGATGTAAGAGTAAAAAAAACCTAGTAAATGTCTGAAATACCCCTTTCTTCTTCTTTTTTCTTCTTTTATTCTCCCTTCAACCTTCAAACCCACTAACACTCTCAAATCCACTCATTCTAACAATATCCACTCTGATTCTCGAGCTCTCTCATAAAGCCATGGGCTTGTTTCACGATCTGATTTTAGTTTGTTTGCAGAGAACATACTAGGTTTATATAGGGTCAGAGAAGCTCAGTTTCAAGTCTAAAAGAGGGCGAGTGAAGCAGTGGCTTTCACAAGGTCCGGTCTCTAGGGTTTGATCGGGGATCGGAGGATGGTAAAAGGAATTTTGCAGGTCCGGCAAGTTGTGCCGGCGAAGTGGGTATCCAGATAAGCTACAACCATTATTGGATGAAGGAACTAACGAAGGTTCTGTTCGATAATAATGTGAGTTTTGTTGTGGGTTATCGATTCTCTGCTCCATTGAAACGAATTCGGCCAAGAGAGAGAGACAAAAGAGAAAGAGAGAATGAGTGAGAGAATCGCAAGGATTTTGATGGGTTTTAGAGTTGGGGTTTATTAAGAAGTCCTATATATATGGGATTTTCATTAACAGCAGAGTAATGTAAGTGCAGCTCCACTTTGGCCATCAGAAATTCCTCACCGCTGTCAAGGAGAAGGATTGATGCCTATGTCTACCACCATAACAATGCTACCAACTCCAAATCTTCTCTAGGCAAGGTTTGTATAACAGGGACGTCATTTGTTCCAATTAACTGTTTTGACTAAAAATCAAAGGAGATTAGGCTTGGTTATGACTTGTTTGGAGTAATAAGGGAGCTAAACTTGGATTTTAGAGCAAATCAATAGCTATGAAAAGGGTGTTTTAAAATTGTGCACATAAGGTGCTTGTTAAAATGCTCCAATTAACTGTTTTGACTAAAAATCAAAAGAGCCATGCTAGTGTGGTGGAATCAAGAATTTTGCAGCACTTTTCTGAAAACTCGTATAGTAGTGCCTAAGCCTGATTCTTCGGTCTCCAAATCATATGGTGATTTTGCTCAAAAAGTTGTTGGCATACTTGAAGAATTGGCAAAGGAGCAACAGTTCCAACCAGATATAACTGTGTAAAGCTATGTCTAGTCTACTGCAGATGTTTCTTTATGTCCTTTTGCAATGGACAATTGCCAGTTTTATTTGTTGCTGGCGTGACATTATCTTTTGTTTATGTTTTGAGGTACTTTTTCCAAGCACCAAGTAAGTTTCATATTGTGTTAACATCAGCGCAGTGAAATGTTAGTACACCATATCAATATGAAGATACTAATAGCAGCTAGAAAGTTGTAAGCAAAGGCACGTGAAGTCCCGAAAAATTATATAGTTTTATTTTTATTTACACAGTCTCCTACGAAAGTCATTTTTCCCTCGCATGTTCTCTCATCTGTCGTTTATATATAAGGAGAGTAATTAAATCTTTATCCAATTTAAATAACAGAGTTATGACAGAAAATAATTATTCACTTTAACTCAAAAAATCGGGAGTTTAAATGTAGTTTTACTGACTACAAGTGGTTAAGTGAAAAATCGCTCAAACCCCATGTGGTCATATGAACTTAACCATTAAATAAATTGTGATAAACATCTTAAATTAGCTTGTTTTTTTCTTAAAAAATACGTACGACTTTAAACAAAGGTGATGATATTACTACTTTATTAGTGATCCACGCGCGTAGTCGCGAATGGGCCTTCAATTTAGATTTTTACATATTTTTATTTGGGTCCTATTTTTATGCATAATTATTCATTTATGGTTTTTGTACATATAATTTTTTTATGGTTTATAAATTTAGATATATTTCCAAAAGATCAAAACCAGACAAAAGTACAGTTGATGCCAGCTGTATCGTAGAAGGCGGTCTAGACTGTCTAGTCTCGGTTGACCGTCAAGCACCAGATAAAAACTCACCTTATACTCTCTCTCTCTCGCTGCTAATAAGCTGCTGAGAGAGTGCGAGAGTTGCTTTTCTGAGGTTTCCGTTTCACCCCTTTCTACCATATAAATACCCTGCTCACACACACACATATATTATATATATATATATACGGTTGACCGTCAAGCACCAGATAAAAACTCACCTTATACTCTCTCTCTCTCGCTGCTAATAAGCTGCTGAGAGAGTGCGAGAGTTGCTTTTCTGAGGTTTCCGTTTCACCCCTTTCTACCATATAAATACCCTGCTCACACACACACATATATTATATATATATATATATATAGAAATACAAGAATTTTAGAGAGAGAAAGTGTTCGGTGCAGATTTGTAGAGAGAGAAAGAGCGATGGAGGAAGGCAAAGGAGAAGAGGCGGAAGTGATGGGGTCGAGCTTAACAATGGAGAAAGTAGCTGCAGCCAAGCAATTCATAGAGAATCACTACAAAACTCAGATGAAGAATATTCAAGAGCGCAAAGAGAGGTATACATAGATTCTTACACACATTAATTAAACACTAAATTCACCGATTCCATTTTAATTTTTTTACCGGTCTATGAGATCTAGTGTTTAATTTGTTTTTTCTACTCTACTTGTGTTTGCTTGCTGAGAATATGCTGAACTTTGTCACTTATTAATTGTTGTGCTACTTAATTCAGTTTAATATGGTAACTTTATGGTGAAATGGGAAAGATTGTTAACTTCACTCCAAATGCCTAATTTAATGGTTGTTATTATTACTATTTGTGTGTGTGATTTAGTAGTATTCGGTGAAGCAGTCAAATATGTACAGATTCGAAACTTTTAATCTAGCTTTTTGGAGTATATGTGGACAACTACATTATTGAATTAGATTTTTAAGGGCTTAAACTACAGTGCAACTGTATAAAGGAGGAGGATTAGGGTTTTGTGGTGCTAAAAGGAAAAGGATAGGTAATTTTTTTTTCAGGATCTGGTGGGGAAAGGGGCATGCCTCTTCAACAGAGTTAAAAGAAACCGAAGGGAAGAAATAACAAGGAAATGGTATTGGATTAAGAATATTGGAGAGACCATTGTAAGAGAAAACAATACCTGTAAGATGTATTTTTATGATGATCATGGAGGTGGTAAAGACTGTAAATGAAGAAGGTAGATTGTGAAGTTAATGTTATTCTTAATCTTAAGCGGAGCTCACTACCTAGTGTGAATGATGTGTGGTCTAATTGGAGGACGGTAAGATTAATTTTTTGGGAAAATCCTGGTGTCCGAGAGCTTTTCGCTTTTGTCTTCTAATCAACTGAATGCTAATGTCTCAATCATGTTATGGTATCAATAGCAATGTTTTTAAGTGCTGGTAGAATATATCAAATGAAATGAAACAGACAAATAAATTACCGAAATAGTGAAACTGCTTATATAGAGAGATTAAGAGAGTTATTACCGGAGGAGTTCTTAGCGAGAGAGAGAGAGATGGAGGGAGAGAAGGTGTTGGGTTCGAGGTTGACAGTGGCAAAAGTAGCTGCAGCTGAGCAATTCATAGAGAATCATTACAAAACTAACATGAAGAACATTCAAGAACACAAAGAAAGGTATATATTTGAGTCGAAAGCAAACACCAGATGTCATGTTATGATTAATGAGCCGAACTACTTGGAAATGGAACAAATGATGTTTCTGGTGTAACATAACCATGTGCAGGAATTTAACCTTAAGTTGTTGGGTAGCTGGTCTATAACCTTAAAATATCACTCTTTAGTCTTCTACTTTATGATGCATTATGCCTTTGTCGTGTTATGGTATATTGGTTCAAACGATAGTCAAAATGAAGGCAAAATCAAATCAAAACAATGAAATGATACATATAAATTATAAAATAAGTTGGGTTTTGTAAATAAATAAATCGCTTATATTTATAGAGAAAGAGGGAAAGTTGTGAAGGAAAAGAAAACAGAAAACAAAGTTCTGGGATTGAGGTGGATAACGAAGTAAACCATTCATGGAGAATCACTACAAAACTCGGATGAAATTAATTCAAGAGGGCAAAGTGAGAGATATTTATCTGAAGCAAACACCAAATCAACTCATTTTACTTTTATCAAAGTTTAAAGTTATTTAGCAAAAAAAAAAAAAAGTTTAAAGTTGCGTGGGATCTAGTATTATCATTAACTTTCCGCTTCACTGGTGTTTGGCTGCTGAGAACACTCTTATTTAGAAATAGTTTAAAATTCTTCAATTTAATTTAATCAAGTTAGTTTTTTTTTGAAATAATTATGAAAATGTTTATTTCTCCCCATGTTTATGTATTTATATCAAAATGATTTTATTCTAGAATCTAGATTCATGTAATTCCATAGTGGTTATTGCAATCGCTAAATCATGTACTTTCATTCCAGGCGATGGATTTTAGAAAGAAGATTAGCTTCTTCAGATGTGCCTGTGGAGGAACAGATGAATATGATCAAGGATTTAGAGCGAAAGGAGACAGAGTTTATGCGACTCAAAAGGCACAAGATATGTGTCGATGATTTTGAGCTTCTGACCATCATTGGGAGAGGAGCCTTTGGTGAGGTTAGTATTGCGCATCATGACATACATGCAATGCATTATACACTTGATCTTTCAGTAATATTGAGTTTGGTTTGTCCGTAAAATAGTAATAAATTTGTAATTAATGTTAAGTTCGTCATGTAGACAACATGCAAAAAGCAAGATGCAAGGGAATCTTCAGTGTCCCTGTGTCTAAGAAACAAATTATCATCCATTGATGGAATTGAAATACATAAATAACGTGTTTCCGGTAGCTTTTGAAAAGTCAAGCGTACTGTTTCCATGCCTGTACTTCTGAGGGGTATCTGATCATAAGAATGAATATGAGAAGAATCCAAAAGAAGTGAGAGAAAAGGAGGAGATTGATAAATTGCAGATAAAGTATGATGTAAATGAATTGCAGGAATATCATCAATCTGTCATGAAGTTATGTCAGATTGACAACTTTATAGCAAGCAAGCAAGCAAGCTTAAAGTAAAAAATTATACGTGTCTTATTCTCAAAATGCCATTGATACTTTATAATTGGTTTCCTATTGTCACATGCTTGTCAACTCAATATGACTTATTGTAGTTGCAAATAGGTTGAAATCCATAGTTCTTGATATTCACCCTTTTCTTGTGTGACTAGATTGGATATTTGTTATGCACTACTTTTTAATCATCTTATTACTAATTGTTTGTTGAACTGCAGGTTCGACTATGTCGGGAGAAAAAATCTGGCAATATTTATGCCATGAAGAAGTTGAAAAAGTCTGAAATGGTGATGAGGGGACAGGTGAGCTGAAATATTAAACTGCCAAGTCTGTTGTGAGGAGTCACTTGATAATTGTACAATATTTTCATCACCTACCTTTATTGTGTGGAAATTGTCTGTGGTGTGTGTTGTGGTATCATACAGGCTACCAGTGGGACCAGAAAGGACCTTTCATGACATCCATACCATAGGGATACTATATGATAGTGTGTTTATTATACCTAGAGAGTCCTGCCACAATTCCCTTAAAAGAGGCGGAGTGCTTATGTTTAAAGCAATGGTAACACCACTTTCTGTGGTACAAGTACGGTAAGGGTGGTTTTTTTAGGTCGTTTAGTTGTAGACCTGGCAATTGGGTACCTTTGAGTAATTACATGGTGGGTACGAATCATATTTTTTTGGGTACCATAACATGTTCACCATACATTCAGTTTGTCAATTCATGTATCTGCAACGCAAGCATTTGGTCACCAACAATTGGTTACCCTATCTTTTAAATCACAAAGTGAATCTTTTCTTTACAGGTAGAACATGTTAGAGCTGAGAGGAACTTGCTGGCAGAAGTGGCGAGTCACTATATAGTAAAACTATATTACTCGTTCCAAGATGCAGAGTACTTGTATTTAATTATGGAATACCTGCCTGGTGGTGACATGATGACTCTGCTGATGAGAGAAGACACACTAACTGAAGGCGTGGCTAAGTTTTACATAGCTCAAAGTGTCCTGGCCATAGAGTCCATCCACAAACATAATTACATTCACAGGTTTGTATGCAGCTCTGACAACATTTTAAAATTTAGTGAATCACAAGTTCAAATAATCTGGTGATATAGGCGATGTAGTGTGTCAGAAATTGAACTTTCTGATTTTCTTTTTGTTATCTTCCAGGGATATTAAACCTGACAACCTTCTTCTTGACAAGAATGGTCACATGAAGCTCTCAGATTTTGGTCTTTGTAAGCCTCTTGATTGTAGAACTTTATCTACACTGAATGAAAATGAACCCATGGATGATGAGAACTTAAGGGAGCCAATGGATATTGATGTCTGTTTCCCTGATACGAGTAAAGGAAGTAGATGGAAAAGCCCCCTAGAACAGCTTCAGCATTGGCAGATGAACAGGAGGACGTTGGTATGTAGTTATATTAGAAACACAAAATAGAACTGCCCTTTATTTTAAGTTAACTAGGTTTTATTTTACACAATATACTTGGATCACAGCTGCACACATTAATGCTTTATGAAGTCTATAAGTAATTGACTGAATATTCTGGAAGAGAGAGAACTGATTTAGTAAAAAAACAGGAGTGAATGTCTAACAAGAATTGTCATCAAACTGTCAGCCTATCCAGTAATATTTAGGCTGTATTGAGATTTGAGACTTTTGTATTCTTACTGTTACTTAGATTGCGGACTATTCTAAAATAATGTATGATTTTTGCACTTGCGTGTATATACCAGTGCCAAATTTCTTGTACCTTACTCCCTCTGTCCCAATTTAGATGTCAGAGTTTAGGCAAAAGCTTTCGATTTTAGTCCAGTTTTATCCTCTTAAATTTGTAAACAGAAGGTGGTGGGTCCTTGAACCTTTTGTTTCACTATTTAGAGGGCAAAATGAGTTCCACATGATTGTTTGAGGACACTAGGAATATTTATACATATAAGTTCCAAAATCTTGGATAATCTTAGACACTAAGTTTCATGCAAAAACTTGGATCGTTTAAAAATTGATTAATTCCAAAATCTTGTTTCCAAAATTTCATGTATTCTCAACTTTGAGAAGGTAATGAAACAACACGGTCAAATCTAGAGTCCGGAATAAATATTGGGTCAATCCCAAGTCCGAATCTAATCAAATCCATCCAAACAATGCCTTAAACTATTAACCCAATAATATCTTTTTGGGTCATCTTAGTCCCATGCTCACCCAAAAGGTCATGACTGAAGGTATTATTATTAGTAACTTAATTACTTATATAAATTTACCCATATCTTTCGATAATGGGACTTGGGTGTTGCAAACTCCCCCACTTAAATTTTTGACATCCCCGTCAGAACCGATCACACATCGTCCACAAATATTTGTGGGCTCTAATGAAATAACCCGGGTCAAATCTCGAGTCCGGAATAAATCTTTGGTCAAATCCCAAGTTCAAATCGAATCCAATCCATCCAATTAAGGCCTTAAACCAGTAGCCCAATAGTATTTTCTTGAGTCATTTTAGCCCACCACAAGGTTATCCAAAATGTCATGACTGAAGGTACTATTGTTATAACTTAATTCTTTATATAGACAATTTTTTCCCATATTTTTCCATGTGTAACTGGGGTGTTACAAATTTTTCCACTTAAATTTTTGACGTTCCCGTCAGAACTGATCACACACACGGTCTATAGATCTTTGCCTCTTTATCTATTGTGGGATAATATCGGTTGTCTTTGTGTCCCCACCTCCGACAACCCGATCGGATGACCTGACCTGAGTTTTCGAGAGTCGGCACTGACACCATATGAAACAACCCGAGTGAAATCCCGAGTCCGGAACAAATCTTGGGTCAAATCCTAAGTCCTAATTGAATCAAATCCATTCAAACAATGCCTTAAACTACTAACCCAATAATATCTTGAGTCATTTTAGCCCACCACAAGCTCACCCAAAAAGGTCATGACTGAAGGTATTATTGTTAGTAACTTAATTCCTTGTATACAAATAAATTTTACCCATATCTTTCGATGTGGGATTGGGGCGTTACAATATATATGTTTTTTTAAAGCAAACACAAAACAAGCCCTAAATATCTCAGAAGGCCTGTTGGTCGTGACGAGTTTTAATTTGGGATAAATCAACTTTTAGTACCTGTACTGGGACACGATTTACAATTTGGTACCCGAAGTGAAAAAAGTTACAAACTGGTGACTGTACTCGAAAAATGTTACACTCCGTTAAACATTAGGGACACGACTTACAATTTGGTACCCGAAGTGAAAAAAGTTACAAACTGGTGATTGTACTAAAAAAATGTTGAAATCTGGTGCTTGTAGTTTCCAATTTTTAAATAATCGTTAAAATTGATCCAACGGGAGAGACAAACATACAGAGAGAGAAGCGAAGTCGACGCGAAGAAGATCTTTGATGTTTTGTTCCATCTTTTATTGCCTCCCACATTCGCACCATTGCTCCACAGTGGCACCGACTTGGGAACTCTGGTGTAATCCATTTATTTTTATTGCATGAACTACAATCTTCTTCCCCGATTTCATTTACGATTCCACTCCAAGACGAGCTCATCCTTTCAATTAAACACTGAAAATCCTTTAATAAATATATGAGAATCAGTAATCAATGGAGAATCGAGACAAGAAGAATGAGAGAAGAAGAAGGACAGAAGAATAGAATCTTAATTTTTAAACAGAATAAAGATGAAACCCTACTGTTTAACGGAGTGTAACATTTTTCGAGTACAATCACCAGTTTGTAACTTTTTTCATTTCGGGTACCAAATTGTAAGTCGTGTCCCTAATGTTTAACGGAGTGTAACATTTTTTTAGTACAATCACCAGTTTGTAACTTTTTTCACTTCGGGTACCAAATTGTAAGTCGTGTCTCAGTACAGGTACCAAAAGTTGATTTATCCCGTTTTAATTTGAATGTGTTTATACTATAAGCAATTTTGCTGTTCATGTGCGCTTGATAAGTAATTGTGATGACTTTCCAATCTCTCGGCGCTCGACATTAATGACATTTTCTTTGTGTTACTTTCTTTTGTATTGGAAGGCATTTTCAACAGTCGGCACACCAGACTACATTGCTCCTGAAGTATTACTGAAGAAAGGATATGGCATCGAGTGTGATTGGTAAGTCTGACATTTTTCATTAATTCTATTATATTCTTTCTTACAGTTGAAATAGAACTTTATACTAATACTCCTAGTAATTTAAATTCTAAGAATATATTATAGAGTGATACTGATGTCTCAAATGAGTTCCCAAATTTAGGGTTCAAATGGTTGCGTTAGTTGCTCAACATCTACATTTAGTTACATAAAGCCCACCATAATGTTGAACAACCAATGTAATCATGACATGTTTCTTTGAGACCCAAAATTTGAAAACTCATTTGGAACCCCTAGCATTACTTTTTTGTCCTTTTTTATTTTATTGTCTTATACTTTTCTTGGATCTAGTTTTGCTTGTTTGTGTACTGTTGTCAAAGTAATCTTTGACTTGGGAATACTACCAGTTATTAAAAATATAATTATGTCAAATCTAGAAAAACAAACTATTTTGGGGTGATTATTCTACTTTATGGAATGCCTCCCATAAACAGCGTGTTAAGTTCTTATCTGGCTATTCCAGATAAAAAATTATTGGTTTATACTCTTTGAAGCCCTTGTTAGGAATGTGTCTAAGAAATAGGAGTTAGGTTTGGTCTGATTGCAGATTGACCATATGCAGAATGATCTTGAACCATTGTTGCAGTCTTGCTACTTGCTAGTGTTGGCGATGATGAAAGAAAAATTAGAGAAGATAAGATTGGAAAGTGAAAATGAAAGCAACATGTGAAGCTTGGAGCAAGTTGAAAAGAAAGGGGACAATGAGCAGAAGGAAAGAAAGAGTAAAAAGTTAATGTAGCCAATAGGCACTCTTACTGTTTGTAGGGCTGGTCTTAAGACATAAATTACATAATAGTACTTTTCATATTTCCTAACGCCTTCAACCATTGTGGATACTAATGGTTTTTTAAGTGGGTTGCAAGCTTTGCTTATTCTAAAGTAATTCAAGGGAAAAGGTTGCAACTTGCAAAGCTTGCTTCCATAGAGAAGTTTTGGACTGAACATGGTTTATGGTAATTTAATTTCTGTTGGTCTTGCAGAACCTATGTGTGGCAAAGTTTCAAAAGGCATATGATCTCGAGTGTTGGGTAGTCTTATTTGTGTGATATGAGTCGGAGAGGTTTGCGTACTGACTAGGATAAGATTTCTTCTTTCTTGGAGTTGGAGGTCATATCACTCTAATTCAACCTCGTCTTTCTAGTAATAATTTCTATTTTCTGTTCTTTTTTAGGATTGTAGTAGGTGTGACTGAGAGGTTAGAGCCGTTAATGAGATTGTGGTGAGAATAAGATGATATGTGAATGAATCTCTATTTGGTGATATGTGGCTGAATGTTTCGAAATTTGGTGTATAAAAACCACTCTCGTGAGAATGCGAAATGGTTGTGAATTGTATCAATTTGAAATGATTTCTTTACAGAAAAAGCTGATTGGGAGTAAATATGGCTTGCAGGGAAATGGTTAGGATGCTGTAGTTGGTGCTAGTAGGCATAGCTTTACTAGTCTTGCTCGACTATCTTTATGTCTTAGGTTTCACCTCATCTGGCATGTGCTTCGATCAGTTCAATGACCGTAAATAAGTCGAGCTGAGTTGAGCTTTGGTTTACCGAGCTTGAGCTCGACTAAAAAGTTAAATGAACTCAAGTCAAGCTGAACTTTTAAACGAGCCTTAATATGCATTTCGAATTTGACTCGTTTATCAATTAGCCTAATTGAGCTCGAGTTGAGAAACCAAATTTAAATAATTATTAAATTAATTATTTTTACATTTTGTGAAATAAGGAGGTGAGGTATCCCGCATACAATTGGGTGTTGTAACCTTCAAAACAACATCATCGTTTTGAAGGCATATATATTATTAAAAAAAGATCACTTTTATCTCGTTTCTCTCTCTTCCTTCTCTATTTTCTCTCTTCATCTTTGGATTCTCTCCCTCTCTTCCCTTTTCCTTTTATTTTTAATCTGTTGGTGGTTCTTTTTATTTTTTGATCTGGTTTGGTGGAGTGGTGGAGGTGTAATTTTTTAAGCCATGATGGGTGCCTTATTTCCTCTTCTTCTTTCCTTTAATTTTTTTTTGATTTGGGCATGCATGGTGGTGGGTGGTGGTGCTTAGTGGGTTTGTGTGTTGGTGGTAGATGGTGTTGATCTAATGGTGGTAGATCTAGTGGATCTAATAGTGGTAGTTTGATTTGCTAGTGGCATTACTTTCGCGAGCTGGTCACTAGAGGTGGTGGTGACTGTACACAGTTGTGCAACTATATTCTAGATTAAAACACACAAAAAGAGGAAAAAAGGACACTAAAACAGCGAAGTTTAGCCCCCCTTATGTGGTGCTGCACGTAACAGCGTGCGATAACCCACACCTCCGGCGACCCCTTGTATTTTTACACATAATATGTAAAAATAATTATTTTAAGCGAGCTTGAGTCGAGGTTTGATGAGCCTTAGCCGAGTTCGAGCAAGCTTTGACAAGCCGAGCTCGAGTTGAACAAAGTATAGTTCGAGCTTGGCTCGTTAAACTAACAAACACAATTTCTTATCGAACTTGACTTAATAAATGAACCAAGTGGAGTCGAGCTTAAATGAGGCGAGTTGTAACACCTCTTTATGAAATAAAGAGAGGTTGCACACAAAACATAACAAAACTATAAAACAAATAGAGAGCTCTACGCCACAAAAAGAATATCTCTAGTAACTGATAAATACCATAAGTCAAACTAGCTCAAACCACAATCTAAAATATTGAATACAACTCCAAATAAACCAATGTATCACAACCTAAACAGAATTTTTAAACCATTGGATAGAAGGGAGCTCTTATCACACTTGCCTTGATTACATGCCAGAAGGAAAAACACTGCATGAGCCAAATGCTTAGTACAAATGTAGAGTACAAAAATAATGAACTGAAATAACTAACTCAATTAAATGAACTGAACTGAAACGAACAAAACTAACACAATAAAATAATAGACTGAATAAAATGGTTGTGTTATTTCATACCGAGCTCAACAAAACAAAAATATACCTTGACACGTACGTAAGTCAAATAATGTTACACAAGCAAGTCACACATATTGGACTGCGAATTCAAATGCATGTAAAATCAGAAGGCGTGTTTGGCACAAACATCACTAATTCATAGAACAAAATATAACATAAACTAGAGTCGACCCTTATGCCTTCCACAACAAAATCATCATATGGCCAACTCCCACCGGAGCACAAAACAAGTGGACTAATCACACAGTCACTGAAGGTGTCATGGCTCGGTGCCAAGAGGATATTCCCGTGGTTATAGCTCAGGTATATTCTACGGTTTATTCTAACAAAAATACCATGTCACAACATATGCGACATAATATCAACACAAAAGGGTTCTAATACGTACTTGTTAAATTGAAACGAATCATCAGCACATGTCTCCAAAATATATTAACATGTACTTTTCTACAAAAATCGAAATAAATACTAAGCATGATACACTAGACCAAAGAGTACAAACACAAGTTCTAAGTATCAATGTCAAGACGAAACTATTTGAGAATGAACAATCATGTGAAACAATAACTAACTTCTAAACGAAAAGCAAAAACGAACAAAACAAAATTTAAAAGGATCATCGTTGAAGGAGTACGTAATTCGTACCTGAATTATGTAATGTAATACTTAAAAATCATAATCCCAATATAGTTCGTTAAACTCCGGTCCGATCTAGTTTAAACAATTTAATAAATAATATAAGTATACAATTATATAAGTATTAATACCTAGAAGCTGTTCATCTTAAAAACTTATCCTTGTTCCTCGAATTACAAAATATTATACAATTTTACAAGACTGATATAGCAATTATACATAATCAGTACCTAAGCTTATAATTTTTAGCAAGATATAAATGATGGTTATGTGAGTTTTATACATAAAAAATAGTTTAATTTAAAGAAATCATCAATTCCTTAAGTTAGCACCTCCAAAACCAATCACAGAGTACTCCCTTTTCTTTCATTTGAGGCATTTAACAGATTCAAAACGAACGAGGGTATAGAAACAATATAGCAAGTTTTAACCATTGGCAAATTGGCATATATTATGAGTCTATGCTTTCTTATAGGTGTAAAATATATAAACAATAAAAAAAAAACAGGGACCTGATATGCCAAATGTCAGAAATTTAATTATCATCGCCTTGTTTCATCAAATTTAGTTTTATCTGATAATTGGTTATCTCAATTCTAATATCAACTCGAAACAAATCATATGCCAGTTTATCTTCCTGTATCTCACCAGATTCAATTTCGATTACTCCCTTGTTCTCTCAGTTGATGATCTTGTTCCTTTGTTCTTGTTCCCTCAATTTGTATTAGATGTAATGGGAAATAGTTAGGTATCTTATTAATCTCCTAATTATAATATGATTTAATATTACCACATATAAATTAAATCCAATTAATTTTAAGGCTCAGTTTAACAAATTAATTTATTAATACTTATTAGGCCACATAAATTTAATGGCTAGTTTGACCCAAATAAAAGACCAGGTCCAAACAACATGTTTTTAAAAAAAATATAATTTTATTATTATTATTATTATTATTATTATTATTATTATTATTATTATTATTATTATTATTATTATTATTTTACTGAGTATTACACGAGCTGAGCTTTGTTTGCGAACAACTCGGTTCGTTTGTAGCTCTTATTCATTTTCTTGGAATATATTGAAATACGATAGGGTCATTTCTCTATTATCTTTCCACATCTTTCTTTCCCACCTCTTATCCTTCCATAATGCTCTTATCTCTATCTTTTTTCCGGACTTGTTGAATGATTAGTATGTTGTTTTAGCCTTTTGAAGAGTTTGATCATATTATTGGTACACCTTACGCGAATATATTAGAGAAAGCAGGCTTCTCCATTCCTTGTGAAAAATGCTCCGCATACATAATATGAATCTCTTGAAGATGGTAAAACATCTATATTTGAATTTGAGGTTCATATATTTAATGTAACTTAGAGAACAAGCTTCAGTGGGGATTTAAGTATATCGAGGGCTCAGCTTAGCCATATTGTTGCTCTGCTGAATTTGTCAGTTTTCACATGACATATAAACATAGTGAAGGTTCTTTGATTATATGGATCTTGCATCTTTCAAAGAATGAATTGCTGTATTTGATCAATTCATCTTATCTGATGCGCTTCATACAGGTGGTCGTTAGGTGCAATAATGTATGAGATGCTTGTAGGTTACCCTCCATTTTACTCGGATGATCCTATATCCACTTGCAGAAAGGTAATATCCTTTGCAATTTGTTACTATTTTTTTGTTTGTTTTATAGTTAATAATTACTCTTATATCCTATTTTACATGATTTAGTATGTCTGACTATCAAATGTGAGCCCAAGTGTTAGATTTCACCTAGTCGTTAAATCCTTAGATTGAGGGCATGTCGATAAGTCATCACCCATTATATTTACCTAACAACAGAGTGAAAATGGAAGTGTAATGGGAATTAGTACTATATATACCATAAAACTGAGATTTAGAAATTAAGGATTGAGTTTGGTACTTAAGATGCTTAACTCCAGTTATGTGCTTTAGCGTGCAGGCCTCTTAATCTCTAGATATACGTGTGATGTCTATGAAAGATAGCAAGATATGGTTTCATTTATTTCCCCTCGTTTCATATCTCTCGAGTTTGTGAAAAAAAGTTTTGATCCTTGGTGACTTGGAGAATTTGGTTATCAGATTTTCAGATTTCTGTGGGGTTAAGGTAAGATCCTCTGGTGATGTAGGTGCTTCCGAGTTGTGAGTTTGCGGATTATAGACAGAGCAAAATTCCATAAAGTCTTCATTGATCATTATCTGCATTTTTCGTTTACTGAAGGATAGAATGACATTTATTGTCTTAGTTTGGGCCTTTTTTTGCATTCTTTTTGGAGGAAGTGTGTACAGAATTCAGATATTACTAAGAATAAGAGGAAAATCCATTAAGATATTTCTAGTGTCTCTACATTTTTTCTTTTCTTTAAAATATTCCTTGTATTCTCTTCTCTTTCTAATAAAATCTTTGATTATCTTGACAGAAGAAAACAAAGTGGATGGCCAGTTAGCCACACATTAATTTTGCGTTAATCTTATTCCTAAAATGAATCAAGTCTTCTGTTGATTTAACAATAGCTATATTGCATCTACAAGAGATAGGTGGGAGGAAGCCAAGCACAACTTCACAAAAAGAAAGCACCTGGGATCAATCGAGTTTTGTATTAGAAAATGGTATATTATGATACTGACGTGTTTTAAAATGCTATATGACAACTATATTTGAGCATAGATTTGTTTAATTAATAAGTCAGTCTTGGTTAATAAAAATGAAGCAGGAAATAAATTGGTGGGACATTTACTACTATAAAACATGATTGAGGTCGCGATGTATTGTTTTATTTTTTTGGATGAACAGGTCATGATGTATTGATAATTACTTTTCTGACACTTTCTAGATTTAACTTCGTGGATTAGGACTTTCAGTCAAGACTGTTTTCTCTCTGTTAAACCACAACTTGTTCATTAGTTTTACTATACTCTAAAACTTGTTGAACATTAATAAATTGGTGAAAACCTATAATGCAAGGCATCATATTAAATCTGTTCTAGTGCTAACTGCTCTCAGACATTGTGTTTATCAGGTAACAGCGGTTACTTGAAAAATAGTTCTTATGTTACTCATATGTGATTAGGGTCAAGCATGTTGTTTTCTAACAAACATTTTTTGACGGTTGTCAGATTGTTCACTGGAGAAATCACCTAAAATTTCCAGAAGATGCAAAGTTGTCACCTGAGGCTAAGGATCTCATATGTAGGTTACTGTGTGATGTTGAACATAGGTTGGGTACTGGTGGAGCAGACCAAATTAAGGTACTGATTTGAATCAATTAAATGTTATATGATTTCCTTGAACTTTTTCCTCCTTTCGTATCGTTACAGTTTTTTTTATCAGGCTCATCCTTGGTTCAAGGACGTTATATGGGATAAACTATATGAGATGGAGGCAGCATTTAAACCAGAAGTCAACGGAGAGCTAGACACCCAGAATTTTATGAAGTTTGATGAAGTATCACCCATAATCATCTCTTAGACTTACTTTATTGTTTTTGGTGTTCCTCTTTTAGGATTATTGCTTTTAGTAAATAATTGCAATACGCTGTTACTATAGTGATAATAGTTTCTATAATGGTTTTGTTCATTTATATCAGTGGCTTATTGTGATTGTCTGTACCAGAGGAATCTACTCCAGACTCCAGTTGTTTTACAACATTAAGCAACACATTTGGTCACATGTTGTCGAATTAAGATCATACCATTGCTCTTTTGAAAGTAATGTTTCTAGTTTTACATAGAAAGAAAGAAGGAAATAGAAACTTGTACCTTATTTACTCGTTTTAATATGTATCAAATTCAATTGCGAAATGGACGCCAGCCAAGTTTCATTATCCTATTTTCATGCCTGGCAGTCTTCTAATTTATGTATCTTTGCTTGAAATTGAATTTGTATTGGTGTCAAATTTTTATGTACAAAGAGATGATATCGTCTCTTGAAATCGTTTTGGTCTTCTCAGTAATGTAGGAGGGTCAGTTATTCTGTACTTTCAGCGAAGAGTGTTCATTTGTTCAAATGTTTGTTTAGATGACGTTTTAGAATGTGAATCTCATCAGCTGTTAAATTGTGTATACCTTTTTACATATTGACCTTGTTATGTATTTTTTCTTTAGTTTCTGATTTGTAGATTTACTTTTTTCTTGAAATTGCCTTATTTGTGGAATTAATACTTTGTATTATCATCAGTTGAACCCTCCAACTCCTGCAAGAACCGGTTCAGGACCCTCACGGAAGGTCTGTGACTGCTTATCTTAATGTGTCTTTGTATACACAAACATGGTATTATGCAATAGTGATTGGTAGTTACCACTTACCATAATTTTTTCTGTAAAATTATCTCTTATGTGATAAGTTATTTTATACCTATCTGTGTATAAGCAAAACAGATAATCTCGTTTAGCAGATATGAAATGTATTGAAGTAAAACGTTAGTTCTCTATCAAAATCTTTCATCCTTTAATTTACTGACCAGTTGGAAGATGATAAGGCTGCAATGCACTTCCATCCGCTGAGCTACAAATACTATCAGTCTACCTACTACGGGGTTGAGGGGCGTTTGAGGTGATTCTGAAACCACTAGGCATTGGGATTTAGTTTTTCTGTTTCCTCTGGGAAGAAAGGGAACCAGAACACTGATAGGGTTAAAGACATAGCCTTGGTAAACAACTTTAAGCTGAACTTTTACCGTACACTGTTTTCGGCTTAATGAAATTTGCTTAGAGGCCAGCACAGGTCAGAAATTTTTTTCGCCAGGGTTCCCAAGGGCGTGGGAGAAATGAGGGAGGCCTTGAGAAATAACTTCAAGGTTAATGCTGTAAAATGAGCAAACAGTTTCGACTCGAACTCGACTCGAAATATAAATGAGTCAAATATGAGCAAATTTTAAAGTTCGATAATTTACTCGAACCTCCTTAAATTATAATTTTCTATTGATACTCGGATCATATTTGTTCGAAAAGTTCAAACTGCTCGGGCTCAAGATTGTGCTCAACTCGGTAGTTAAACGAGCTTCAATCAAATCTTATTTGATACTCGATAAATTTTGTGAACCGAATTTGAGCAACTTAATACTCGGCTCAACTCGATTCATTTATACCCTTACTCAAGGTCCCTGCTTCCCCAGGTTCCTATCCCCCCACTTTGCCACTTACCTATTCCAAAAACTTCACACCAGGACATTTTAGTGAGTACCTTGACGCTAAGTTAGCATCTGTACTTAATCTTATTCTGTTCCTTGTAGTTCTCTAATATAGTTGTTCATTCCCCACTTGGAAACTTAGAGTAAAGATTTGTGTTGTGAGGATCCGTTTGTCCTATATGTGAACCGCTGTAAAATGGTGTTATTTGAGTGTTTACCATGTACAGTGAGTGAGAGTAGAGAATGAGTTTACGTCAGTATTTACTATATAAAATTATTGGTGGCATTTGTAGACGAGTACATAAATCAGTTGGCAACACCTTTCAGATGCTTTATACTGTTTTAAAAGTTTAAAATGTGGAAATAGTGTTGCAGAAACAGAATCTTAGATTAGCTAGGAAAGAATAATTTGAAATCCAGAAACTTATGAGCAATATGTTATTGTCGATACTTTATAATGTATGCTCTACTTCTCAAATTGGAGAACATTCATAGTAATCTTTCTTATTCTCTATCTAGTGTCTTTCATTTTGAGTGATATTATGTTCGTGTTTTTTTGTTTCCAAATCTTCACAATGTACTGCTTCATCAAAGGAAATTTCAACAACTTTGTAAAGGTATCTGATTTTGTCTTTCTATAACTTTACGATAGATGCTATTAACTCCGAAAGACCTGAGTTTTGTGGGATATACATACAAGAACTTTGACGCTGTCAAGGCACTGCGAAATTCTTCTGGTATGTATTCTTGTTCTTCCAGAATGTATGTTAACTTCCATGCTGGTCAGTAATTACCCTGTTATCTGTATATCTACCTATTGTTATCTTGGGTTATCTTGATTTTTATGCTTGTGCTTGCTCTTAAATGCCGAGAAGAATACCACAACTGTTTCCCCGACAAGTGACAATTTTTATTCCTGTTCAACTCTTGTAGATGTTATGAGGAGTACATCACCAAAGCGGCCATCTATCGATTCATTATTTGGTAAGCGATCCTGTTTAATGACTGAAGATATTTGTAAACTATAAATAGACGTCTAACATGGTGCACCTGCAGGCAATTCTGAGGTGAATCATACAACAAATGGAAAAGCCGAGGAAGCTGATGTACAGATGCTGGCGTCTACCGGTGATGCAATGTCACCATAATATAAAGGACATGTATCTTAACAAATGGGAATGCCTTTCAAGGAAAGGGTGGCATATGCCTGCGTATTTAATCTGGTAATTTGTCACAAATGGGCATTTCCTGTGAAGTGATGTACAGTGGTGTTTGATAAACTTGGTAAAAGGGCCAACTTTGTTTAAATTGGTAGAACAAGTAATACTCTTAGCCTAAGAGATTTGTAATAGAAATTTAGAGTAGGGAGCAATGGTACTCTTCTTGTGTCCTGGCTGCCCAGGTTGGCAATGGAAAAACTTGGTCTTCTCTTGTGGCAGTTTCTGGTCAGAACTTTCAGTGATTGGCAAAAAAGTCAGAATGGTGACTCAGTTTACAGTAATTTTTCTTTATTTTGCTGGTGATGTTTTGATTATTTTTTTTTAAATATATTAGTATGTGTTATGGTGCTAGACTGCTAGTTATAAATGTTGGCTGTAAATTTTGATCACACCCGTGTTTTTATTGAAATAACGCATCTTAATCCCTGCATTTTTTTAATAGTAATGTATTGCATAAATTCATTTAAATATATTCTATTTTTAAAATTATCAAGGTAGCCCCACAAAATAATAGTAGTAGTTTTGTTGGTCTAGGACGGGGCGTTTTTGTATTCTAATAAGGGAACCGTCACTTGTATTTTTGATGTTTTAACGTGGTTAGATACAGCGAGTCTTGCTGAATGATACGAAGTGTTGACTACGTCAATACACCGATTACATTCTTCAAAATTACGTTAATGGTCTTTACGAACGTGAGGGGGTATTACCGTTTCCTTTTATCAAAATTAAGGATTTGACTCCATCGGTCAATTAGTTTTACTATATAAATTTTTCATCAAAATTTAAATAGTTAAAAATTCTTTTAACAATAAAAATATTCTAATTTTTGATAAGATTAATCTTAATATCATCAACTATTTATTAAGATTATTACTAATAAACTTATTAAGATAAAAAATATGGTTTGTTAGATGAAATTGAAGGAAAGGTGTAACGGAGGAAGCCAAATCCCAAAATTAAGTTACAAAAAGGACCAACATGGTAGAATGAATCTTTCACAACTCTATAGCCACCAGAATAATCACAAGTATCATTCCAACTTGCCCAACTTAAAATGTTGCACCTAAATATCAAACCTCTAACTGTATAGTGACCCCATAGAAAAAAACCCAATCTCATGCACTGAAAAACGCTTAAAGCTTCACATTTTCGTCGTCTTTCTTCTCTGCAGAAAGTGGAGTCTCCTTGGTTCTCTCTTCTTGAGCTTTGCTGTCCCCAACACTCAATTTTTCCAGAAGATTAGTAGCAGAATTTCCTTCTTCACTCTCTCTAGATGTTGCCTCTTGAGATTCCACAATTTCTTCAATCTTATTTTGGAAAGTTTTGCAGTCTGAAGGAAGATAGACAGTGAGAAGTTCAGCCATATTTATTTAGTCTACAGTGCTGTGCAACATTTATGGACACTTCATTGTGAGAAAGTAACATGAATACGAAAACAGACCAAAACAATAGTCACAGTAAATAAAACTATATAAGAAAACAGTATAGAAGAGTTGTCACATAGTCAACTTAGATTTTACTAAAATAGTTTTATTAGCTCCAAAGGTATTTACAAATAAGACCATGCTATGGTTAGAGTAAGGTATTTCAGTATTTGAAAGAATGAGATTAATAACTAGATTCAGATTAATTAGTAGGTCTGTCTCACACATATGGCTTAAAGAATTCATATTCATAAACACATGAGTAAAGATAAAACAAGCAATCTAAAGATTAACCTGAAAGATGGTTTTTATTGGTGAAAAATGTAGTTGAAACAGAGCTTTCTTGAGCTGATTGGGTATTACATAATTATAGTCCTACTTTAGTAATTCATGCGTAAATTGACCAGGTGTTGATAGGGGTGTAAATGAACAAGTCGATCCAATTATTAAGTTACTCAAATTTGGTTTAAAAAATTTATTGAGTATGAAATAAGATTTGATTAAGGCTCGTTTAGCTACCGAGTCGAGCACGATCTCGAATCGAGCCTAAGCAGTTTGAACTTTTCAAATATTAATAGAAAATTGTAATTTGAAGAGGTTCGAGTAATTTGTCAAACTTTAAAATTTACTCACATTTGAATAATTTGTATTTCAATTCGAGCTCGAATCAAAATTTTAGTCGAGCAAATACGAATCGAGCCCGAACTATTTGGTTTATTTTACAGTCTTAGGTGTTGATCATGCATTATTGGACGAAGGTAAGACACAACCATCTAGTTGACGACCAGTGAATTTGACCATAAAAGTACTTTATTTCTTCATTGATACGTTACGAATAAAATATTAATTGTATACATGCAATACAAATTTGTTAACTTCAATGATATGCTTTGCAACTATAATATCAAATCAGTGAGTTGCAATCAGCTAAAAGAGTAGTCAAAATATGATCCACAAACAGTTACAACTTACTCGCCGTTACAAAGTCCTAATGGACTGTGCATTAATAGTAACAAGAAAACACATCCCTCCATTTAAGCAAAAGGCACATGCAGGGGTACTTTCTTCTCAAAAGTCATCCTAAGTAACAATAGAATGATAATACCAGGGGGGAAGTTCAAATTCTCACCATTGAATAGTGCTATACTGAGTGTACTGCTTATTGAAAAGGACATGTCATGTTCCAAAGTGAGCAGCAATTTGTTCCTAAAAATTGCAGTATATACCCATATAATCCATGTTCATTACTCGATTAAACATGATTTTCAACTAGGTTCATTAGCATGCTTCATACAAATTAGAAGTGATTTGTCTTGTTTTGAGTAATCCAATAATATTAATGGATGCATCACCATGACAATCAAATGACATATTAAAACCACAAACTTTTAAGACCATGTTGACAAAACTAATTAACGCTGCTAAAATGCTTTGCATAAACAAATTCACAATGCATTCTCAGATTTAACCGATCATTAACAGTTCCAACAAAGCTGCAAATAAAAGCAGTTCCAATACATATATGAGATATACTTTTAAGTACGACCCTGACCAGAGCATAGATAACTCACTCTCAACTGAAGCAAAACGAATACAAAAGAGCTCTTCCTTTAGTTCACCATCAGCATAATCAAGGGCGTGCCACACACATGACTTGTCATTTCCTGCATGTTCTTGAACTGAAATTGATGGAACCACTGCAATGCATATGACATAACATTATCCACAGCAAGAGACACCCGTATATTAAGGAATTAATTATGATACAATTAAATGGAGCCTCCTTGTTTGTGGAACAAATTATGTTCTTAATAAACTTAGTAGCTTCCGCAAGAGGCTTTAAAAATACAGTTTTGCATTCATCAGTGCAACCATTTCCTAATACTCTGTATTGCAATGTGATTTATATATTTATTACATACTGAAGATTTAGATATTAACAAGTTTGCTGCAAATAATGAGAGATAAATGTTTCACATATGCACCCTTGAAAACACAAGACGATAAAATAAAAGAATTGGCTCATGCAATTCAATAAAATGTGGACACCCTTATATGTATGCATGAAGAGAGAAATATAAACATACTCCCCTTGTTCCATTAAAAGAGTTCCATTTGCAAAAAAAAAAACCACAAAAAGATTACTTTTTTATTGATATAAATAAAAAATGACAATGTCCTCAAGTTTCCCATCACAATTTCATTACTATGCCACCACTATTAAACTAACAAGGCATTACTTAGGTGTAACCATGGAAAAAGTTACATCCTTTATATTTGTAAATGGGACACGTTTTGTGGAACGGAGGGAATATAATACTTAATTGCACACATATATAATTATGTACAGAAAGAGAATTGTACCGAGATGGTTGGCGCAGATCTTAAGAGTCTTGGACTGGCGCATAACAAGCCTAACCTTGGAAGTCTTCTTGTGTTTGAGAAGCTTTACACTACCGGCGCCTCTTTCTTTCCATTGATTCCCTTCCTTATCAAATCTGTATAACTTCGCTTTCCTATTAAAAAAAAAAAATCAAACCCAATCAATCAATATATCTACTAAGACAATTATATCAGCTAATTTTAAAATTAGGCGTAAATGGAAGCGAAAAAAGCTAGGATAATACGGACAGATCAAGAAGGACGTCTTCATCTTCTTCTCCGGTGGCAACAGCAACTTCCTGGAGCTTGACAACCGGGGCTACTTGTGCTCCGGTATCTTCTTCTTCGCCTGTAGTTGTCTCCGGCGCTTCTGATTCTTCTTCAGCTTCTTTTTGCTTTCCGAACAAATTGAGAGAGATCTTTGGTTCATCTGAGCTTGCCATGGCTGTGTTAGGAGAGAGAAAATCTGTGCGTATGGTGTCCGACTGAGTGGGGGTGGTAATAGGGTTTAGGGAGTTTTATTTATAGTAGCTTGGGCCGAGTATGAGATGAATAATAGGTGAAATGATCTTTTTTAGTGGCTTAAGAATTATTTTTGTTATTAAATTTTAGGTCTACTTGATTTAAAGAAAAAATAAAAATGATACTTTAAAATATTTTCTTCAAAGTCAAAATTGATTAATTCAAATTAGTTCACCACTTAATGTACCATTAATATCAAGGTTATTATATATATATATATATATATATATATATATATATATATATATATTATATTTGGGGTGGGGTGGGGTGGGGTGGGGTGGGGAGGTTAAATGTATATAATGTTCGATCAAAACTAAGGGAGGGTGATGTATGTGACATAAAATGGTACAAAAATTAATAGCAATCTTTGGTTTGAATGCAGCATTCAGGTTCTAAAAGGTAAAGGGTATAGGGAAGGCAACAGTGTGTGTGTATGTGTATTTTAGGTGTGTCAATTATGAAGCAAGGACAGTAGTAAGAACCATCCATTGAATGTAGAGAGTATGCCAAAATAAATCCAACAATCTCAACCACCACCCCAACAACACACATGAAATAAGCAGACCTTTTTGCTTCAGCTGGTGTGCACAATTAGCTGTGGAGCAGTATAAAGTTGCATTAATTAAGCTATGTTCAACAAATTCAGACCTTCGACTCACCTCGCTGATCAAGCCTTAACCTGATGATCTCATTACCGTTAATCTCATATTTGATTCTTATGAATATGTTTATGTGAGAATTATATTCTTGAAATTATTGAATTTTTTAATTGCTACTTTACCCTATAAAAGAAGTAGTTGCTCCATTGTTCGTTTAAAGCAAATGGTACTTTTCCATTATATATATTGCTGTAAACGTGAGTAATTTTGGTATAAAATTATTATCAGAGTTCAAAATATGTGATTAAATAAATCATTGAGGATAGAGGGCTCCTTCTCCTCCCCCCTTTTCAAATTTCTTTTTAAGAATAATGCTAAATATACAAACTATTCTACAAACATTTTACAAACTGTTGATGTGCCATATATACTCCACATCTGCATATTGTGTGGGTCCAAGACTACATTGAAGCAATTTGTTGATCAATATGCTGGGGTGAAGTTTGTCACATCAACAGTTTGTAAAATAGTTTGTCTGTAGCATTACGTACTCTATTTTTAATAGACAAATCTCTGACTAAATATAAAACCACATCCATTTTGCATCATATCTAAGGGATTCTTTAGTTCAAGCTAGACATGCCTGTTTTGGGTTTGTCAAGTCTTGGGCTTTGACCATGTGAGATCGTTGATATTTAGTGTGAGACCCCAGATTTTATCAATAAAGATTTAAATTTTGTCGAAATAATTTTTTAATATTATGGTGTGAATTTGAGATAATATTATAGTTGTGGGTAGTATTTATAAATTTTGCAAAAGTATGCAGTGGTTATATTATATTCGATTGGTGGGGAATATTCGGTTTAGCGGGGAATATTCGTCATAACAATTTCAATCATTGGTGGACCCTACATAATGTAATTATTGTCGGATTGAGAAAGCGACAAAAATATTTTATTGAAATAACGGCGGAAGTTTTCTGGTTGATCTTTGTTGAACTACTCGGTAGTAAAAAGAAACGATGTCGTGTGGTTGCGTAGTACACGCGGTATTGATTATTGATCTTTATGTGTGAAGTTTCACCGGTTTGATTCCATTATCATTCGATTAATAATATGAATTATTATAGCGATAATGACGTTTTTATTTTATTCGTATTATTAACGTAATAAAGCGAAACATCTTTATATATAAAGCGAATCTTTTATTAAAGTTTATACATAAATAGAATATATTATATTTTATTATCGTAGTGTTGCGTAGTGTTTTGCATAGTGTTGCGTAGTGTTTGCATAGTAAAATGTTTTTATATAAATAGAATATATGATATTTTATTTAAAAGATTTTGCTTTAAATATGGAATAGTCAGATTAAAGTAAATCAATACAGATAGATTCATGGATTAATTACTTATGCATTCTATTTTCCTATAAATAAAGCTCATTCCTTCATTATTTTCTTACGAATTCAATTTGAAACTCTAGAGAGAAATTATAGAGAGAAAGTATAGAGAGAAAATCTATAGAGAGAAAGAAGAAGAAGAAGTGCGCTCCCTCTACTACTCCTATATCCAGTTTCTTTCAAAGGTAATGGGTATTATTTGTTGTACTTAAGTAAAGGGTGTTATTCTTTTTCTTATTCATGAAGAGAACTTACATTATTACATTCATTATTATTCTCTTGGAATAACTTTGTAAAAGTGGTATCCCTATACATAACCTCGTATGTACGGCGTATACCCTATACTTAGTGAAATCCTTATGTTATTCCATTCTTATTTATTACATTGGAATAACTGTGATCACGCGGAATCCCTATACTTGGTGATCTTCTTACATTATTCCATTCTTTATTATTACATTTGGAATATCACATATGCGTGTGTTTACAGGGACTGGTTCCATTGTTTATTATTAAGCATTTATTATTACATTGGAATATCACATGCATGTGTTTTACAGGACTGGTTCCATTTGTTTATTATTAAACATTTATTATTACATTGGATCATCCCGCTTTGTGAATTTTACGACATTGGTTCCGTTATTATTATTACATTGGAATAACACATCATCACGCCAATCACCGCATGCATGGTGATTTCCTTTGTTATTCCATTCTTTATTATACCCTTGGGTTGGTTAAAACTTTGACTTTATACTCCATGAAATTAGTAGAATATCCTCGATATTTGCGTTTCATCCGAAGATCTTTTCATGGAAATATTCTTCTTCGATCATTCTTGAATTTTACTCTACAAAATAAAGATTATCTTGTTGACAATTTGGACGTTCTTAATTCTCGGATAAAATAATTTTTGAACTTGTTTTATTGAATTATTATGTCATTGTCATCATCCTCATGTTATATTATGTTATCTTTGGCTTACGATGCATAGATGAACCCAAAGTATGATTATGACTGGGATCATTCGGTATAATCATGGCTTGTTATAAATGATGTGATAAAAGTCCTCGATTGGCACTGTAATGCGTTGATGGATAGTTTTTGGTATGATTATGACCGGGGGTGATTCGGTATAGTCATGACCATTGATAATTTGATGAAAATCCTTGATCGTAGATGCGGGGATGATTAGATATTGTGGTTTATTCATTAAAATTTGAGTCTCATTTATAATGATGATGAAAACCTTTTAAAACCTAAAAGATAGTAGACTTTATTTTCTACTTGACTCTTTTAATGGATTAGATATTCACTGCAGTTAAACCGGTTGTCTATTGTATTTTATCGGTTTAACATTGTTGAAGGCTAATGATAATTTATTACGTATTATCTTAGTCATAATATTTCTTCTTGGGCTAGTTGAGCTCACCCTTTCTTTTCTTTATTCTCTTCGTGAAATGAGAATATAAATTTGGGACGAGTCGGGGAACGGAGTAATGGTCCAGAGGATAGCATTTGTAAGACCCCAACTTTTATAAATAAAGATGAATTTTTCTATAAATATTATTTTTGAATATTATGGAATAAATTTGATATAATGTTATAGTTGTGGGTAATATTTATAAATTTTGCAAAAGTATGCAAGTTGTTATAAAATATTCGTTTGGTCGGGGAATATTCTTTTTGTTAGGAATATTCGCATACAACTACTCAATCATTGGTGGACCCCACAATGTAATTATTGTCGGATTGAGAAAGCGACAAAAATATTTTATAAAAATAATGGCGGAGGTGTTACAGTTAAAAGCTGTTGAACTACCTTAAATTGGTAAAATTACGAGAATCTGGGAGCATGCGTAGTAGCGCAGTATTGATTATTGATCTTTACGTGAGAAGTCACTCATTTATGCTTAATTATTGCTTCTGATAATTCTTTGCATCATATCTCTTATATTATTGATTCAATTATTGTCACAAGATATCATCGTATAATATGTTATAGTATTAAATCAATAATTGAGACGACAAGTTATAAATGATTAATAATTGTTGAAAGATTAAATATGTGTTGATTAAAAATGAAATGATTTGTGGTAAGTTTGATTATTTTATGGGGGCTCGTATATGTCATCATCTAAGAGTCTCTTCGTCGATAGTAATTACCTTTGTGAATAGTAATTACCTTCATTAATAGTATTTACCTTCGTCGATAGTAATTACTTTTCATCGATAGTAATTACCCTTGTGAATAGTAATTACCTTCATCGATAGTAATTACCCTTGTGAATAGTAATTACCTTCGTCGATAGTAATTACCTTTACCGGATGTCGAACCACTTTTCGTTTCACATTACTGGTGATCGCCGAACCACTTGTCGTTTTCACATTCTGTGCGTCGAACCACTTGTCGTTTCACATTACTGAGCGTCAAACCACTTTCTTTTCACATCATCATGGGTCGTCGAGCCACTTGCCTTTTCACACGGCGGTGCTAAGCTAGAAATCTTCTATAAATAGAGGCCTAGTGCTTCATTATTTTCACGAATTCATTCAAGCTATAGAGAGAGAAAGTATAGAGAGAATAAGAGAAAGAAGAAGAGTATTTTATTCTTACTGCTCACTGCGATATTCAATCTCCTACCAAAAGTAAGGGTGTTATTCTTTCTTATTCATGAAGAGAAGCTGTTGTTATTCCATTGCTTATTATTACATTGGAATAACACAGATATCTGTGAGTTTACACTATACTTGGAGACATTCTTCTATTATTACATTGGAACATCCATGTCTGCGCGTTTTGTGGGACTGGTTCCATTCTTTATTATTATTCTGTTGGAACATCATGCATGTGTTTTACAGGACTGGTTAAAATCTTTATTATTATTACATTGGAACATCTTGTCTCGTGTGTTTTACACCGGACTGGTTAAAATCTTTATTATTATTACATTGGAACATCACATGCATGCGTTTCTGTGGGACTGGTTCCGTTATTTATTATTACATTGGAATAACACATGCATGTGATCTATCGCATGCATAGTGATTTCTTTTGTTATTCCATTCTTTATTATACCCGGTTGGTTAAAACTTTGACTTATACTCCATGAAATTAGTGGAATATCCTTGATATTCAAGGCTTCATCCGATATCCTTTCATGAAAATATTCTTCTCGATATTCTTGAATTTTACTCTACCAAGCGATGTCGATTGTTGCCGATTTGGATGTTATTGGTTCCTAGATAAATAATTCTTGAACTTGTTTTATTGAATTCTTATATCATTGTCATCATCCTCATGTTTATATTTTTAAAGTCATCATGGCCTCAGTAGTGCGTAGATGGGCTTGGTATGATTATGACGAGAGACTATTCGATTGTAATCATGGATAGTAATGTTACAAATGATGTGGTAAAAATCCTCGATTGGTCGTAGTGCATTGATGGGACGGTTGTTGGCATGATCATGACCATTAATGAATACACAAATATTCTTGGCCCGTAGTGCGTGAATAATTATGGTCGTGATATCTTAAAGAATATCCTGGTCAGTAGTGCGAGGGGTGATTCGATGATGTGGAATATTTATTAAAGTGAGTCTCAATTTATAATGATGATGAAAAACCTTTTAAAACCTAAAAGATAGTAGACTTTATTGTATTTTATCAGTTTAACATTGTTGAAGACTATTGATAATTTATTCTGTATTATCTTAGACATAATATTTCTTACTGGGCTAGTTGAGCTCACCCTTTCATGGCGCCCCAAAATTAGGTATCGTCACCCATCTTGGGTCGCCACTTACATGGTACATAAATTCAAATACAACTTACTAATATAAGCTGTAGGTATGCAATACGACATAAAGCGTGAGTTTGAATACAAATATTGTCTACTAGATATTATACAAACTCGAAAGAGTCCTCATTACTACTATTATCACTTTATTTCACGAATAGTGAGGACTACTAATGTTATCCTACGGACCATTACTCCGGTTCCCAGGCTAGTCGTCCTATATGTTCTCATTTCACAGAAGAAACGGTGAAAGAAAGGTGAGCTCAACTAGCCCGATGAAGAAATATTATGACTAAGATAATGCGAGAATAATTTATCATTAGCCTTCAGCGGTGTTAAGCGATAAAATCTGATAAACAACAAGTTTAAGCTGCGGTGGAATAAGCAATCCATTAAAAGAGTCAAGTAGAGAATAAAAGTCTACTATATTTTAGGTTTAAAAGGTTTTTCATCTTTATTATATTTGAGACTCGACTTTAATAAATAATCCACATCATCGAATCACCCACACTTTCTGGCGAGGATATTCATCAAATTATCGATGGTCGTGACTATCTAGAATCACCTGGTCATAATCATACCAAAATTATCCATCAACGCATTCTGAGCCCTTTGAGGACTTTTATCACATCATTTATAACAAGCCGTGATTATTACTAGAATGATCTGGTCATAATCATACTAAGTTCATCTATACACGTAAGTAGAAGATAACATAATATAACATGAGGATGATGACAATGACATAATAATTCAATAAAACAAGTTCAAGAATTATTTTATCCGAGGAATTATTAACGTCAAATTGTCAAAATGATCTTTGTGTTTTGTAGAGTAAAATTCAAGAATGATTAGAAGAATATTTCCATGAAAAGATCTTTGGATGAAGCGCAAATATCGAGGATATTCCACTAATTTCATGGAGTATAGAAGTCAAAGATTTAACCATTTGAGTATAATAAAGAATGGAATAACAAAAGAAATCACCATGCATGCGGTGCCAGCATAGACGAGTTATTCAAGCGAATAATAATAACGGAACCGGTCGGTGAAATTCACTGCAAGCAGGATGATCAACAGAATAATAAATCTTTGAATAATAAACAATGGAACCGGTCGGTGTAAAACATGACGAGGATATTCAGCGAGAATAATAAATGCGGAATAATAAAGCAATGGAACCGGTCGGTGTAAAAACACGCGAGCAGGATATTCCAATGAGAATAATAAAGAATGGAATAACGAGAAGGAGATCACCAAGTATAGGGATTAAGCGTATCTGAGTTATTCAGCGAGAATAAATAAGAATGGAATAATATAAAGGATTTCACTAAGTATAGGGTATATCTGCGTATCGAGGTTATGTATAGGGTATACCACTTTTCTGAGTTATTCAATGAGAATAATAAGCGATGGAATAACAACAGTTCTCTTCATGAATAAGAAAGAATAACACCCTTACAGATACAAACAAATAATATTCCCTACCTTAGAAGAAGCTGAATATTGGCGAGGTGAAGTAGCGAGAATACTTTTCTTCTTCTCTCTCTATAGTTTCTCTCTCAGAGTTTGATTGAATTAAGTGAAAATAATGAAGCACTAGGCCTCTATTTATAGAAGATTTCTAGCTTAGCACCTACCGTGTGAAAAGGCAAGTGGCTTGACATTTGGTGATGTGAAAAGAAAAGTGGTTCGGCCTTTTGTAATGTGAAGCGACAAGTGGTTCGGCGCTTTTGTAATGTGAAACGACAAGTGGTTCGGCCTTTGTAATGTAAAGCGACAAGTGGTTCGGCGCTGTAATGTGTAAACGAAGCAAGTGGTTTGACGTCTGGTAAAGGTAATTACTATTGTGAAGGTAATTACTATTCACAAGGGTAATTACTATTGACGAAGGTAATTACTATTGTGAAGGTAAATACTATTGACGAAGGTAATTACTATTCACAAAGGTAATTACTATTGATGAAGGTAATTACTATTGTGAAGGTAAATACTATTAGTGAAGGTAAATACTATTGTGAAGGTAATTACTATTCACAAAGGTAATTACTATTGTGAAGAGACTCTTAGATAATGACATATGGGCCCCCCATAAAATAATCAAACTCCCCACAAAGCGTGTCATATGAGACTCTTTATATACATTAAGGATTGAATAAATATTACCACAAATCATTTTATTTTTAATCAACACATTTTTAATCTTTCAACAATTATTAATCATTTATAACTTGTCGTCTCAATTAATAATATAACATATTATCTGAGATGATCTTGTGACAATAATTGAATCGATAATATAAGAGATATGATCGACAATTCTTGTAGCAATAATTGAGCATAAATTTGAGTGACTTCTCACGTAAGCATCGATAATCAATATGAGTGTCTTCTTATGCAACCACAGCGTATTCTTGTACTTTTACCACTTAGGGTAGTTCAGCAGTTTTAACGGTAACACCTCCTCGTAGTTATTTTTATAAAATATTTTTGTCGTTTTCTCGATCAAACAATAATTACATTAATGGGGTCCAAACCAATGATTGAGCCGTTATATCGAATATTCCTAACAAAAGAATATTCCCCACCAAACGAATATTTTATAACAACTTGCATACTTTGCAAAATTTATAAATACTACCCACAACTATAATATTATCTCAAATTCACACCATAATATTAAAAATTATTTCGACAAAATTTAAATCTTTATTGATAAAATATGGGGTCTCACAATCTCCCTCCTTATGGAATTTTGCCCTCGAAATTAAGTGCGCATACACAGTATGATAAAGAGGTGAGGATACCTTGAATACCTTTATCGTTGAAAACATTAAATTCATCTTTGCAATCCGGCGAAGATATTTATTCACAATTCATCTTTGCACTACTGCCAAAGATATACAACTATAAAACCAATAATCTTTGAGGCAGCGACTTAATAGTATCACGACCACGAATTATCCATGCACCTTTGGCGAGGATATTCGTGTTTTCATTCTGATCGTGATTATCTAGAATAATCCTTGGTCATAATCATACCAAATCTACTCTGACCAAAGATGACTTTTACCACATCCATGAATTAATATTTCATTCTTTGAGACTTAGCTCGATAATTAATCCATATCATCGAATCATCCACGCAGCAACTGAGCCGAGGATATTCATTAGTAGTACGACCACGAATTATCCATACCACTACACTACGACCGAAGATAATCGTGTATTCATTAGTATCACGACCACAAATTATCCATGCACTACTGACCGAAGATAATCGTGTATTCATTAGTATCACGACCACAAATTATCCATGCACTACTACCAAAAGATAATCGTGTATTCATTAGTATCACGACCACAAATTATCCATGTACTACTACCGAAGATAATCGTGTATTCATTAGTATCACGACCACAAATTATCCATGCACTACGACCGAAGATAATCGTGTATTCATTAGTATCACGACCACAAATTATCCATGCACTACGACCAAAGATAATCGTGTATTCATTAGTATCACGACCACAAATTATCCATGCACTACTACCAAAGATAATCGTGTATTCATTAGTATCACGACCACAAATTATCCATGCACTACGGCCAAAGATAATCGTGTTTTCAATTACGGTTATGATTATACCGAACAATCACGGTCATAATCATACCAAGTCCATCTATACTTGAGAATACGAGATGACTTTCAACATAATATAAACATGAGGATAACGATATAAAGAATCAATCAAATGAGATAAAGGATAAATATTAAACATTTATAATATAATTTATCCGAGATTCAAGAATATCCCCATGTTATCAATCACTTAATAATCTCATAATCTAATATCATTAATATTATAACAATATTTTAATCACTTCTTAAATTTATAAACAATTTATCTCGATTGTTTACGCTTTACCATATAATGCATTTAATCATCCAAAAATGTCATACTCATAAGATATCATCACCAATTATCAAATCCTCATCAAAAAAAATATGCATATATTCTATATAGGATTCTACAGCCATAAAATCCTATTTTCAACTTTTTTACTTCACATAACATATTTAACTCATATGTTAAGTAACTAAACTATTTTCATGAAAAATACCAAATCAGTCCCAAAAATATTTCTTTTCTGGGTTTTAGCATAATATAGTCCCATAATGAAAATATATTTTTCTCGAAATTTTAAAATTCATTTACTATTTTTCAAAATCAATTTCTAATTAATTCCTTAAGAAATTAGCTACCTCAAGTTTAACTCCAAAATTCCCAAATCTTGGCAGGACCTTACACATGTTAACGTGAGCTTCAGTTTAAATTTCATGGTCATCGGAGTTATAGAACTCCGGTTATAGCATTTTAAATCGGAAAAACCTAAATATTGAAATAGTCATAACTTGCTCATTTTAAGTCGAGAATGAGCTCATTTTTGGATAGGAGGTACTTTATACCATATACCTTCAAGTCCCAAAAGGCCAGAATTTTTCTCATAATTTAAGTGGCCGAAACAGCCCGTCTAAAATCATGGCAGTGAACTTTTTGGTTTTTTTGCAGCTTTGCACTCCTTTGCTAAAATCAGTCCACACAAAAATCTACAACACCTTTTCCAGTAATTCCACTTAGATTAGTTAGGTAACTCATAGATCTAACTCTAGGACTTGACCACACTCAAAAATTCAAAATATAATAGGAGATATGGTCGATTGAATTTCATATTCGTTTTCACCAAAATCGATTTTCAACTCTTTGTGATTTCTAAGAAACTTTCATGTTTTCACATACTAACCAACATAACTCATCTTAAAATTTACTAACACTTCATATACCCATGATTTTCATCAGTTCTATCCTTTTATTATGACTTTCATCATAATCCACGTAAAGCAGATCCTTTTAGTTGAAGAAATATTTGAGGTTTAAGAAATGGGTTTTTGTCTTTGGGGTCGATACAAAATTCGATTTCACGTTCTAGGGTAGGCTAGGAAGACTTCAAGAATACGCCAAGAAATTTATTAATGATAGAAATATCATTCAAAAGCTATTACTCTCGTCAAGACTTGGATAGTACGTCACATTAATACCAATTGTGACTTCTATCCCTTAACAGATAGCACATCACAATGATACCTATCAACTTGCCATCTTCAGTCACGACGTCGCCTACAGAAAGTCTGGCTTCGGTGCATTTCACACAAGGAAGTCAACAACGAAAGGATCGGGGCTCTTTACTTATGGCTTGATATAACAGTGATTAACTTTAGGGTTTGGTTACTTTGAATTCGTATAATAGGTTGGTTAGGAATATGAAAGCTAACAACCTTACAAAAAGAATAATGAGTAGTTAATCAATCATTTTCAAAAATTACCTCAAAGGCAAGTATTTTCAAAGAGATAAGATCGTGAAAGTGTTTATTTGAAACAACAAGATTAATAAGCAAATGGAGGAGTGTGAAGGTTTCTCCCAACGAAGTTTGATAGAAAAATCAAAGTCTAATTTTTCCGGAGTCAAATTTAAACATTGAACACAACTAGGTAGAATAAAAGAGTGGGTAGAACTTGTATTGAATAAAGTATAGACTTTTGTAATAATTTATAATTAATTTACCCGTAATAACCGTTCGGGTTTCTCGATAAACGCCTCGCTTAAATTACCGAGTTTGACTTTACTATAGGGTACATTCCACCCTTAAGTGCTTCTTCACATTCTGATCCATGATTTGAATCATTATTCTCGATCCATATCGAATTCGGGTTGATCGCTATACGCATGAGGTAATTCCGAATTCGATGTTGGGTTCTCCCAATTCTTTGTCCAAAAAGCAAAGTCCATTTCATCTATTTTGGCTTTATTGGATCTGGACGTCTTTTTCTACACTATCAACGCGTTGTGCGGCTTTTACCCGTGCATCGCCTATTCTCCTTCGTTCGATTATTTCTTCTTTCGGTGATCTTTGATTTTTAAATTCTCGATTCAACTTTAATATCTTACACCACGCCAAAGCGTGATTTTGTTCGAGCATCACATATCGGGTAACCCGATTTTGAATTGTTGTATCCCTTTGTTCCACGACTAGTTTGCCGTTCTTCAACACATTCTTCTAACTCACGAACACGATTTTGTAATTCTAAGTTTTGATCATAAACTTCTTTAACCAATTCTCCTCGGGTTCTCTTCTTCCTCCTCTTCTTCCTCACTCTCATTCGCTACTACCCTCTGCAACTAGCTCGGGTGCAACAATTAGTTTTTCATTCACTACGTGGATATCTCTAATTTGTTCCTCAAATCGACCTTTGCATTAACTCGATTAGTGATTAAAGGTGTCACAGCGGTCACATTCACTCCATTGTGAATATTTTAAATTTGCCATTTTCAAACAACGCCACAAAATAAGGGTTAATTGACATGCAACATATTATCACTATACTCTCAATGAGCCAATCAAATACCAAATAAACTTAGGTAGGTCATACTAGCGAAGGTATTCAGTCTCTCCCCTCTAGTACTATTCTCACATCTTAGCAGGGATCGTATCCTAAGCTCGATACCAAGTTGTGGCGCCCCCAAAATTAGGTATCGTCACCCATCTTGGGTCGCCACTTACATGGTACATAAATCAAAAATACAACTTACTAATATAAGCATGTAGTATGCAATCGACATAAAGCGTGAGTTTGAATACAAATATTGTCTACTAGATATTATACAAACTCAAAAGGAGTCCTCATTACTACTATTATCACACTATTTCACGAATAGTGAGGACTACTAATGCTATCCTCTCGGAACATTACTCCGTTCCCAGGCTCGTCCCGGTTATGTTCTCATTTCACGAAGAAACGGTGAAAGAAAGGGTGAGCTCAACTAGCCCAAGAAGAAATATTATGACTAAGATAATGCGAGAATAATTTATCATTAGCCTTCAACGGTGTTAAAGCGATAAAATACAATAGACAACAAGTTTAAGCTGCTGGTGAATAAGCAATCCATTAAAAGAGTCAAGTAGAGAATAAAGTCTACTATATTTTAGGTTTTAAAGGGTTTTCATCTTTGTTATATTTGAGACTCGACTTTAATAAATAATCCACATCATCGAATCACCCACACTTTTCTGACGAGGATATTCATCAAATTATCAATGGTCATGACTATCTTAGAATCACCCCCTGGTCATAATCATACCAAAATTATCCATCATTTGCATTACAGCCTTTGAGGACTTTTATCACATCATTTATAACAAGCCGTGATTATCTAGAATGATCCACAGTCATAATCATACTAAGTTCATCTATACACGTAAGTAGAAGATAACATAATATAACATGAGGATGATGACAATGACATAATAATTCAATAAAACAAGTTCAAGAATTATTTTATCCAGGGAATTATTAACGTCCAAATTGTCAAAATGATCTTTTTTTGTAGAGTAAAATTCAAGAATGATCGGAAGAATATTTCCATGAAAAGATCTTTGGATGAAGCGCAAATATCGAGGATATTCCACTAATTTCATGGAGTATAGAAGTCAAAGATTTAACTTATTTGAGTATAATAAAGAATGGAATAACAAAAGAAATCACCGTGCATGCGGTGCTTGGCGCCAGACGGAGTTATTCAACAGAATAATAATAACGGAACGGTCGGTGAAATTCACGCAAGCAGGATGATCAACAGAATAATAAATCTTTGAATAATAAACAATGGAACCGGTCAGGTGTAAAACACATGAGCGAGGATATTCAGCGAGAATAATAAATGCGGAATAATAAGCAATGGAACCGGTCCGGTGTAAAACACATGAGCGAGGATATTCCAGCAGAATAATAAAGAATGGAATAACGAAGGAGATCACCAAGTATAGGGGATTCAGCGTATCTGAGTTATTCAATGAGAATAAATAAGAATGGAATAATATAAGGATTTCACCAAGTATAGGGTATCTACGCGTATCTGAAGTTATGTATAGGGTATACCACTTTTACTGAGTTATTCAACAAAATAATAAGCAATGGAATAACAACAGTTCTCTTCATGAATAAGAAAGAATAACACCCTTACAGGTACAACAAATAATATTCCCTACCTTAGAAAGCTGAATATTGGCGAGGTGAAGTAGCGAGAATACTTTTCTTCTTTCTCTTTATAGTTTTCTCTCTCAGAGTTTGATTGAATTAAGTGAAAAATAATGAAGCACTAGGCCTCTATTTATAGAAGATTTCTAGCTTAGCACCTACCGTGTGAAAAGGCGAGTGGCTTGACGATTGGTGATGTGAAAAGAAAAGTGGTTCGGCGCTTGTAATGTGAAACGACAAGTGGTTCGGCCTTTGTAATGTGAAGCGACAAGTGGTTTGGCGCTTTGTAATGTAAAGAAGCAAGTGGTTTGGCGCTTTGTAATGTGAAAGCGGCAAGTGGTTTGACGTCTGGTAAAGGTAATTACTATTGTGAAGGTAATTACTATTCACAAGGTAATTACTATTGTGAAGGTAATTACTATTGTGAAGGTAAATACTATTGTGAAGGTAATTACTATTCACAAAAGGTAATTACTATGTGAAGGTAATTACTATTGTGAAGGTAAATACTATTGTGAAGGTAAATATTATTGTGAAGGTAATTACTATTCAAAGGTAATTACTTATTGTGAAGAGACTCTTAGATAATGACATATGGGCCCCCATAAAATTATCAAACTTACCACAAAGCGTGTCATAATGAGACTCTTTATATACATTAAGGATTGAATAAATATTACCACAAATCATTTTATTTTTAATCAACACATTTTTAATCTTTCAACAATTATTAATCATTTATAACTTGTCGTCTCAATTAATAATATAACATATTATCTGAGATGATCTTTGTGACAATAATTGAATCAATAATATAAGAGATATGATCGGCAATGATCTGTAGTGATAATTGAGCATAAATTGAGTGACTTCTCACGTAAGCATCGATAATCAAATACCGTGTGCTCTTATGCAACCACGCGTATTCTTGTACTTTTACCCTTACCGGGTAGTTCAGCAGTTTTAATGGTAACACCTCCATAGTTATTTTTATAAAATATTTTTGTCGTTTTCTCAATCAAACAATAATTCTATTAATGGGGTCCACCAATGATTGAGTAGTTGTATACGAATATTCCTAACAAAAAGAATATTCCTGACCAAACGAATATTTTATAACAACTTGCATACTTTGCAAAATTTATAAATCTACCCACAACTATAATATTATCTCAAATTCACACCATAATATTAAAAATTATTTCGACAAAATTTAAATCTTTATTGATAAAATATGGGGTCTCACTTTTTTTCACTTTATTATCTTCGTGAAATGAGAATATAAATTTGGGACGAGTCGGGGAACGCAGTGATGGTCCCGAAGATAGCATTAGTAGTCCTCACTATTCGTGAAATATAGTGTGATAATAATTGTAATGAGGACTCCTTTTTGAGTTTGTATAATATCTAGTAGAGCGATATTTGTATTTAAACTCACGGTTTATGTAAGTATTGTATACACAGCAGTTATGTTAGTAAGTTGTATTTAAATTACATACCATGTAAGTGGCGACCCAAGATGGGTGATGTATACCTAATTTTGGGGGCGTCACGGTTGGTATCGAGCTTAGGGATATGATCCTGGCTAAGATGTGAGAATAGTACTAGGAGGAGAGGCAGGGAATACCTTCGCATTTAGTATGACCTACCTAAGTTTATGTGCTATTTTATTGGTTGGTCAGAAGATAGGGATAATTTGTTACATGTCAATTAACCTTTTGTTTTGTGGCAGTATCTGAAAATGACATCTGAGAATGTTGAAAATAGCAATGGAGCGCAGGCGATCGTTGATTCACCACATATCAATAATCAGGATAATGTGCATCAGGAAGGCGACAATCCTCATGCAAACAACAACACTGACCAAATGATGAATGATCAAATGTTCAGAGGCTTTATGCAATTTATGCAACAGCAGGCGAGAGCGACTCCTGTCCAAAACGTAGGTGGAAACACGGAAAACTCTCGGGCGGTCACCGCATTAAACAATTCAAGGAGCCTGGGACCACCGGAGTTTAAGGGAGAGCCAAAACCACTTCTGGCGGAAGCATGGATAAAGCAGATTGCCAAGATATTTGATGTCTTGGGATGCTTCGAGGAAAAAAGGTTCCTTTCACGCCTTTATGTTGCGAGAGGCGATTCTTGGTGGGAATCGGTAAAAGCGTACTCAACTTCTTGTCTTAAAGATATCTTGGGAGAAGTTCCAGAGTATTCAACGACAAATACTTTCCTGAAAGTATTCGCCACATGAAGGAGGTGGAGTTTATCAAGTTGGAACAAAACAATATGACCGTGTCGCAATACGAGGCAAAATTTGTGGAGTTATCACGGTTTGCGTCCCACTTGGTGGATAATGAAGAGAGAATGGCGCGAATGTTTTTAAGAGGTTTGAAGCCGGAGATACGTCAACATCTTATTTCTCATAAACTGTGTTTGTATTCAGATGTTGTAAATAGGGCTCAGTTAGTGGAACGCGATAATGAGTCAACCTTAACTAAAAGAGAAAGGTAACAAGAAAAATTATAATACAATGGTGAGTAGTAGTCATCAAGCGGTGACAACAAGCGTGGAGGGAATCAGCGGGCCGGATATGGTAACCACCCGGTGGTAATCGTAGGCCAAAACAATAAGAATGGACATTTCAAGAAAAGGAGATTCAACAATGATGGAAAGACGTCAGCACCAGCACCCGTTGTTAAGGAAGGAGAAAGACCACCTATCATATGCTTCAAATGCGGAGGAGAGGGACACATCAGTCCAGCTGCGCCATGTAGTCAAAGCATGTTATAATTGTGGAAGAAGGTCACTTAGCTCGATTTTTATCGTTTATCGAAGACAAATTCAGCTAGGATGGAGGCACCAAAAGTCATTCCCGAGAAAATTCAAACCCAGTAGTGCTGGGAGAGGCGTTTGTTGTGACCTCCGGGAGAGAGCAAGGAACCCGAATGAGGTCGTCACGGTAAGCTTATCATAAACTCTAATGAAGTCTATACTTTATTTGATCTGGGTTCTACCCATTCTTTTATTTCTCCTACTTGCGCTCATCGATTAAGTTTGACTTCAGAGAAATTAGACTTTGACTTATCTGTGGAAACTCCAGTTGGGAGAAACCTTCATTACATCCATTTGTTTATAAGTCTTGTTTGGTTCAAATCGGTACCCTCACATTACATTGGTCGATCTTATTTCATTAAAAATACTTGCATTTGGCGTGATTCTAGGGATTGATTGGTTAACTACTTATCATGCAAAAATTGATTGTTTTCGTAAGGTTGTTAGCTTTCATATTCCTAATCAACCTATTATGCGAATTCAAACGACCAAACCATTAAAATCAATCACGGTCATCTCAAGCCATAAAGCTATTCGTTTATTGAAAAAGCGGATGTCAAGCTTTCTTAGCTCATGTATCATGATTTAAACAAAAATACGCCGGTTTTAAACGATATTTCTATTGTTAATAAATTTCCGACGTATTCTCAGAAAAACTTCACGCCTACCCCGAGCGTGAAATTGAATTTTGTATCGACCTTGAACCCGAGACAAAACCTATTTCCAAAGCCCCATATCGAATGGCTCTATTGAACTTCGTGGAGTTAAAGACCCAACTGTAGGAATTGTTAGACATTGGCTTTATTCGTCCTAGTACTTCTCCTTGGGGTGCTCTGTTCTATTCGTGAAGAAGAAAGATGGGAGTATGCGATTTTTGTATTGATTATCGAGAGTTGAATCATGTCACCATCAAAATAGGTATCCATTGCCACGTATTGATGACTGTTTGACCCGGTTGCAAGGAGCCAAATTCTTTTCAAAGATTGATCTTCGTTAGGATATCACCAATTGAAGATTAGAAGCCGTGACATTCCAAAGACGGCTTCGAGAACTCCGATGACGGGCATTATGAATTCCTAGTCATGTCCTTTGGATTGACTAATGCTCCTTGCCGCCTTCATGGATATGATGAACCGAGTATTCAAGGAATATTTAGATCACTTTGTGGTCGTCTTTATTGATGACATCCTTATTTATTCCAAAAGCCGTGAAGATCATGAGCAACACTTGAGGTGACACTCCAAAAAGCTTCGTGAATATAAGCTTTATGCCAAGTTGAAGAAATGTGAGTTACGGCTTGAAGAAGTAGCATTCCTTGGGCACGTGGTATCAAGTCATGGAATATCTCATTGACCAAAGAAAGATTGAAGCTATTCAAAAGTGGGAACAACCTAAATCGATGATCAAGAAGACGTAGCTTTCTCGGTTTATTTGGTTATTATCGGAGATTCGTGGAAGGATTTTCTCGAATCGCTACTCCATCGACTCAAACTAACTTTCGGAAAGATACAAAGTTCGGTTGGAGCGAAGAATGTGAGAAGAGTTTTCAAGAACTCAAGAGGAGACTTATTTCAAAGACTTTGTTCGACGATAATACCATCCGCTCGAGAGGATTTGTCATCTCATGATGATGCTTGGGCAAAGGGTTGGGATGTGTTCTTATGCAACATGGAAAAGTTATAGCCTATGCCTCATGACAACTCAAAGAATATGAGAGGAATTATCCTACTCATGATCTAGAGTTAGCATTATTGTCTTTCAGACTTAAAATTTGGAGGCATTACTTGTATGGGGAGAAAGTGGAGATCTTTACGGATCATAAAAGCCTCAAATATTTCTTCACTCAAAAGGAACTCAACACGCGACAACGACGTTGGCTTGAACTGCATTGAAAGATTATGATCATACCATCCAATACCATCCTCGAAAAGCGAACGTGGTAGGCGACGCATTGAAAGTAGAAGATCGTATGCAAAGCACGAGTGCGTTATTGTCAACACAAAGGCCCATTTGTGTGACTTGCAAAGGATGGAGATAGAGTTAAAGACTCAGGGGACGCGTGTGATGATAGCAAATATCTGAGTAGAACCGAATTTAATCGATAAAGTTAAAAGTCGCTCAAGCTACTGGACACGGAGGCGATGCGTATGAGGAAGAAAGTGCAAGAAGATGCTATCTAGGAAGCAAGAATCGATGAAGAAGGAATACTTGAGTCAACTCCGGACTTTGTGTTCTAACGACCACGATTTAAAGTATAATATCATGATGGGGCGCACAACACACCATTTGCAATCCATCTGGAGTACCGAAATGTATCATGATATTCGCTATACATTTTGGTGGAGCAATATGAAGAGAGAGATAATATTTGTTTATCTCAAGGTGTCTAACTTGTCAATGAGTTAAAGCGGAGCATCAAGTACCAAAAGGTCCATTGCAACCACTTGAAATTCCGGAATGGAAGTGGGAGCACATTACCATGGATTTCAAGCACGGGTCTTCCTAAGGTTTCTCAAGGCATTGATGCGATTTGGGTCATTGTTGATAGATTGACCAAGTCTCGCTCATTTCTTACCGATCACGAGAAACTTATACACTTGAACGTCTTTCTCGTGATATGTACATAAGCGAGATTGTAAGATCGCATGGTATGCTTAAGTATCCATAGTTTCGATCGAGACCCAAGATTCACTTCACGATTTTGAGTTAGTTTGCAAAAAGCTATGGGCACAGATTTTACGATTTAGTTTCGGCATATCATCCTCGACAGACGGACGATCGGAGAGGACTATTCAAACTCTTGAAGATCTATTAAGACTCTGTGTCCTTGATTTGAGGAGAGGGACAAGTTCTTACCATTGGTGGAGTTTTCTTACAACAACATGATTATCAAGCAAGTATTGGCATGGCTCCATTCGAGCGTTGTATGGAAGAAAAGTGTCGTTCTCGAGTATCTTTGGGATGAGGTAGGTGAAGCAACGTTGTTGGGACCGGAGTTGGTAACGTATGACTACGAAAAAGATTCAAACGATCCGACAACGTATAAAAACCTCACAAAATCGACAAAAGAGTTATCTTTGATCTTCATCGAAAGGACGTGGAATTCGATATAGGAGATCATGTGTTGTTAAAAGTTGCTCCACGGAAAGGAGTTACAAGATTTGGAAAGAGAGGAAAACTTAATCCTCGATTCATCGGTCCATTTTAATCCTCGATCGAGTAGGAAGCGTGGCCTATAGACTCGCTTTCCGCTAAATATGTCTCGTGTTCATAACGTTTTCACATATCCATGTTACGTAAATATGTGAAAGACCGAACCACATTATTGAGTTAGAAGCCGGACGAAATAGCGGAAGATTTGGCGTATGAAGAGGTTTCTGTTCAAATCTTGGATAAGAAGGAACATATTCTACGCTCCAAGGTTATACCTCAAGTCAAAGTTTTGTGGAGGAACCACGATGTTGAGGAAATGACTTGGGAGTTAGAATCTGAAATGAAATCAAGGTATCCTTACCTCTTCGACATACCAGTATCGTACCCTAATTTCGAGGGCGAAATTTCATAAGAAGGGGAGGTTGTAAGACCCCAACTTTTATAAATAAAGATGAATTTTCTATAAATATTATTTTTGAATATTATGGAATAAATTTGATATAATGTTATAGTTGTGGGTAATATTTATAAATTTTGCAAAAGTATGCAAGTTGTTATAAAATATTCGTTTGGTGGGGAATATTCTTTTGTTAGGGAATATTCGTGCATAACTACTCAATCATTGGTGGACCCTATTAATGTAATTATTGTCGGATTGAGAAAACGACAAAAAATATTTTATAAAAATAACTACGGAGGTGTTACCGTTAAAAACTGCATTGAACTACCCGGTGGTAAAAAAATGCGAATACGCGGGTTGCATAGTAGTACTACGGTATTGATTATTGATGCTTACGTGAGAAGTCACTCACCTATGCTTAATTATTCGCTCATGATAATTCTTGATCATATCTCTTATATTATTGATTCAATTATTGTCACGATTATCATCGGTATAATATGTTATAGTATTAAATCAATAATTGAGACGACAAGTTATAAATGATTAATAATTGTTGAAAGATTAAATATGTGTTGATTAAAAATAAAATGATTTGTGGTAAGTTTGATTATTTTATGGGGGCTCGTATATGTCATCATCTAAGAGTCTCTTCACGTCGATAGTAATTACCTTTGTGAATAGTAATTACCTTCGTCGATAGTATTTACCTTCGTCGATAGTAATTACTTTTCATCGATAGTAATTACCCTTGTGAATAGTAATTACCTTCGTCGATAGTAATTACCCTTGTGAATAGTAATTACCTTCGTCAATAGTAATTACCTTTACCGGATGTCGAACCACTTGTCGTTTCACATTACTGAGCGTCGAACCACTTGTCGTTTCACATTAAGCGTCGAACCACTTGTCGTTTCACACATTCTGAGGCCAAACCACTTTTCTTTTCACATCATCATCGTCGAGCCACTTGCTTTTCACACGGAAGGTCTTTAAGCTAGAAATCTTCTATAAATAGAGGCCTAGTGCTTCATTATTTTTCACTTAATTCATTCAGTTTATAGAGAGAAAATAGAGAGAATAAGAGAGAAAGAAGAAGAGTATTTTATTTACTACTTTGCGTGCGAAGATTCAATCTCCTACCAAAAGTAAGGGGTGTTATTCTTTCTTATTCAGTGAAGAAGCTGTTGTTATTCCATCGCTTATTATTACATTGGAATAACTCAGTATATGCTGGTTTACCTATACTTGGAGACATTCTTCTATTATTACATTGGAACATCACATGCATGCGTTTTCTGTGGGACACTGGTTCCATTCTTTATTATTATACATTGGAACATCACATGCATGTGTTTTACAGGACTGGTTAAAATCTTTATTATTATTCTGTTGGAACATCCCATGCATGCGTTTCACGGGACTGGTTCCGTTATTTATTATTACATTGGAATAACACATGCATGCGATACATCGCATGCATGGTGATTTCTTTTGTTATTCCATTCTTTATTATACCCGGTTGGTTAAAACTTTGACTTTATACTCCATGAAATTAGTGGAATATCCTCGATATTCAATGGCTTCATCCAAAGATCCTTTCATGGAAAGATTCTTCTCAAGATTCTTGAATTTTACTTACCAAGCGATGATCGTATTGACAGTTTGGATGTTATTGGTTCTAGATAAATAATTCTTGAACTTGTTTTATTGAATTCTTATATCATTGTCATCATCCTCATGTTTATATTTTTAAAGTCATCTGTGCACATCAGAGTGCGCATAGATGGACTTGGTATGATTATGATTGAGAGGCTATTTGATTGTAATCATGGCCGTAATGTTACAAATGATGTGGTAAAAATCCTCGATTAGTAGTAGTGCGTTGATGGGACGATTGTTGGCATGATCATGACCATTAATGAATACACAAATATTCTTGGCCCGTAGTGCATGAATAATTGTGGTCGTGATACTAAAGAATATCCTACCGTAGTAGTGCTGGGGTGATTCGATGATGTGGAATATTTATTAAAGTTGAGTCTCATTATATACAAATGATGAAAAACCTTTTAAAACCTAAAAGATAGTAGACTTTATTTTCTACTTGACTCTTTTAATGGATTAAGATATTCCACCGCAGATTAAATTTGGTTGTCATTGTATTTTATCGGTTTAACATTGTTGAAGACTATTGATAATTTATTCTGCATTATCTTAGTCATAATATTTCTTCTTTAAATTTATTGAATTTCATTTCCTTTCTTTCATCGTTTCTTCTGAGAAATGAGAATATAAATTTGAGACGAGTCGGGGAACGCAGTGATGGTCTCGAAGATAAGATTAGTAGTCCTCACTATTAATAAATGAAATAGTGTGATAATAATTGTAATGAGGACTCGCTTTTTGAGTTTGTATAATATCTAAGAGACGATATTTGTATTTAAAGCTCACGGTTTTACGTCGTATTGCATGCTGCAGACGATTATGTTAGTAAAGTTGTATTTAAATTACATCTTAGTATAAGTGGCGACCCAAGATGGGTGATGTATACCCAAGATCGTTGATATTTAGGACTGTCAGATTAAGCCTTGATCGCTAAAATGTGGCTTGGATTTTTTGTGCATCCCTAGACCTAGTTGAGGCTGGAAAATAAAATAAAATTCTCATAACCAAACCTCGACTAATTATAGGTTTGAAAAATAATAGTGAAAACTACATTTAGCAATGAAAACCCATTTTTTCCTAGCAGATAGTGAAAGGTCCACGACAGAGTCGATTTTACTAAATCATAATGTGATTAGCAAAAGAGTGGTCAGCAAATGAATAGAAAATAATTAGTTTGACATTTAATCTGAAAGCAACCTTTATAATATGTGACAGGTTCTGGGGAGGAATTATTTCATTTGCTGCTAAGTGTAAGTGGAGTATAATATAATGGAATAACAAATATGTTTTTCGAATAGACTTCTATTTCCGAATCAATTTGCTTCCAAATCCGTTCAACATCATTTTAGGCAACCATTTATTATTATTATTATTATTATTATTATTATTATTATTATTATTATATGTATATATACAACTGTGTAGTACACAGTCGTGTTTTGTTTTGACGTCGTCATAGATCAGAATATCTATAGCGACGATAGAACCGTCGTCATAGCCTAAAAAAACCGTCATCATAGGTCGTATACTACACAACTGTGTATATAGGTTTTTCCCTTATTATTAATATTATTTGACTTGGTATAAAAATAGGAGTACTATACATACTACTCATAGTTGATAGAATTAATTAAGGTAGACAATCCACTTATAATTTAGTTCTTAGTATGAAAAATATAGTAAATAAATTGGAAATTTAGAACAAATATTAGATCCTCTCTATTCCACTTATTCTTCAATTTCTTTTAATACATATTTAACTGTACAAATATTATATCTTACATTTCTATTTTTAAAAAAATGAATTGAATTTTACATCTAAATTTAATTATCAATTTTGACTTGACTTTTTTTTTTATAAATATAAATGTAATATAATGTTGTTACACACCGTTATTATTTTTATAAACGTTACAATACAATCAGATCCGCATATTAGAAGAGAAATACATGTTAGTCATTAAATTTATAAAACAAATAATTATCAGCAACTGAAATGTTAAAATAAATTCAACACGTAAAAGTTTGAATTTTATTTTTCTATAACAAAGATATAATACTAAATATTTTTTTTGGGAAAAAAATTGTAAAATTTTGAGGGTGTGTTTTTTATTTTTATTTCTCATAAATTTCAGTACTTTTTCCCTAATAAAAGTCAGAAGAAAGTCATTCACGTGTTGAGCCCGTGCTATGCGGGTAAGGCCACAAGCCAGGTTCTTCAGTTGACATGACACCTCAACACCGTCCAACCAATCATGTACAAACAGAGGCTAATTTGCACCAACCAAATCAAACCATCTTTTTAATTGGAGATTTAACTTATAGAGTGATGCCAAACAAATCAAATTTGATCTTCTTAAATTAAATTAAAAAAAAAAGACGGTAAATAATGTCAGAACATTATCTAAAGTAAACATGCATTTAACAGAATACTTATTTTAATAACACTTTAAATAATTATTTAAAGTGTTTTTACATATAACTATTTTACACTCTCTCTTTATAACTATTTTACATATAATGTTCTTTTGATCTACAATTTAGGTGATGGTATATATATATATATATATATACGGTTCGGATCAAGTCAGATACCCTCTATCAGTCTTTCGCGTCTTCTTTTTTAATGACGGAGCAGATTCGGATGACAGTTCGAGAATACAACCATCATCTATACTTTTAATGACGCTTATATGTTGTTTCGTCGCTAAAAGTATAGACGATTAACAGATTTGATATAAAACCGCAATTCTCCGAATCCATCATTAAAAATAGCAGAAGATATTTAATAAAATAAGAGATATGCACTTTATTCTTCCTCTATATATCCCTATGATGTTATCTTTGACAAAAAAAAGAAAAAAAAAACCCTCTTTAATTTAAGCAGTTTGATGCTGAAATGGACATGGGGTGTTTTTAGATTGGAGAATGAAAAAAGGGTAGGAGCATGGAAAAATGGGTGGAGCTGCTTTAATATGCTTTTCTTGATTTGACATCTGTCCTCTTTCCATCTATAGATTTTTATTTTATTTTTCTTCCATTTCTTTATTTTTTAGTATCCTTTCTCTTTTATCTTCTCCACTCTCTTTCTTGCTCTTCCAAGACTCTCTAATCCAAAAATTTCCGAAAGAATCAATAAAAGGAAGCCCTTTTGAGTGATCACATTGATATGTTTTTTCACTTTTTACATTACTAAGCTACCCATATCTTGTTTATTGATTCTTGATTCTTAAATGTTTTGGTCTTTCATCAGATATTTGTGAAGTTCAAGAAATAATGGATGGAAGCGGTGAAGAAGACTACTGTTTGTGAACCAGAAAATTAGGTAGTGATTCTTTTTATTTTCACTCTGTTCATTGCTTTCTTTTTATTATTTTGAAGTGATATAATTGTTTGAAAAGAGTGAGGAGAGAGAGAGAGAAGAGACTCCAATCAAGAGGTTGATATGGGTTGCCTCAGATCCGGGGAACTCAAGCTTATGTGAAAAAGGGTACTTTTTTTATATGATTTTCCTGTGATTATTGGGACTTTGCCTTGCCTTTCCTAGGTTCTTTCTCATGAATCCCCTTTTCTCTGTCTTTCTTGTGTTTAGAGATTAAAGGCTGGATTTAATTAACTTTTCTATTTTTTTTATATATTCTGAATAATTTGTGTGGATTTAAGGGTCTCTCTCTTACTGTAGTTGATAGTGGGGTAGATAAAGAAGAGTCCAGAGAAGGAGTTTGACCTCTAATTTTGGTAACTTTTCCACAAATGGAAGTTGTTATCCATTTTGTTCACCAGATCTGACTACCCATTTCCATTTCAAAGCCTTGTAGGGAGTCGTGGCTAATTGTTAACTTACTTTCTTTTTGCTTATTCTGAGTTCCTTATACATGGAAAATGGTCTGTTCAGACCCATTATTCATACTTCAAGATTATTTTGGATGATAGAAGAAGGTGATGAATTAGTTCAACAATGACAGGTTGTATAAATTTAGAGGGGCTGGAGGGTAACTTTTACTACAGCCCAGATAGTGATTTTGATGGAGGACATGTCTTTGGCGGTTGCTGTGCCATTTAGATTAGGTAATTTAATATGCGATAAAACAAGCACAGGAACTTGTATGGATATTACTAAGCTCAAGTTGATGGCAGACACTGCAAGCTTATTGGCCGACTCTGCAACTAAAAGTTCTGAGTATACTTCTGGTGAGAATAATTGTGATGATTCTGAGATGGAAATTAATTGCATAGGGATGTCTGTGCCCGAAGAAAGAAGTGCAGGGGCTGCTTTGCTCGATGTGATGTCTGGAAAGGAAAACAATTTGATTCCTAATGATGCTGTAATTCAGGAAAGCGAGGAGGATGATTCGTTATCACTGGATGGCGATCCAATCCTTGACAGCTCTTGTTCTCTTTCCGTGATAAGTGATTCTAGCAGCATATGCGGTGACGATTTCTTAGTTTTTGAGGCTTTGTCTGAGGTAGGAACACCAAGTTCTATAGATGTTGAGAAAAGTGTTTCCAATATGGAGTTCATTACCAAGCCCTCAGATTTGAGAGAGTCAAATATAACTGAGATTGTAAATGATCCTCTTGCTGTTGCTGTGGTTCAAGAAGAAGATATTGTAGATGGGTCTGATTTGAAACCAGCTGCTGTTGTTATTCAGTTGCCACTGGAAAAGGGGTCAAGTGGGCCTGTAGTTCGTAGTGTTTTTGAGGTGGATTATGTGCCCCTTTGGGGTTTCACATCTGTATGTGGAAGGAGACCAGAAATGGAGGATGCACTGGCGACTGTGCCTAGGTTTATGAAAATTCCTATTCAAATGCTAATTGGTGATCGAGCACTTGATGGAATGACAAAATGTCTAAGTCACTTGACAGCTCATTTTTTTGGAGTCTATGATGGTCATGGTGGCTCCCAGGTAGCTCTCCTTTTCTCTCTGATGGTCAGTTTTCATTTTGTAAGTGCATGAATTTTTTGTTGGAAATAAGTTTATTCCAAGTTGGTTTTGAACTTACAGGTTGCAAATTATTGTCGCGATCGATTTCATCATGCTTTGACTGAGGAGTTGGAACTTGTTATGGCTAGATCGAATGATGGATGTACGAATGATTGCCAAGAACAGTGGAGAAATGCATTCACCAACGCTTTTCTCAAGGTTGATACTGAGATTGGAGGAGAAGCTAATGTTGCGCCTGAAACTGTTGGCTCTACTGCTGTTGTTGCCATCGTTTGCTCCTCTCATATTATCGTGGCAAACTGTGGCGATTCTAGAGTGGTCCTGTGCCGTGGGAAAGAACCCCTGGCATTGTCGGTGGATCATAAAGTAAAAGATCTCTCATTGCTGTATTGTATTCTGCATCTCTTTAATTTCATAACTAGTCATTGTGAACTGATCTTCCTATGTTCTTTCTTTTTTCTACTGATGTAGCCAAATCGAGAAGATGAGTATGCGAGGATCGAAGCAGCTGGAGGCAAGGTTATACAATGGAACGGGCATCGTGTGTTTGGCGTTCTTGCAATGTCAAGGTCCATTGGTACGTCATATGTTTCTTTTTAACGATTACAGTCATGTGAAGCTAGACCTGTGCATGAGAGAGTAGGGCTTTCCATGAACTATATCTAGAATTTTTATTTGGTCTTGTGCATAAATTAGATTGTTTAGTGTCATTTTAGGAAAATGGTTTCTTTTAAGCATTTTTTCTGCATCGGTGTTATGATCAGTTAGTCAGATTCCTAAATAGTAGTATTTTCTTAATGAAGCTATATAATGATCTAAACCCCATATTCATGTTAGAACTTAATTATTAGTCTGTGTAAAAGCTTTCCACTTTTGGTTGTTTTTAGGCGTAGACATGGCGAAACACTCTTCTTCATCCCTCCTCCATATTATCTTCATTCTTTATGTTCTATATAATTAATCTTCGTCATTTGGATGTGACCAGTACAGCTCGAATTTCTGCCTAGTTATCTCAGGAGCCTAACATCTGTTAGAGATTTCTGTTTGTTAGCAACTTTGTTTTGTATGATGCTACCATGAAGTTAATAAGTGTACATTGATTACATTCAATCGAGGAAGATCACATTGTGGTCACAAGTATAACCACAATCTGATTTGTAATCTAACCCCTGGGGCACTACATTGTAGTCACTAAGAATTCGTAGCATGCCTTGCAGATGAGGAAACACTAATTCTATGTTGTACTTGAACATATGAAAGTGGGATTGAATTTCTTTATTTGAGATTAGTCAGATATCATCAGTGGTGAAGTTACTGTTCTAAAATCCTAAAGTTATATCTACAATATTTTTGGGTACCCGCAAAAAAGAGAAAATCATAGGTAAGCTATGTTGGGATTGGTGGTACCTTGAGCTCTCCCACAAAAATCAGATATGGGTAATATGGCTAAGCTCAAATTTACGTATCCATACCTCTATATACAGATAGGTGGTTTCCATGACTTGAAACTGTTACCAAGCATTCAAAAAGTGAACACATAATTGATACTGTTCATTAAACCCCGATTACTGTTACTAAAAATGGTGAAAACTGTAAATCTTTATTGAAAGAGTAAACATTTCCTCTCTCTTTTCCGGAGTTCCTTCCCTTAACTGCATAGGGGTGGTGTGGCCAGGGTCCAAATTTGAGCCGGCGGAGATAGATGGGTTGAAGACTTGGTGTGTGGAGATGATTATTTAAGGTGGCTGAGGCTACTGATTTGGCTGAAATACTTTACCTTGTCTCTGAGAATAGTTTCTGATATATTTATCATGGAGTCTACGTAATTTAGACTTTCTATTTGATTATCTAGAAAGAATTTATTCATAATACTGCAAATCTACTTTGTTGGAAGAAAATCCTGGAAGGACAAAGGCTATTTGAGATTGAACCAGGTATACCAGGAAATATTGCCCTGCACTCCGCGTCTTGGTACGAGTCTTGGTACTAGAACTAATATATTGTTCTGAGTCTTGGTACGAGAACTAATACATTGTTCCGAGTCTTGGTACGAGAACTAATACATTTCGGGCATACTACCATTACCATAGGCAGCATTTCGTTGACGGACTCTATGCCCCTGCGGGAATGGAGCGACATAAGTTTTGAGTACCATAGGAGTTCCTGGTAACCATGGATTGAAGTGTTTTGTTATGTGTTCAAATAAAATTGCATTAACACGTATATATGACAAATATGATATGAAATGCTGTCACAAGAGGAGATGATGCATTTATTGTGTTTTAATCATGTCAGATTGCAGTGCGTTTTCTTTCTGTATGGCCAAGTAATTCCCCCAAGCAGCATGAAATCTGAGTTTATCATCACATTTACTACTTTTTTAAGAATGAGAAAACTATTTCACTTGTGCTGAACTGTTTGAATACACACACATGCACGCTGATTATTGTTTGTTACTATAAGCTTGTTTTGGTTTGTTTTAGACCCTGTCATTGCTGTTGGTTGCAGGTGATAGGTATTTGAAACCCTGGATTATTCCAGATCCAGAAGTGATGTTTATTCCTCGAACCAAAGAAGATGAATGCCTCGTTCTGGCCAGCGATGGTTTATGGGATGTTATGACGAATGAAGAGGTATGTGATATGGCTCGAAAGCGGATTCTTCTCTGGCATAAAAAGAATGGTGCCACGCTTCCTGTTGAAAGGGGTGAAATGATTGATCCTGCAGCTCAAGCAGCTGCAGAGTCCCTCTCAAATCGCGCTCTTCAAAAGGGCAGCAAGGACAACATAACTGTCATTGTTGTGGACTTGAAAGCCCAAAGGAAGTTTAAGAGCAAGACCTAAACACGCATTAATTAGGTTTCTTTGATTTATAGGTCTACTACGGTAAGTAAAAAGATTCATATATGCCTGCCATATACAGTTATTAGCCCATCTGTTTTTTTCATTGTGGGGAATCTTGTCCAAGTACTGCCTATGTAAATGTTATTAGCTGTTTGAAGTAGGAACAGGCCTGGCCAGAGATCCCGGCCGGTAGCTTCCTGCTCTTGCATTTGGCAGGAGTGACCAATTGTATTCGCTATTGTGCCTCCGAGTTAAAGGCTCTGTGAGGCATTTTCATTACTAGTATTTGCTAATTTTGACAATGTAAAAGAAATTAGCAAATGTGGAAATTAGTGTTGGCATTATTCATCTGCTACCCATTTCTTTCTCTGGATGTCAATCTTGTAACCCTTGAGAGAAGATTATATATATTAACGAAATAAAATATACTAAAATGTAAGCCAATTATGTAAAGTAAAGGTTAGGTTTATGTAAAGCTTCCAAGTACAACTACAGAAACAACTAGATAAACCCAGCAACCACAAGCCTTTATAGCAAACTTAGTTCAATGTCATGTTTAATGGTGACACTAGGATGAGTTGTGAAAATTCACTATTATTGAAGCATCCAACTCAAAAACAATTGACTATGAGTGGAGTATATATCTTCAGTTATATATTGAGTCTCTAGGTTTTAGTTGCCCGATGTGAGACTTTATATATCAACTTATCTCCTCACGTGTGGCGTAATTTTGAGTCAAACACTGAGTGACGTAGAGTATGTTGGTCGTTGAGCCTGCACATGAATAGTGTTTGCTCTGATACCATATTGAAGTATCTAACTCAAAATCAATTAAACAAATTGTGGCCTTCTGTGCGTGTGCAAGTGTGTTCTACATGAATATGTTAAGTAGTTTAGATATATGAAAGTTTGCTAACAAGTCCATACATCTCAACATTCATTTATTACTAGAAAAAAAAAACATGTCAGCGAGTTGCTTACTGCCATCAGGTCCTTCAAGGCGGGTGCTAGTTCCAATGGAGTTCCCGGCTTCATTTGCTGCATAAACCGGATTCATGGGGTACCCAGAAACCATCTTTGTCAGATCTTCCTCTGCCCACTCATCAAACTCCAAAAGCTCCGAAAATTCAAAGGTGGGATAATCACTCTGCGGTGAGTCTATTGATCTAAAAGTGGCATCAGCGGTATTTCCTGCCATGGTAATCCGATCAACTGAGCTTGCTGAACATGTACTTGTATATCGATAGCGCTCTTGAGGTGGATCCTTCGTACTACCTTCCTTCCAAGTACAAGAAGCTTCATAGCTGACGCTTAATAGTGATGGCCAAGATTGATACTTTGGGGGCCTAGAAGAGAACTAAAATGAAGTCATGATGCTAAAATGAGATGACCAGAGAGTGGGACATAATCAGGAAGACTTGTGCGTAGACTTGTTGGTTTGATTTTCTGTATTGTGATGTCTGTCTCGTGCTTAGACAAATTCAGGAACCCCTTGACAACGGAAAAGAATACGAAGTCACTTTTGCTATTAACTGTATATGTCATTGTCCCTTTGTTTTTTCCTTTTTGGTCAACGCACAGCCTTGCCATTATACTAAGTCTCCATCTTTTTCCTTTCTCTCTTGTATTCTTACTGTCTTCTTCATCTACACACATGAGAATGATCTATTAGTCACTGCAAACGATCTTCATATTGTATGTCAGATGATTTTTTACTAATATATAATAATACGTAGGACGAGTGCATAAACACTATATATTTATACATGCATATACATCCATATATATATGCGGTGGGATCAGTCAGATCTCTTTATCTTCTTCGCGTCACACCGCTTTTTTATGACGGACCGATTGACGGTTTTCGGTCATACAACCGTCAGATATACTTTTTTAATGACGCCATATATGTTGTCCGTCGTTAAAAGTATAGACAACAGATTGTATGGCCAAAAGCCGTCGTCGCCGAATTCCGGTCGCTAAAGGGGGTGAGCACGGTGAATAAGATAAAGGATATATGATGATCCTTGTTATATATCGGTAGGATCAGTTGCATCTCTTATCTTCTTACTTATCTCACCCCTTTTAGCGACGGACCAAGAATGGTTCGATCATACAATCGTCGTCTATACTTTTAGCGACGCTATATGTTGTCCGTCGCTAAAAGTATAGTACGACTTGATTACATATGGCCAGAAATCGAAATAAATCGGTTAATGTCCGTCGCTAAAAGGGGTGAAAGACGGTGAGTAAGATAAAAGGTACGACTTGATCTTTCTTATATATCGGTTCGGATTAGTCGTACCTCTTATCTTACTCACCGTGCTCACCCCCTTTAGCGACAGACGAAGCGGCGGTTTGATTCATACAACCGTCGTCTATACTTTTAGCGACGGACAACATATAGCGTCGCTAAAAGTATGAGCGACGATTGTATTAATCGAATCATCAAAAGTCGATTCTTAAAAAAGAGAGCAGACGTGAGTAAGATAAGAGGTATGCACTTAATCCGTGTCAACAATATATTAGTAATTGTCTGTGCGTGAAGTCACGGCGTAACGGAATCCTCTCTCTCCGTGTCAACAATCTCATTTTCATTTTCTCTTTCTTCTCCCTCTCCCATCACCTTTTTCCGTCCAAATCAATTAAATTGATTTTGAACAGTACTTGTGTTTTTCCGCCCAAATTCAAAACGAGTTCTATCTCATTAATATCAAGGGCGGATCCAGCCTCGCAATTCAGTGGGGGCAAATTCAAATTATTTTTCTTCTGAAGAATAAAATTTTAATAAAATAATTACAAAACTAAATAATCCTATAATTACATTCTCTCTTTGTGAGGTATTTGTCGAGTCGGGCTCCCGAGTAAATAACTTCTTCTAAGAAGAATCTTAGAACTTATTGGTTGTCTACTTTAATTACTTTCACTAGCGGGATAAACCGGTGTATGAGTTTGGGTTTAGGGGTTAACCGTTAACATTTTGCGAGTGAGTTTCTTGGTAAATATTAGCAGTGACAGTTTCGTCACTAGTCCCTTTGGCTTGAACATTTTTAGGAATAAATTCAAATTTTGTACGTTTAGTACCTAACAATCAATAAATATTTAAAAATTAATTCAACTTAAAAACAAAACCAATAAATAATATGAATAGTCAAGTGTAATTAGCAACAATAATAAACAATCTCAATTAAACCACTAACAAGTAACAAGTAACATTACAAAATAAATTACAAAATTTAAAGAAAGTAAAAATAGAATAGAATACATACTCGAATAATTTTTATTTGATGGAGTTTTCTTCATAAATAATTACAAAAATTCCTAAAACAATTGTTAAATACTCTGCAGTTTTTGAAATTGGGATATTCCGTAATCCGCAATTTTTGAATGGAAAAAGAGAGACTAAATCAGTTTTTGCTCCATTGAAATTAGACAATATTAAATAAATTTGACCAAGGTAGCGGGAATGTGAGACTTGTAAGACTATATTAAATAAATAATAGTAGCAGGAATGTAAGATTAATAGAATTAGTTTTTTAAGCTCTTCAAATAAATTTTTACTAACTCCATTGCTTAATTTCCTAGCATTTTCTAACTTAAGTGCTTCCCTGCTCCATAAAAATCTAGTGGGGGCAGGTGCCCCTCCTGCCCCATGCCTGGATCCGCCACTGATTAATATATATATATATATACACACACGACACTAACATTCTTGGTCAATCATAGTGCAGTAGAATTGTGTGGGATTATACGTCCTAGCTGTTTCGACTTACAATTGAGGCTATTTGGACATCTTAGAACATCATACTCGTGCAAAAGAGTTATGCTCAAAGAATGTGTGAATTTTCTTTATTTGTAACGATACGAGGAAACTTACTTCTGAAAGGTTTAAGACTTGAATGGGCATAATAATAATAATAATAATAATAATATATATATATATATATATATATATAAAGGGATTAGAATAAGGAAAGTTCAAGGAATAACATATGTGCATTCTCTTTCTCTATCTCTATCTGATTAGTTTGTAAAGGTGAATTGTCCAACCATATTTATAAACTACTACTAATATTTATTGAGATGGGACTTTTCTTCTTCTTCTTTTTTTTGTTCGAAACCCCACTGTTTGAGAGGTACAATATAATTCATAATACTCCATTCATCCCATAAATATACGACCACAATCTTTTTAAAATTATTTCATTGGAAAATATTACAGATAAGAGAAAATGAATATATGACGCTCCCAAAATAGGTCCAATCCATCCAACCTATTTTGAGTCGTCAAATACATGGTACAGAAAATAACTACAATTGTCGTGCAAAATACAACAACACATATACTGTGAGTTTTAATACCAACTGTGATTCATGTCCCAACTATGGACAACACCTCACATTGATACATTACATAAAGGTACAAATAATAAGCTGTTTTAGAAATTAAAATCTTTGGGAAGTGCTCAAGAAAAAACCTTCGTACATGGGAGGCCATTCGTCTAGGTTATGATAGATATCATATGTCCACAGAATTATCCTTGGTTGACCCAATAGACCCCAAAGTAAAACGAGAAGATTACTATCATGTTTTTTCCAATGGTGAGTCTTCTCTTGACATATAACTATCTTCACTGTCTCCAATTGAGAATTATACTTCAACAAAACTCTAAGATTATATAGGTAGTGCTCGTAGATATACTCAACAAGTGGATGTGCACAACCCTGTCTTATGATAACACGAGGTTGTATGTCATTAGACATCTTGTATGATAGTGGTAAAACACCCTTCCAAAGTTGGGTTCACCTCACCCTATTTGGTTCACCAAAATTAAATATCAAATGACGTATACAATACGACACACTTATCTAAAGTTCTCAATAAAATTATTTTCATACTATTTAGGAAGAACCTCAATGACTATAGACCAGATTCTATTCCTCATGACGCCCCAAAATAGGTCCAATCCATCCAACCTATTCTGAGTTGCCAAATACATGGTACAGAAAATAACTACAACTTTATTATTATAATTGTCGTGCAAAAGACAACAACACATATACTATGAGTTTTAATACCAACTGTGACTCATGTCCCAACTATGGACAGCACCTCAGAGTGATACCTTACATAAAGGTACAATCTAGAACTGTTTTAGAAATTAAAATCTTTGGAAAGTGCTCAAGGAAACCTTCGTACATAGGAGGCCATGAATCTAAGTTATGATAGATATCATATGTCCAGAGAATTATCCTTGGTTGATCCAATAGACCCCAAAGAAAAACGAGAAGATTACTATCATGTTCCTTCCAATGGTGAGTCTTCTCTTGACATATAACTATCTCCACCGTCTGCGATTGAACATTATGTTTCAACCCAACTCCAAGATCATATAGGTAGTGCTCGTAAATATACTCAGCAAGTGGATGTGCACAACCCTTTCTTATGATAACACGAGATTGTATGTCATTATACATCTTGTATGATAGTGGCAAAACACCCTTCCAAAGTTGGGTTCACATCACCCTATTGTTGTTCACCAAAATCAATTATTAAGTGACGTATAATATACGACACATGTGACGCCCCCAAAATAGGAATACATCACCTATTCTGAGTCGCCAAATACATGGTACAGAATAAAAATACAACCTTAATTATACAACAAGAGAGCTGTGAATTTAAATACAAATATTGTCTTCTAGATAATATCCACTCTCAGAATAAGTCCTCATTACATTTATTGTCACACTATTTAACAGAATAGTGAGGACTACTAGCTAATACTATCATCCGGACCATCACTCCGTCCCCCGACTCGTCCCAGCTACGTTCTCATTTCCTGAAGAGAACAGTGAAAGAAAGGGTGAGCTCAACTAGCCCAGTAAGAAATATTATGACTAAGATAATGCAAAATAAATTATCATTAGTCTTCAACAATGTTAAACTGATAATATACAATAGACATCAAGTTTAACTGCAGTGGACATGCAATCCATTAAAAGAGTCAAGTAGAGAATAAAATCTACTATCTTTTATGATTTAAAAGGTTTTTCATCACTTTTATCGCTGAGACTTAGCTTATTAAATAATCCACATCATCCCTGCACTAAGGCCAATGATATTCATCAAGGTCACGACCACAAATTATCCATGCACTACGGGCCAAGGATATTCGTGTATTCATCAATGGTCATGATCATGCCAACAACTGTCAATCAATGCACTACGGGCCAATGAGGACTTTTACCACATCATTTGTAACATTACGGTCATGATTATACCGAATAATCCCTGGTCATAATCATACCAAGTCCATCTATGCACTACAGGCCACAGATGACTTTCAAAAAAATATAAACATGAGGATGATGACAATGATAAAAGAATTCAATAAAATAAGTTCACGAATTAAATTATTTAGAAACTAATAACGTCCAAATTGTCAACATGATACTTCTTTGTAGAGTAAAATTCAAAAATGCTTAGAAGAATATTTTCATGAAAAGATACTGGATAAAGCGCAAATATCAAGGATATTCCACTAATTTCATGGAGTATAGAAGTCAAAACTTTAACCAACCGAGTATAATAAAGAATGGAATAACAAAAGAAATCACCATGCATGCGGTACTTAGCAGATGAGGATATTCCAATGAATAATAAATAACGGAACTGTGTCCGGTGTAAAATACATGCATGACGGGATATTCCAATAGAATAATAAAGAATGGAATAACATAAGGATTTCACCAAGTATAGGGGTACGCCATGATACAAAGTTATGTATAGGGTATGTCACAGCGTATCTGAGTTATTCCAATGAATAATAAAGAATGGAATAACATAAGGATTTCACCAAGTATAGGTACGTATCAGATAATACAGACAATGGAATAATACAAGAGTTATGTATATGGTATGCCACATATACAAAAGTTATTCCAATGAATAATAAAGAATGGAATAATGTAAGTTCTCTTCATGAATAAGAAAGAATAACACCCCTTACGGTACAACAAATAATATCCCTTACAGTAAAAAGACAATGGATATCGAAGTAGTGAAGTGGCGTAACACTCTTCTTCTCTCTCTATAATTTTCTCTCTAGAGTTTCAAATTGAATTAAGTAAAAATAATGAAGGAATGAGCTTCTATTTATAGAAAAACTGAGAGTGGCTCTTGGTCTTAACGAAAGGCAAAATGACTCTTGATAATATTGAAGAGACAACTACTATTTGCGAAGGGGTAATTAACTCTTGGAACACCGAAGAGGCAAATAACTCTTGGTAATATTGAAGAGACAACTACTATTTACGAAGGGATAATTAACTCTTGGAAAACTGAAAGGGCAAGTTACTATTAAAACTTTAAATCAACGATCCATATTGATTTACTATTATAATTTCAACCAACGGTTCGAAAAAAATTAGCACATCTCCTCATGGAATAATATTGTACCTAAATACCCAAATGCACAATACTAGAGTGAATAGTAATCAGGTGAATGGTAACTCGTGAATAGTAACTCATGAATAGTAACTCGTGAAAAGTAACTCGTGAATAGTAACTCGTGAATAGTAACTCATGAATAGTAACTCATGAATAGTAACTCTGACACAAAAAAGTGCCCCGAATACCCGATTGAACAATATAACCTCCAGACATCAATTATTATCGAAATAAATGTCAATTTCTACTAACACAAATAATCTCAACACAATGAAACTATCAAATTCATCTTTAATCAACACGAACTTATCCATCATTAATATCATAACTCACAATATTTAACAACCAGGTTGTTCCCAAGAAAGAGGGGGCTTTCCAATAAGGATTTCTCCCTATTGGCGCACAATTAGGTGACCAAACCTCTCCTTGACAGAACTTCTAGACATTGTAAATATTATAATTTAATAATATGAATAACTTTGTCGTCTCAATTATTGATTTTATAAAATAACATATTATGCACATGATACTGTGACAATAATTGAATCAATAATATGAGAGATATGATCGCAAAGAATTATCTTGTAGCAATAATGCAAGATAACCGAGTGACTTATCACGTAAGCATCAATAATCAATACTGGTGTGCTACTTATGCAACCACGCCAGACATCTTTGTACTTTTACTACTGGGTAGTTCAACAGTATTAACGGTAAAACCTCCGCCGTTATTTTCATAAAATATCTTTGTCGTTTTCTAACTACGACAATAATTCCATTGTGGGGTCCACCAATGATTGTGCCGTCGTATGAATATTCCCCGACCAATCGAATATTTTATAACAACTTGCATACTTTACAAAATTTATAAATATTACTCACAACTATAACATTATATAAAATCCACACCATAATTTTGAAAAAAAATATTTCGAAAAAATTAAATCTTTATTCGTAAAATCTGGGTCTCACAATCTCCCCTCCTTATGAAATTTTGCCCTCGAAAATTACACATAGGTACACTGGTATCGTCAAGAGATGAGGATACCTTGACTTCATTTGATTCTAACTCTTGAGGTATAACCTTTGAGTGTTGAATATGATCCTTTTTATCCAAGATTTTAACACGTATCTCTCATACGTTAAATTATCCGCTATCTCGTCCGGTTCTAAATCAATAATGTGGTTGGTCATCCACATATTTACGTAACATCGAGACGTGAAAAGCGTTATGAACACGCGACATACTTGGCGGTAAAACGAAGTCTATAGACCACGGTTCCTACTCGATCGAGGATATCAAATGGGCCAATTAAATCGAGGGTTGTGATTTCTCTCTCTTCGTCAATTCTTGCTTCTATAATAGCGCCTCTTGAACCTTCTTCATTCATCGACTTTGAGTATGTAGCTTGGTGGCTTTAACTTTATCGATTAAAGTCGATTCTACTCAGATATTCGTTATCTTCACATGGGTCCCTAGAGTCTTTAACTCTATCTTCATCATTTGTAAGTTATCTGAAATGAGTCTTTTGTGTTAACGACATCGCACTCATAAACGCATACAATCTTCTACTCAACACGTCGCCTACCACGCTCGCTTCTTCCACGATGGTATTGAATGGTTCGATCGTAATCTTCAATGACTCGAGCCAATGTCTTTGGCGCATGTTACGCTCGTTTTAGTTGAAGAAATATTTGAGGGTTTAAGAAATGGGGTTTCAGATCGGGGTCAATACAAAATTCGATTTCACGCCTAGGGTAGGCTAGGAAGTCTTCAAGAATACGTCGGAAATTTATTAAGCTGTACTAACCTGTGACTTCTATCCCTTAACCTGGATAGCACCTCCCAATGATACCTATCAACTTGCCATCTTCATTCACGATGTCGCCTAAAAAAAGTTTGGCTTCGGTGCATTCCACACAAGGAAGTCAACAACGAAAGGATTGGGGCTCTTTACTTATGGCTTGATATGACAGTGATTGACTTTAGTGATTTGGTTGCTTGAATTCGCATAATAGGTTGGTTATGAATATAAAAGCTAACAACCTTACGAAAAACATGATGAGTAGTTAACCAATCGATTCCTAAGATCACATCAAAGGAAAATATTTTCAAAGAGATAAGATCGACAGGTAACGTGAAAATGTTGATTTGAATCAACAAGATTTATAAACAGTGGAGGTAACAAAGGCTCCTACTAACAAAGTTTCAACCAATAAGTCAAAGTCTAACTTCTCCGTAGTCAAATTTAAACGTTGAACGCAAGCAAGAGAGATAAAATAATGGGTAGAACCGGTATCAAATAAGGTATAGACTTCGCAAGAAATTATAATTAACTAACCCATGCTAACTTCGTTCGGTTTACTCGCTTTTTTGAGAAGTCACGAAAAACGCTCTTCCTGAAACCACCGACTTTGTGTTGTCCGTATCCGCCTTTGGTGCCACCGTCCCAACTGGACTTGACTTTGGTGCACGACAAAATCGGGCTAAATGACCTTCTCTTCTTGAAAATTTCTACTTCTATTATCTTGGCCATGATTACCACCGAAGTGGTTACCATTCTTGGCATGATAATTTACCCCACGATGGTCATCATTGTTCGATGATCGTTACCACCCAGATTTATTATTATCGTGTTGTTGGTCGTTACCTTTTGGTTGTGTTAACTCATTATCGCGCTCCGATAATTGAGCCCTATTCACAACATCCGAATATAAACAAAGTTTATGAGAAATGAGGTATTGGCGTATATATCGGGTTTCAAACCTCTTAGAAACATTCACGCCATTTCATTCTTCTTCATTATCGACCAAATGGGATGCAAATCGGGATAACTCTCATGAAACTTAGCCTCGATCTTGACGATACGGTCATATTATTGTGCTCCATTGCTTATCTCAACATTTACAGATGCCATTTTCAAACACTGTCACAAAACAAGGGTTAATTAACATATCACATATTATCCCTATACTCTGACCGACCAATTAAATACCAAATAAACTTAGGTAGGTCATATACTAGCTAAAGAATTCCCGTCTCTCCCCTCCTAGTTCTTGTCTCACATCTTAGCCAGGGATCATATCCCTAAGCTTTGATACCAACTGTGACACCCCCAAAATAGGAATACATCACCTATTCTGAGTCGCCAAATACATAGTACAGAATAAAAATACAATCTTAATTATACAACAAGAGATCCGTGAGTTTAAATACAAATATTGTCTTCTAGACAATATCCACTCTCAGAATAAGTCCTCATTACATTTATTGTCACACTATTTAACAGAATAGTGAGGACTACTAGCTAATACTATCATCCGGACCATCACTCCATTCCCCGACTCGTCCCAGCTACGTTCTCATTTCCTGAAGAGAACAGTGAAAGAAAGGGTGAGCTCAACTAGCCCAGTAAGAAATATTATGACTAAGATAATGCAGAATAAATTATCATTAGTCTTCAACAATGTTAAACTGATAATATACAATAGATATCAAGTTTAACAGCAGCGGACATGCAATCCATTAAAAGAGTCAAGTAAAGAATAAATTCTACTATCTTTTATGATTTAAAAGGTTTTTCATCACTTTTATCATTTGAGACTCACTTATTAAATAAATCCATCATCCACCCTCGCACTCTAGCCAAGGATATTCATCGAGGTCGCGACCACAAATTATCTATGCACTACGGGCCGAGGATATTCGTGTATTCATCAATGGTCATGATCATGCTAACAAGCGTCCATCAATGCACTACGGGCCGATGAGGACTTTTACCACATCATTTGTAACATTACTACGGTCATGATTATACCGAATAATCCTCGGTCATAATCATACCAAGTCCATCTATACACCTGACAGCCGGATGACTTTCAATAAATATAAACATGAGGATGATGACAATGATATAAGAATTCAATAAAACAAGTTCACGAATTAAATTATTTAGAAACTAATAACGTCTAAATTGTCAACATGATACTTCTTTGTAGAGTAAAATTCAAGAATGCTTAGAAGAATATTTTCATGAAAAGATACTGGATAAAGCGCAAATATCAAGGATATTTCACTAATTTCATGGAGTATAGAAGTCAAAACGTTAACCAACTGAGTATAATAAAGAATGGAATAACAAAAGAAATCACCGTGCATGCGGTACTTTGCATAGACAGGATATTCCAATAGAATAATAAGTAACGGAACCAGGTCCGGTGTAAAACACACAGACAGGATATTCCACAGAATAATAAAGAGCGGAACCGGTCGGGTGTAAAAAACACTGTGATAGGATATTCAATAGAATAATAAAGAATGGAATAACATAAGGATTTCACCAAGTATAGGGTATGTCACAGATACAAGTTATTCTAATGTAATAATAAAGAATGGAATAACATAAGGATTTCACCAAGTATAGGGTATGTATGGCAGTATCACAAAGTTATATATAGGGTATGCCACATATACAAAAGTTATTCCAATGTAATAATAAAGAATGGAATAAATGAAGTTCTCTTCATGAATAAGAAAGAATAACACCCTTACGGTACAACAAATAAATAATATCCTTACAGTAAAAGACAATGGATATCAAGTAGTGAAGTGGCGAACACTCTTCTTCTTTTCTCTCTATAATTTCTCTCTACAGAGTTTTAGTGAATTAAGTAAGAATTAATGAAGGAATGAGCTTCTATTTATAGAAAAACCGAGAGTGGCTCTTGGTCTTAACGAAAGGTCAAAATGACTCTTGGTAATATTGAAGAGACAACTACTATTTGCGAAGGGGTAATTAACTCTTGGAACACCGAAGAGACAAATAACTCTTGGTAATATTGAAGAGACAACTACTATTTACGAAGGGGTAATTAACTCTTGGAAAAATGAAAGGAAAGTCTACTATTAAAACTTTAAATCAACGATCCATATTGATTTACTATTATAATTTCAACCAACGGTCTGAAAAAAATTAGCACATCTCCTCATGGAATAATATTGTACCCAAATACTCGAATGCACAATACTAGAGTGAATAGTAATCAGGTGAATAGTAACTCGTGAATAGTAACTCATGAAAAGAAACTCGTGAATAGTAACTCATAAAAAGTAACTCGTGAATAGTAACTCATGAATAGTAATTCCGACACAAAAAAGTGCCCCGAATACCCGATTGAACAATATAACCTCCAGACATCAATTATTATCGAAATAAATATCAATTTCTACTAACACAAATAATCTCAACACAATGAAACTATCAAATTCATCTTTAATCAACACGAACTTATCCATCATTAATATCATAACTCCTGATATTTAATGACGGGTTGTTCCCAGGAAGAGGGGCTTTCAATAAGGATTTCTCCCTATTGGCGAAGCAATTAGGTGACAAACCTCTCCTCATGAACTTTTAGACATTGTAAATATTACGATTTAATAATATGAATAACTTCATCATCTCAATTATTGATTTAATAAAATAACATATTATGCACATGATCTTGTGATAATAATTGAATTTAATAATAAGAGATATGATGACAATGCAATAATAATGCGATATAAGCGAGTGACTTATCATATAGCATAATAATCAATCAGTGTATTGCTCTTCTCTGACCCCAATATATAATACTAAAGGGTAGTTATAACGGTAAAACTTCCGCCGTTATTTTCATAAAATATCTTTGTCATTTTTAACTTCGACATGATAATTCCATTGTAGGGTCCACAATGATATTATAAATCGTAAATCTGAATATTCAGAACAAAATGAATATTCTAAACCAATCTAATATTTTATAACTTGCATACTTTACAAAATTTATAAATAACTCACATACTATAACATTATATCAAATCCACACCATAATTTTGAAAAAAAATATTTCGAGAAAATTAAATCTTTATTCGTAAAATTTGGGGTCTCACATCACACACATCTTAGGTCCTCAATACAATTATATATTGTATGTCATGCCGTTTTATAATGTGTTGAGAAACTTTGATAGTCTCAGGACCACCACACTATTCCCCTGTTGTTGTAAGACCCCAGATTTTATGAATAAATATTTAATTTTCTCAAATAATTTTTGAATATTATGGTGTGGATTTAATATAATGTTATAGCCAGGTAGTATTTATAAATTCTCGCAAAGTATGCAAGTTGTTATATTATATTCGATTGGTCGTAGAATATTCGCTTTAATGGGAATATTCAGATAACCAAGACAATCATGGTGGACCTCATAATGTAATTTATTGTTTGATCGAGAAAACGACAAAAATATATTTATGAAAATATAAATGAAGTTTTACAAATTATAATCGTTGAACTACTTTGGTAGTAAAAGTACAAGAATAATACGCATGGTTGGCATAATAAAGACATGATTGATTATTGATGCTTATGTGAGAATTCACCCGCTTATACTCAATTATTGATAAAGAATCGTCCGATCATATCTCTCTATATTATCGATTCGATTATTGTCACAAAGATCATCCGTGATAATATGTTATTTTATTAAATCAATAATTGACAAAGAAAGTTATTCATATTATTAAATTATAATATTTACAATGTCTAGAAGTTCACAAGGAGAGGTTTGGTCACCTAATCATGCGCTTGCCAATAGGAGAAATCCTTATTGAAAGCCCTCTTCGGAAAACGATTCGATTGTTAAATATTGTGAGTTATAATATTAATGATGAATGTTATTAAAATTGAAGTTGTGTTCGGAGTTGAATTTGGAGACGCGGACGTGATATTTGAGTCCGAAACGATGAAATTAGTAAAAATAGACTATAAACACAAAATTTTCCGAATTTTACTATTTGGTCAAAAAGTCAACAGTTGACTTTTTCGGAAAAAGTTAAACTTTGAAATTTCAAAATTTTTATTTTTGATAAAAAAATAGTTTCATTGTGTTGGAATTATTGGTGTTAGTGAAAATCGACATTTATTTCGATAATAATTGATGTCTGGAGGTTATATTGACCAATCGGGTATTTAACCGAATAAATGAGCAATTGATTGCTATTATTTCACATGATTATAACTATTTGTTCACATGTGTATACTATTGCTTCACATTCTTGTTACTATTAGGGGAGTTGGTGCAAGATTGATAATACTTGCATGACTAAGTTAAAAATGGAGGTATAAATGGAGGTACTATACTGTAATTCGTATTTTCACATGTCTAGAACTGTTGATTCACATGATTTACTATTGAATCACATTATTTACTATTAGGGGTGGTGGTGCAAGTTTGATAATACTTGCATGACTAAATTAAAAATAAAGAAAAAGTTGGAGGTATTGTACTGTAATTTTTCGAGCCCCAAAACGTGCAATTATTGAAAATATATTTTTTTATAAATAGAAGCTCATTCTTCCTTCATTTTTCACCAATTCACTAAAGCTATAGAGCAATTATTATAGAGAGAAATTGTAGAGAGAAAATCTATAGAAGAAGAGAAGCCTGCTACCTCATTATTCCAGTTTCCAGTTTCTTCTGAGGTAAGGGATATCATTATTGTGTAAGGGGTATTATTTCTTTCTTTCGTCTTTATGAAGAGAACTTCTGTTATTTTATTCTTTATTATTATGTTGGAATAACCTGGTTATGTGAAGTACCGCATACATGGTGAAATTCTTCTGTTATTCCATTCTTTATTATTCTGTTGGACCATCCTATCTGTGCTTTACGCCTGACCTGGTTCCGTCTTTATTATTTTGTTGGAACATCCTATCTGTGCTTTACGCCGGACCTGGTTCCATCTCTATTATTCTGTTGGAATATCTTGTTCATGCGTTTTACGCGGACACTGTTCCGTCTTTATTATTCCGTTGGAATATCACATACGAGCGTTTAACGGGACCGATTAAAATCTTTATTATTCATTGGAATAACTTTCATCGCAATGCGATCTCACCGCATTTACATGGTGATTTCTTTTGTTATTCCATTTCTTATTATACTCAGTTGGTTAAAGTTTTGACTTCTATACTCCATAAAATTAGTAGAATATCCTTGATATTTGTGCTTCATCCGTATCTTTTTATGGAAATATTCTTCTGAGCATTCTTGAATTTTACTCTACAAAGAAGTATCATGTTGACAATTTGGACGTTATTAGTTCCTAGATAAATTAATTCGTGAACTTGTTTTATTGAATTCTTATATCATTGTCATCATCCTCATGTTTATATTTTTTTTGAAAGTCATTTGTGGCCTGTAGTGCATAGATGGACTTGGTATGATTATGACTAGGGATTATTCGGTATAATCATGACCGTAATGTTATAATTGATGTGATAAAAGTCCTCATAGGCCCGTAGTGTATTGATGGACAGTTATTGGCATGATCATGACCATTGATGAATACACGAATGTCCTTGGCCCGTAGTGCATGGATAATTATGGTCGCGATACTAAAGAATATCCTTGGTCAGAAAGTGCGGGGGTGATTCGATGATGTGGATTATTTATTGTCGAGTCCCAATGATAAAAGTGATGAAAAACCTTTTAAATCATAAAAGATAGTAGATTTATTCTCTACTTGACTCTTTTAATGGATTGCTTGTTCATTGCAGATTAAACTTGATGTTTATTGTATTTTATCGGTTTAACATTGTTGAAGGCTAATGATAATTTATCCTGCATTATCTTAGTCATAATATTTCTTACTGGGCTAGTTGAGCTCACCCTTTTGCTTTCTTTGTTCTCTTCAGGAAATGAGAATGTAGCGGGGACTAGTTGGGGAACGGAGTGACGGTCCAGAGGATAGTATTAGTAGTCCTCACTATTCTGTTAAATAGTGTGACAATAAATGTAATGAGAACTTATTCTGAGAGTGGATATTGTCTAGAAGACAATATTTGTATTAAAACTCACAGCTCTTTTGTTGTTTATTAAAGATTGTATTTGTATTTTGTACCATATATTTGACGACTCAGGATAGGTGATGTATACCTATTTTGGGGGCGTCACACCTGTTATCCCCGTTCGACCCATCTACACTTTTATTACCTGAAAGGAATTGTGAAGCAAAAAGGGTGAGCACAACTAGCCTAGTAAAGAATATCATAACTAAAGATAATTAAATTATCAATAGCCTTCATCAGTAATAAATCGGAGATTTAGAACATATGGTAGATGATAAAACTTTTCAACCATAGTTGCAGCGGAACGAGCAATCCCTTAGAAGAGTCAAATAGACCATAAAGTCTATTATCTTTTCCATGTTAAAAGTCCACCAACAATGCTTTAACCCTGTAACATTAATCAACAGATCCTGTTCACAGTCATGTGAATAACTCATAATCATAATTGTAGTTCCAATTTTCTCTTCTCATCCAAGATAAAGATATTTTTCATCACATGTCTTTACCTGAAACATCAAAGATCATGGTTATACCAAATCACAGTTCCTGTTCATAATCATACTAATAAATTTATCTTTGCACTACGGGCCAAAGATATTCATTAATGATTCATCTTTGCACTACTGAGCCAAAGATATTCAAAGAACAGTCATCTTTGCAACACGGCCAAAGATATTCAACAACAAGTCATCTTCAGACTACAGCCAAAGATATTCAACAACAAGTCATCTTTGCACTACAGGCCAATGATATTAATATCTAAAAGAAATACATAATCATTTCGTAATTTATATAAACAATAATTATAACCATGTTGATCAATTCACCTTTGCACTTAAGCTAAAAATATTCAATTATAAATTCAATGGTCACGATCATACCGATTCAACAATTCATCTTCAGACCATCTGGCCAAAGAGAACCCATAGTCACGATCATACCAATAATCTACCCATCTTTACACTTAAGTCAAAGAGAAATTTCATCATAGGGATTATAAAAATGTTATATATGATAATAAAAATAATACGATCAACAATGCATTTAATTTCAAGAGTAAGATTCATAAATCAATGATTTCATAACACCTTAATCCGGATGTTATAAATCACTTAATAATCTCATAATCTAATATTATTAATACTACCACAATATTTTAATCATTTCTTAAACTTATAAATAATTTATTTTAATTGTTTACACTTTACTAATTAATGCATTTAATCATACTAAAATGCCAAACTCATAAGATTTCATCACCAATAACCAACAACCTCATCAAAAATCAAGATATACCATCTATAGGATTCCCAAGCCATAAAATCCTATTTTTCAATTTTGTTACTTCACATAACATATTTAATTTATTTATTCATAACTAGTCCATTTTTATGAAAAATACCAAATCAGTTCCAAAAATATTTCTTTTCTGGGATTTAGCATAATATAGTCCCATATTGAACATATATTTTTCTCGGAAATTTTAAAATTCATTTACTATTTTTCACATGGCCAAAACTGCCGAATAATTAGACATTTATCATAAATCGTACTTTTGTCCAAAAATTCCAAAATTTACAGAATATACTGATGATATATAGATATACTCCCAATAAAAATTTCACCAATTTTGGAGTTAACCACAAGGAGTTATAAGGGTTTACTTTTAAAATTGTCTTGTCTCATAAAATCCATAACTCCTAATCTATACATCCAAAAATCGCCATTTTTGGACACAATCAAGGAAACTCATCAAATTATCATTTCAAATTTTTCCAGAATTTTTGAAGGTCAGAAAAATTACGAAACATGATAAACATAATAATCCTTAAAATCCCTTACCTCAAAAGAACAGTACTTCTGACCGGACCATCGGATGTATAGCCGAAGGAAACTTGCACTGAATAGCAACTCTTAAAGTATCTAAATACTAAAAAAAATACGCTCGAGAATATAGAGAGAGAAAACTTCAGTTTCTGGTGTGATTTTCAATTATAACTTAAAAGCCTATTTATAGGAAATGCTAGAACGCCAAAGGAGACTAAATTAATAAAATAATAATATTAATTATTCTACGCATGCTGCTATGAAGCCCATCATTCTTGAAAACCAATTCAGCACACCTCAATTGATTTCCAGCACACTTTTGTACACCAACCAAAATGGGTCCCACCCAAATTTAATAAAAATCATTTTATTTTCTAAAACTTCAGTAATTCATAGAAAATAGCATGTTAATCAGAAAAATACGAATTTTATGTCCATTTCCCACGAAATTGAATTCTCTACAACTTTGTAGCTTTAAGTTTTTCCAAATTCCAGATAGAAAATATCCGAAATCCCACAAATGGATGATTTTCAACACCATACCTTGTAAAATTCATAACAAATCATGCGTTAATTTTCAACGGTTCAAAATTTGTGGACATATACTCAACTCATATATGTATAACATATCCAAAAATCACAACGATCCAACGGTCGGATTAAAATTACAACTCACGCAATAAAGTTTTAAGAACACCGATTTGAGTTTTTAATACCTCCAATCCGACAAAATACTGATAAAACACCTCAACATTAATTTCTTCATTTATAACCACATAAATAAATCCATCATTTATATCCACATCAAATAAATATTTTTTTATCATATAAATTAATAATTAATTATTCACAAATAATATTACAGAATCACAATTATGACAACCAAGCAATTCCCAAGAAAGAGGGGGCTTTCCAATAAGGATTTCTCCTTACTGGCGAGCAATTAGGTGACCAAACCTCTCCTTGACAGAACTTTCTAGACATTGCCAATAATGCTATCTAATAATATTATCCAAATAATATAAATTATTGATCTGATAATGGAAATATTGTGCAATGACAATTATTGAAACAACAATAATATAAAATATCAACGCAACAATTATTGAACCAATAAAATAAAATATTAAACAGTAATTACTGTAATAATTATTGAGTAGTGCCTTCTTACGTAAGAATCAATAATTCAAAAATATTGTACAATACCGTGTTCTACTGTGCAACTATGCGTATTACTGTATTTTAACCACCATGTATTCCAACAGTGTTAACGGTAACAAATACGCCGTTATTTATAAAAACTCAAACTTGTCGTTTTCTTCATCTGACAGTTATTCTGTTATGGGGCCCACAAATGGCTGCGTCGTCGTACGAATATTTTTCGACAACAAGAATATTCCACGACCAAACGAATATTTTCCAATAGAAATGAGTATTTTATAACCACTTGCGTATTTTGAAAATTTTATATATATCATCCTTAAATTTAATTTTTTTTATCAATTTAACCATTTACTAAATAATAATTATAAGAAAAATTGAATAATTTATTTTATAAAATTCGGGGTCTTACACCCCTGTTATCCCCGCTCGACCCGGCAACACTCTTATTACCTGAAAAGAATTGTGAAGCAAAAGGGTGAGCACAACTGGCTCAGTAAAGAATATCATGACTAAAGATAATTAAATTATCAATAGCCTTCATCAGTAATAAATCAGATATTTAGAACATATGGTAGATGATAAAACTTTTCAACCATAGTTGCAGCAAAACGAGCAATCCATTAGAAGAGTCAAATAGACTATAAAGTCTATTATTTTCTCCACGTTAAAAGTCCACCAACAATGTTTTATCCCTGTAACATCAATCAATAGTTCCTTTCCACAATCACATGAATAACTCATAATCATAAATGTGATTCTAAATTCCTCTTCGCAGCCAGGACGAAGATAATTTTTATCACATGTCTTTACCTGAAATAACAAAGATCATGGTTATACTAAATCACAGTTCCTGTTTATAATCATACTAATAAATTCATCTTTACACTACGGGCCAAAGATATTCATCAATAGTTCATCTTTGCACTAGAGGCCAAAGATATTCAACAACAGGTCATCTTTGCATTACGAGCCAAAGATATTCAACAACAGGTCATCTTTGCACTACGGGCCAAAGATATTCAACAACATGTCATCTTTGCACCACGGGCCAAAGATATTCAACAACAGGTCATCTTTGCACTACGGGCCAAAGATATTCATATCTAAAAGAAATACATAATCATTTCAGAATTTATATAAACCATAATTATAACTATGTTGATCAATTCACCTTTGCACTTAAGCTAAAAATATTCAATTATAAATTCAATGGTCATGATCATACCAGTCAACGATTCAACTTTGCACTACTGGCCAAAGAGAACTCATAGTCACGATCATACCAATAATCTACCCATCTTTACACTCAAGTCAAAGAGAAATTTTTTTCACTAGGATTATAAAAACGTTATATATGATAATAAAAATAATATGATCAAAACATGGATTTAATTTCAAGAGTAAGATTCATAAATCAACGATAATTTAGTCAGAAAAGAAACCAATTTTATCATGAATAGCACCCCGTGAATAGTAACTCATGAATAGTAACCCCGACACAAAAAGATAAACTTTCACAATATAATTCATGCCAATATTTATAACACCTTAATCCAAATGTTATAAATCACTTAATAATCTCATAATCTAATATTATTAATATTACAACAATATTTTAATTATTTTTTAAACTTATAAATAATTTATTTAAATTGTTTACACTTTATTAATTAATACATTTAATCATCCTAAAATGCCAAACTCATAAGATTTCATCACCAATAACCAAAACCCTCACCAAAAATCTGCATATATTTCATATAGGATTCTCAAGCCATAAAATCCTATTTTCTAATTTTGTTACTTCACATAACATATTTAATTTATTTACTCATAACTAGTCCATTTTCATAAAAAATACCAAATCAGTACAAACAAATTTTCTTTTCTGGGATTTAGCAGAACATATTCCCATATTGAACATATATTTTTCTCGAAATTTTTAAAATTCATTTACTATTTTTTATATGGCCAAAATTGCCGAATAATTAGACATTTACCATAAACTGTACGTTTGTCCAAAAATTTCGAAAATTACAGGGTATACTGATATTATATAGATGTACTCCCAGTAAAAATTTTATCAATTTTGGAGTTAACCACAAGGAGTTATAAGGGTTTACTTTTAAAATAATCTTTTCTCATAAAATTAATAACTCCTAATCTATACATCCAAAAATTAGCCATTTTTGGACTTATCAAATTATCATTTCAAATTTTTCTAGAATTTTTGAGAGTTGGAAAAATTATGAAACTGAAAAACATAATAACCCTTAAAATCCCTTACCTCAAAAGAGCAGTACTTCTGATTGGAATATCGGATGAAAAGCCGAAGGAAACTTGCACTGAATAACAACTCTCAAAGTATCTAAATACTCACAAAAATACGCTCGACAATATAGAGAGAAAGAAAATTTGTTTCTGATCTGGATTTCAATTCTAACATAAGCACCTATTTATAGGAAAATGCTAGAACATCAAAGGAGACTAAATTAATAAAATATTAATTTTTCTTTTCTTCAATTCTACGCACCAACCATTTGAATCAAAGCATGCCAGCCATCTTGGAACAAGAAAATAGCAGCCCACATGTTTTAAACAACAAAAGTGGGTCCCACCCAATTTTAATAAAAATCATTTTATTTTTAGAAACTTTAACAATTCATAGAAAATAGTCCGTTTATCAGAAAAATACGAATTTTATGTCCATTCCACATGAAATCGAATTCTCTACAACTTTGTAGCTTTAAGTTTTTCCAAATTCCAGACAGAAAATATCCAAAATCCACAAACGGACGATTTTCAATACCTTTTAAAATTCATAACAAATCATACGTTAATTTTTAACAATTCAAAATTTGTGGATATATACTCAACTTATATATGTATAACATATCCAAAAATCACAACGATCCAACGGTCGGATTAAAATTATAACTCACACAATAGAGATTTAAGAACACCGATTTGATCTTTTAATACCTCCAATCCGATAAAATACTGATAAAACACCTCAACATTAATTCTTTCATTTATAACTACATAAATAAATCCATCATTTATATCTGCATCAAATAAATATTTTCTTATCATATAAATTAATAATTAATTATTCACAAATAATATTCTGTAATCACAATAATGACAATGAGGGGGGTTCCCAGGAAGAGGGCTTTCAGATAAGGATTTCTCTCTTCTTGGCGTAATTGATTAGGTGACCAAACCTCTCCTCGATGTAACTTTCAGACATTGCTAATAATGCTATCTAATAATATTATTCAAATAATATGAATTATTGATCCGATAATGAAAAATACTTTGTAGTGACAATTATTGAAACAACAATAATATAAAATATCAACGCATCAATTATTAAATCAATAAAATAAAATATTGAGCGAAAGAATTCATCGTAACAATTATTGAGTAGTGTCTTCTTACGTAAGAATCAATAATTCAAAAAATATTGTGCAATACTGTAGTACTTTCAGAGCAACCACACGTACATCGTATTTTAACCACGGGTAATCCAATGATGTTAATTGATGAATAATTCATACATTATTTATAAAAACTCAAACTTGTCATTTTCTTCATTAAGCTTATTTATTACGTTATGGGGCCCACAAATGGCTACATGTTGCATTTAATATTCCAAAACAACAAGAATATTTCACGACCAAACGAATATTCCTCGACAAAAATAAATATTTTATAACCACTTGCGTATTTTAAAATTTTTATATAAATCACCCTTAACTTTAAACTTTTATCAATTTAACCATTTCTTTGAATAATAATTACAAAAAAAATTGAATAATTTTATTTCATAAAATTCGGGGTCTTACAGAATAAGTATAGTAATTATGAGAATTTAAGGGTATTATAGATAATTGATATTATATTTAACAGTATACAATTATTTTTTTAATTCTCGTACACAACTCTAAAACGTCATATATTATGAAATGAGAGGAGTACATTATAAGAACCGATCAAGTCTCACTGCAAATTAAAAAAATAAACTTACAAACTAAATAAGTCTCGCATAAAAAAAACCGTAATAGAAAAAATAAACTCAATTAAATGATAATTAAATTTGAGACTTAAATGTCAGGTATATCAGTCTTAATCGGATTCGGTTAGCATGAAATTTAATTTTTGGTAAGTTGGTTAATTGATCAATAGAATACTGACACACATAAAATTTTATCTGCGTGTCAACACTCTATTAACCAATTGACTAACTTACCCAAAAATAAACTCTATGCTAACACTCCCGTCTTAACCACTTAAATAGATAACCTTGAACATGTAATTCGTAGGAGACTTCACCACTTAGACACGTGTATAGATTATGATTGACTCTAGATTAAAATAAACACTATCTACAAGTTATAAATTGTACAATAATTTAATACCATAACTAATGTTAGCGCATTTTATAAAGCAAGGCAGTCATTATATGATTTTAGTAATATTTTTTCTTTCAAAATCTGTGTAATTCATCCGTTTTAAGTTATAAATTATAAAATTCACTGGCAATAATTTTTCCTATATTTTCTTTTATTTTCCTTCCTTTTTTTTTACCCATATATATATATATATGCATAAATGTATTTTTTTATTTTCCTAATAGAACAAGTTAAGTAATTATTCTCACACTGACTTTGAAAAAACCTAATATTTTATGCAATTTTACTATATTTGTTTTATTTAGCTGTAATTTTCGACGATATTAATATGATTTCTTATGTTGTAAATTTATTACTTAACTCGATGTCACAAGAAAAAACAAAATATATGAAATAGAATTTTTTAAGTATTTTCCATTTTATCATTGTTATTACTTGTATTATTCTTAAAATGATTTATAAAAAAAATGTCATACTACTTTAGAAAATTTTGATGTCATTTTGAATTTAACAAAATAAAATAAAATTATTTAGTATCATACTGAATAAATTTTTATAATATGTCTCAAAAATATTAACTATATTAATTAGGCTTAAATATGAATTAGTACCCTAAACTATAGGTCATATTCCATTTCGGTGATTCACCTTTTAATTTTATCAATTAGATGATTGAACTATTAATTTTTTTCAATTGCAAATAATGAAGCATATCACATCGTAATTTCTTGACGCGTATTTATTTGAGTGAAAGATAAATCAACTGACGTGTATAAAAAAATAATTTTTTTTTTGAGACTAAATATTATTAATATATTAAAAGGTAAAATGGTCACACATTTTTCTTAAATACATTCAGATTAATTAAAAAATATCAAAAGCTTCAAAACAATCCTCCTCCGTCTTCAATCTTCACAGTGGGCGACTCAGATCTGTTCCCTTCCCAAACACAGAAGATGGCAACGAATCTGTTCTTAAAAATAAAGGCGCATAATTTGCCTGCCATAAAAAATTCCCCTTGTTTACTCCTTCAGGTTGGGTCATCCGGAGCTGCTTCAAGTTCTCACGAATAGCTTCAAAAGTGAGTTTTCCTTATTTGGGGGATTCTGTAGTGCTTGATTCTTCATTTTTTTAGGATCAAGTTTCTCTTGTAAAGCTCTTGAAATGAGATGTGTTGCAAAGACTGAGTCGGGGGAGGAAATGAGGATGAAGTTGAGTCAACGCCGCGGGGAGGTGGAACGGGAAAGCGAAGGCGGTACTCGGAGACGTTTTTGCTGATTTCTTCGTAAGAGGCTATTTTAAAGGGCTTTTTTGACGGGAGAGGATTGGAGGAGAAAGAAAAAGGTTTTAGGGGTGAGGGTTGGAGATGAGATTGGTCTTGCTCAAGACTGGCTTTAACGTAGCTGAAGTGGGATGAGAATGAAGATCTTAATTGTGAACACCCCTGTCAGTCCAGATTTCCAACCCCCGCCATGGTTTTCGGTGAAGATGAAGGGCTGAGAATATGAAAACAAAATCAAAACTGATTTAAAGAACACAATCCAAGTTTTCAGATCCAAAAAAAGATCAGAATCAAAATATGAACAAAAAAAGAGTGTGACCATTTTACCCTTTAATATATCAGAATTAATATATTTTAATTTATTGTTTGTTTTATGTTAATTATTGTTGGACCAATTTATCTTTTATAAAATCAGATTTGTTTAATTCATAATTAAAAAATTATTTTTTTTGTCACATCAGCTTCCTATGGCCCCACACAAGTAGTCACGTTAGCAATTTTTGACGTGGCAAGTTCAATTTATTGTAATTAAAAAAAATTAATAGTTCAATTATTTAATTGACAAAATTGAAAGGTGAATCACCGAAATGGAATATAATCTATAATTTAGGGTACTAATTCATATTTAAGCCTATTAATTAATAGAAAACCGTGGCTAGTGTAGGATAGAAAGCTAGTCTTGTTAAAAGTGGATTCATTTTTTATGCCAAAATTAGGTACACCACCATTTAACATATAGGGCAAAGGTGCAAAAATACCCCTGATGTTTACACGGATGTCCCACTTCCACCCTAAACTATTTTTTTTTCCAAAAGTACTCTTAACGTTACAAAATTCAGCCCAATTATGTCCCTACCGTTAACAGACTTGCCACCGAGGCAAACGAAGAGACACGTAGACAAAATTTGCTGACGGAGCAAAAATAATTTTTTTTTTCTCTTTCCTCTTTCTTTCTTTTCCCTTTTTCTCTCTCTCCGTTCTTTCTTCTTCCTCTTCTTTTCTTCTCCCTTTTTCTCTCTCTCTGTTCTCTCTCCGTTCTTGCCGGTGTCTGAACTATTGCTACCGCCGCTGGTCTTCTTTCCCCCTCCTTTCATTTCTCTCTCCAGAAATTTATTCACCTTCTCTCTCTAAAGAACAAAAGGACTGGCATATCATTTCTCTCTCCAGAAAATTTGTCCTTTCTAATTTTCTTGAGAAGGGCAACTCTGTGAAGATCATTAGTATCATCTATTGTCAAACTCCATCAACTTCGAGCATAATATTACTCCACTACATATTTAAGAGAGAGAAACAAAGAGAATAGAGAGAGAAAAACAGAGGAATGGCTTCAGTAGCTTCAAAAACGGATAAAATTACAACTCCTTACAGGTCATGGAAGTCACCCATTTCTGCCGAATTAGTTTCGGGTTTCGGGTTCCGGGAAGAACTTGGAAGGTTTCGGCCTTGACTCCAATGGCCATCTCCTATGGCTCGAATCTCGACCTTCCGAATCTGGGTATCTTCTTTTCACTATTTGTTTCATTCACACTCATTTTTTTAAATTGAAATTGATGAAAATTAGACGAATTAGTTATGTTGGTTTTCTGGGTTTAGGCGATTGGTGATTGTTAGAGAAACAGAGAGAAAGCAGGGGATGAACTTACTGATATTAACCCAAAAGATTTCTCTCATGCTTCTCATCGTTCAAGAATATGGCGGTGGGACTTTTAGAGTTTCTAGAGACCTGCAGATGATGAAGATGATGACGAATAGTAAGTGTAAGACCCCAACTTATTATTAATGAAATTTAATTTTCTCTATTTATTATTTTGAAATAGTAAGGGTTGATTTGATTAATGTGGATAGTTAGGGGTAAAATATGCAAATATTTCAAAATAAGCAAGTGGTTATAAAATATTCATTGTTGTCGGGGAATATTCGTTTGGTCGTGGAATATTAAATGCGTCGGGGAATATTAAATGCTGACAGTATGACCATGTGTGGGCCCCATAACGGAAAAAGATTATCGATGAAGAAAACGACAAATATAAGTTGTTTTTAAAATAAGCGGTGTAGTTATTTGTTATAATATTGTTAAAATACTAAATGGTTAAAACACACAGTAGCACTGCGGTATTGCACCAATTATTGATTCTTACGTAAGAAGGCACTACTCAATAATGGTTACGATAATTAATCGCTCAAAGATTTTATTGATTTAATAATTTGCGTTGATATTTTATATTCTTTGTTGTTTCAATAATTGTCATTACACGTATTTTTTCATTATCGAAGCAATAATTCATATTATCTGAATAATATTATTAGATAACATTATTGGTAATGTCTAGAAAGTTCGTTCAAGGAGAGGTTTGGTCACCTAATCATGCTACCAAGAAGGAGAAATTCTTATGAAAAACCCCCCTTTCCCAGGAACCGCTTGGTTGTTAATATTGTGATTCTGTAATATTATTTGTGAATAATTAATTATTGATTCATATGATGAGGAAAATATTGATTTTTATGTGGATATAGATGGAGAAAATTTTTAATGTAACAATTGTTGAAAATTGAAATTTTATCTTTTTCCGATAAAATAATTTATTTAAATATATTATTATATTTTAATAATATAATAATGGTGATATTTTTACAACGAATGTGGGATATATGAGTATACTGAGGAGGGAGGAAGAATTTTTTTTTGTTGCAATAAATGTTTAAAACATGTTAAACATGTCAATTGGACCCCATTTATCGAGTGAAATTTGATTATACTTTGTAAAATCGTCTGTTTGTGGATTTTGATCAATTTCTATTTGGAATTTGGAAAAACTTTCTTTCGTCAAAGTTGTAGAGAATTGAATTTCCTATAAAAACTCATGAGATTCAAATTTTTCGATGAAAGGGCTATTTATTATGAATTATTGAAGTTCAAACTCAAATAATTTATTTTGGAAGTTTAAAATATTTAAAATTAGAAAAACGTTTTTCTTACTTTTTCTAGAATGTGGCATGTGTTTGATGGCTGAAATCAGATTCTAGGCATGCGAGGAAATTTATATAATTATATTATTAATTTATTAAATTTTCGCTTTTAGTGTTCTAAGCAATTTCTATAAATAGGGTGCTTGGGTTAGAATTGAAAATCACACCGTAAGCGAAGTTTTCTCTCTATATTATCGGCGTATTCTTGTGAGTATTTTGAGTATAATTTGAGTATTGTTAGGCAGTGTAAGTTCCCTTCAAAGACTATATCCGGTATTCCAAATTAGAAGTACTTAATCTTTCGAGGTAAGGGATGTTATTTTCTTCTCAAATGATATTATTTCTTCAATATCATTATCTTTGAAATATTGGTTGAAACTTTTTATCAAATTTAGAACTTTTCCATGTATGGGGTTACTATTTCATGAGTTCTTATTCACGAGTTACTATTCACGAGTTCTTATTCACGAAAGTACTATTCATGTAAGCGTGAAGATGTTTTTTGTGGAATTTCTATCTTTTGTGTGTTGAGTTCTTATTCACGTATTCACGACTATTCACGATATCTGACTATTCATCGAAAAAATAAAATTTCTTCTTTTTGTCAAAATATCTATTCGGATACTAGCTTTGATTGTATCCATGTTTTGATCATTCTTGAATTTTACTCAAAGTATGATTATTTATGAAGTATTTTTGAACTCGGATTGTTTAAAGTACGAATCCATAATACTTGTTCTTTTGTTTAATTGGATTCGTTTCTTTAAAATATTTTTCATCATCCTCGTCTTAAATGATGATATTATTGAATATCTTTGGCCAGTAGTGCAAAGATGAATGATTTTCGAAGAATATCTTTGGTAGTAGTGCAAAGATGAGCAGTGTTTAGATGAACATGAATTAATCGATGAATATCTTTGGCACTGTAGTGCAAAGATGAATATTTGATTCCAGATGTATATTGATTGATGTTCTGAGGATAAAAGATAGACGATGAACTTTTAAATTCATACATGTAAGATAGTAGTTTGCATTCTCTACTTAACTCTTCTAATGAATTATTATTTCATTGCGAATATTGATTTAAAATTTGTTGTCTATTGTATTCTATTAGATTTTTCCCCGTTGAAGACTAACGGTAATTTGTTGTATATTATCTTAGTCATAATATTCTTTCTTGGGCTAGTTGAGCTCACCCTTTTCCTTTTTGTTCCATTTTTCTTCTCGTGGAGGCGAGAATATAAGCGAAACGCAGTCGGGTAATGGAATGAAGGTTTTAGAAAGAATTGTTTAGTAGTCCTCACCATTTTGTAAAATAATGTATCAATAAATGTGATGAGGATTTATTTGAGTATAAATATTGTCTGTAAGATAATATTTGTATTCAAACTCACAGATTTACTTGTTGTAATAATAAAGTTGTAGTTGTTTCGCACCATGTATTGACAATTTCGAATGGGTGATGTATACCTATTTTGGGGGCCGCGGTTGGTATCGAGCTTAGGGATATGATTTTGGCGGAGATTGGGGAATAGAACTAGGAGGGAGAGACGAGTAAATCCTTCGCTAGTGTGTGTCCTAAAGCTTATTTTTTTAGTTGGTCAAGATATAAGGATATTATGTGATATAGTGATTTTCTTAATTAACCCTTGTTTTATGACAAAGATTTGAGAATGTCGATCGAGAATATTAACAATGGAAATGAGACCGTGGAGACGCCTGTATACAACAACGAGGAGAACGTGCAACAAGTGGCAATGTTCCTCTGTGAACAACACCAACGGAAAGCGAGATGATGAACGAGGGGATGTTTAGAAGCTTTTTTGCGATTCATGCAAAAATCGCAGACGAGGAGACTCGTGTTCAAAATCTGAGGAGAAATGATAGCAATTCACGGGTTGTCACACCCAAGCGATTCAAAGAGTTGGGACCACCTGAATTTAAGGAAAGCCGAGATCCGATCATGGCGAAACATGGGTCAAGCAAATTACCAAGATATTCGATGTCTTGGGATGCACGGAAGAACAGAAGGTTCCATTCGCCACCTTTATGTTCCGTGGCGAAGGCGGACTCTTGGTGGGAGTCTCGTGAAGTTGCACTCCATCCAAACAAGACTCAGCATGTCTTGGGAGACATTTCAGAATTATTTAATGACAAATACTTTCCGAAAGTGTTCATCATATGAAGGAAGTGGAGTTCATCGATTAGAACAAAACAACACGCGGTGTCTCAAAGACGAGGCAAAGTTTGCAGAGAGTTATCCGTGTTTGCACCTCATTTGGTGGAGAATGAGGAATGTATTACGCGGATGTTTTTGAGAGGTTTGAAACCCGACATACGACAATATCTCATTTATCATAAATTTTCTCTATTCGGATGTTGTAAATAGGGCTCAATTATTAGAAGCGAGATAACGAGTACTACGGTCGGTCGAGGACCATAACCGTGGATCGTACTGAGATAGCGGTCAGCAATGTAATAATGATAACCAAATGGAGAAAGAAACAGACGGACAAAATGGTAACCACTCTGGGTGGTAATCATAGCCATGAAAATAGAAGAAGCGAGTCGAGAGGAGATTTTAAAAGAGGAGATTTAACAACGACCGTATGTGAAGACGCAGCAGTCTTACGGCAAAGAACGGGTTCTAAGGGAGGAGAACAACCACCGGTCGTATATGCTATAAACACGGAAAGAGGGACATATCGGTCAAACCGCTCCACAACAGATTCAAGGTATGCTATAATTATGGAAAGGAAGGACATATCGCCGAGATTATACGGTAGCGAAAACCTAGTTCAATGAGGGACGGTGACTCAAAAGACTATCCCGAAAAGTCAAAGTCAATGGTTCCGGAAGAAGCGTTTGTTGTGTTGGTCAAAATGCGAGAACCCAAACGAGGTGATCACGGGTAATCTATTTATAAATTCTTGCTAAGTTTATACCTTACTTGATACTGGGTGCTACCCATTCATTTATCTCTCTTGCTTGTGCTCAACGTTTAAACTTGACTCAGGAGAAATTAGACTTTGACCTATCTGTGGAAACTCCGTTAGAGAAACTTTCATCACATCCAATTGTTTATAAATCTTGTTTGATTCAAGTTGGCACCATTACTTTACCCTGTTGACCTTATCTCTTTAAAGATACTTGCTTTTGATGTGATTTTAGGGATTGATTGGTTAACTACTCATCATGCCAAAATTGATTGTTTTCGTAAGGTTGTTAGTTTTCATATTCCTAATCAACCCTGTTGTTATTTAATTCAAGCAACTAAACCATTAAAATCAATCACCGTCATATCTAATCATAAAGCTATTCGTTTATTGAAAAAGCATGGATGTCAAGCTTTCTTAGCCCATGTTATGGATTTGAATAAAGACACGTCAAATTTGAATAATATTCTGTTGTTATTGACTTTTCCGACGATTTCTGAAGAACTTCCGGTCTACCCTTTAACGTGAAGTTGAATTCTTTATTGATCTTGAACCCGTACAAAGCCCATTTCTAAAACCCCATATCGAATGGTTCCTATTGAACTTCGGAGTTAAAGGTCCAACTACTGAGGAATTGTTGGACATCGGTTTCATTAAATCTAGTACATCTCCTCGGGGTGCTCTGTTTTATTCAGTAAAGAAGAAAAGGCGGAGTATGCGACTTTTGTATTGACTATCGGGAATTGAACCATGTCACCATCAAGAATAAGTATCCTCTACCTCGTATTGATGACTTGTTTGACCGATTTGAAAGGCACAATTCTTTTCAAAAATCGATCTTCGATTCGGATATCATCGGTGAAGATTAGGCGAGGATATTCCAAAGACCGCCTTGAGAACTTCGGTATGGGCATTATGAATTCTTAGTCATGTGTCTTCGGATTAACTAATGCTCCTGCTGGCTTTCATGGATATGATGAATCGAGTATTCAAGGAATATTTGGATCGATTCGTTGTTATTTTATTGATGACATCCTCATATATTCCAAAAGTCGTGAAGATCATGAGCACCATTTAATTTGGTACTCCAAAGGCTTCGTGAAAACAAACTATATGCCAAATTGAAGAAATGCGAGTTCGGCTTGAGAAGTAGCATTCCTTGGGCACGTGGTGTCGAAACATGGAGTATCTGTTGATCCGTGAAGATTGAAGCAATACAAAGTTAGAAGAGCAACCAAGTCGGTGGTAATCAAGTACGTAGTTTTTGGGCTTATTTGGTTATTATCGGAGATTCGTGGAAGGGTTTTCTCGAATCGCTACTCCATTAACCAAACTAACTCGGAAGGATACAAAATTCGTTTGGAGCGAAGAATGCGAGAAAAGTTTCCAAGAGCTTAAGAGGAGACTTATTTCGACACATTCTAACAATACCATCGGTTCGGATGGATTTGTTATCTCTGATGCTTCGTGCAAAGGGTTAGGATGTGTTCTCATGCAACGTGGGAAAGTCATAGCTTTATGCCTCATGACAACTTAAAAGAGTATGAGAGGAATTATCCTACTCATGATCTAGAGTTAAAGCTGATTGTTTTCATATTAAAGATATGGAGGCACTACTATATGGGAGAAAGTGGAGATATATTCGGACCATAAAAGCCTTAAATATTTCTTCACTCAAAAAGAACTCAACATGCGACAGCGACGTTGGCTCGAGCTATTGAAAGACTACGACCACACTATTCAATACCATCCTGGAAAAGCGAACGTGGTAGCCGACGCGTTGAGTAGAAGATCATATCATGAACGAAAGTGCGATGATGTCAAGTATACGATAGAGCCAACTTTAATAGAAAAAGTTAAGGTTGCTCAAGCCACCGAATCCGGAGGCGATGCGTATGAAGAAGAAAGTACAAGAAGGAGCTATTCCTAAGCGAGAATTGATGAAGAAGGAATACTTGAGTCCACTCTAGACTTTGTGTTCCTAACGACTACGATTTGAAGTACAAGATTATGATGGAGGCACACAATACACCATTTGCAATCCATCCGGAAGTACTAAAATGTATCGTGATCTTCGACATACATTTTGGTGGAACAATATGAAGAGAGAGATTGCAAAGTTTATCTCAATGTGTTTAACTTGTCGGCGTGTAAAGGCAGAGCATCCGGTACCTAAGGGTCCGTTGCAACCACTTGAGATTCCGAAATGGAAGTGGGAACACATTACTATGGATTTCAAGCATTCACGGGTCTTCCTACGGTTTCAAACAAGCATCAATGCTATTTGGGTTATTGTTGATAGATTAACCAAGTCTGCTCATTTCTTTGCCGACACGGAGACTTATTCACTTGAACGTCTTGCTAGTATGTTCGTGAATGAGATTGTGAGGTTGCATGGCATGCTGTATCCATAGTTTTGGATCGTGACCCAAGATTCACTTCAAGATTTTGGGTTAGCTTGCAAAAAGCTATAGGGCGCGGATTTCTGATTGATTCGGCATACCATCCTCAAAGCGGACGGACAATCGGAAAGGACTATTCAAACTCTTGAAGATTTATTAAGACTCTGTCCTAGACTTTAAAGGCGTTAGGATAAGTATTTACCATTGGTGGAATTCTCCTACAACAACAGATTATCGTGCAAGTATAGGTGTGGCTCCTTTTGAAGCATTATATGGGCGAAAGTGTCGCTTCTCCGGTATGTTGGGGACGAGGTGGGTGAAGCAACACCGTTGGGACCCAGTTGTTAGTACGTATATGACTACGGAAAAGATCCAATTGATTCGACAACGATACAAAGCAGACAAGATCGACAAAAGAGTTATGCGGATCTTCATCGAAAGGGCGTGGAATTTAGTGTAGGGGATCATGTATTGTTGCGAGTTTCTCCGTGGAAGGGAGTTACAAGATTTGGGAAGAGAGGAAAGCTCAATCCACGATTTATTGGTCCATTTCAAATTCTTGACCGAGTAGGAAATGTAGCCTATAGACTCGCGTTACCTCCGAGTATGTCTCGTGTTCATAATGTGTTTCACATATCTCGTACTTCAGTAAATATGTGAAAGACCGAACCACATTATAGAGTTAGAACTTAGGACGAGATAGCCAAGACTTAACGTATGAGGAGGTACCTGTCAAGATCTTGGATAAGAAGGAGCATGTCCTACGCGAAAGGTCATACCACAAGTTAAAGTTTTGTGGAGGAATCATGCTATAGAGGAAATGACCTGGGAATTGGAAACGGAAATGAAAGCGAGGTATCCTCACCTTTTGAAACACACCATGCGTGACGTCGATTTCGAGGACAAAATTTCATAAGGAGGGAGGTTGTAAGACCCCAACTTATTATTAATGAAATTTAATTTTCTATTTATTATTTTGAAATAGTAAGGGTTGATTTGATTAATGTGGATAGTTAGGGGTAAAATATGCAAATATTTCAAAATAAGCAAGTGGATATTCATTATTGTGGGAAATATTCGTTTGGTCGTGGAATATTAAATCGCTTGTGGGAATATTAACGACGACGACACGCGCAACCATAATGTGGGCCCCATAACGGAAAGCGATTGGATGAAGAAAAGCGACAAATATAAGTTGTTTAAAAATAACGGTGTAGTTATTCACAGCTATTATCTTTGTTAAAATACTCGGTGGTTAAAACACAAGATAGCTTTGCGGTATTGCACCAATTATTGATTCTTACGTAAGAAGGCACTACTCAATAATGGTTACTGATGAATTCTCGCTCAAAGATTTTATTGATTTAATAATTCTTTGCGTTGATATTTTATATATTGTTGTTGTTCAATAATTGTCATTACATGGTATTTTTCATTATCGAGCAATAATTCATATTATCCGAATAATATTATTAGATAACATTATTGGCAATGTCTAGAAAGTTCATCTAAGGAGAGGTTTGGTCACCTAATTGCGGCGCCAAGATGAGGAGAAATTCTTATTGGAAAGCCCCATCTTTCTGAGGAAGCGCACGGTTGTCAATATTGTGATTCTAATATTATTTTTTGAATAATTAATTATTGATTCATATGATGAGAAAAATATTGATTTTATGTGGATATAGATGGAGAAAATTTTTAATGTGACAATTGTTGAAAATTGAAATTTAATCGATAAAATAATTCATTTAAATATATTATTATATTTTAATAATATAATAATGGTGATATTTTTACAACGAATGTGGGATATATGAGTATATGAGGAGGAAGAGTATTTTTGTTGCAATAAATGTTTAAAACATGTTAAACATGTCGGTGGACCCCATTTATTGACTGAAATTTGATTATAGCCTGTAAAATTGTCCGTTTGTGGATTTTGGTCAATTTCTATTTGGAATTTGGAAAAACTTTCTTCTGCAAAGTTGTAGAGAATTGAATTTCCTATAAAAACTCATGAGATTCGAATTTTCGATGAAAGGGCTATTTATTATGAATTATTGAAGTTTCAAGCTCAAAAATAATTGATTTTGGAAGTTTAAAATATTTAAAATTAGAAAAACGTTTTTCTTACTTTTCTAGAATGTGGCATGTGTTTGATGTTTGAAATCAGATTCTAGGCATGCGTAGAAAATTTATATAATTATATTATTAATTTATTAAATTTTTCGCTTTGGTGTTCTAAGCAATTTCTATAAATAGGGTCTTAGGTTAGAATTGAAAATCACACGTAAAGCTGAAGTTTTCGTGGACGCCCCCAAAATAGGTATACATCACCCATTCCGAGAGTTGTCAAAACATAGTGCGAAACAACTACAACTTTATTATTACAACAAGAAAGCTGTGAGTTTGAATACAAATATTATCTTACATAATATCTATACTCAAATAAATCCTCATCACATTTATTGATACATTATTTTACAAAATGGTGAGGACTACTAAACAATCCTTTCTAAAACCTTCATTCCATACCCCACTGCACTCGCTATATTCTCGCCTCCCGAGAAAAATGGAACAAAAAGGAAAAGGGTGAGCTCAACTAGCTCAAGAAAGAATATTATGACTAAGATAATATACAACAAATTACCATTAGTCTTCAACAGGAAAAATTTAATAGAATACAATAGACAACAAATTTTAAATCAATATTCGCAATGAAGTAATAATTCATTAGAAGAGTTAAGTAGAGAATGCAAACTACTATCTTCTATGTATGAATTTAAAAGTTCATCGCTCATCTTTTATCCTGTAACATCAATCAATATACATCCGAATCAAATATTCATCTTTGCACTACAGCCAAAGATATTCATCGATTGGTCGTGTTCATTTAAAACACATTCATCTTTGCACTATGTGCCAAAGATATTAATCCGATTAGTCGTGTTCATCTCAACACTGTTCATTTTGCACTACTGAGCCAAAGATATTCTTCAGAAATCATTCATCTTTTGCACTTCTACGGGCCAAAGATATTCTTTAATATCATCATTTAAGACTAAGGATGATGAAAAATATTTTAAAGAAAGCGAATCCGGTGAAACAAAATGACAAGGATTAAGGATTATGGATTCGTCTTTTTGTTTTATCCATGTTCAAAACTACCTCAAAGTAATCATAGTGGTGTAAAATTCAAGAATGATCAAAACATGGATACAATCAAAGCTAGTATCCAAAATAGATGTTTTGGACAAAAAGAAGAAATTTTATTTTTAAATTGAATAGTGTCGATACGTGAATAAAGTCAGATATCGTGAATAGTGTCGATATCACGTGAATAAGACCGTATCATGAATAGTAAATCCGACACCAAAAGATAGAAATTCTACAAAAAAAACATTTTCACGCTTCCATGAATAGTACTCGTGAATAGTAACTCGTGAATAGTAACTTCGTGAATAGTAACTCATGAATAGTAACCCAGAGACATGAAAAAGTTCCAAATTTGATAAAAACTTCAGATCAACATTTCAAAGATAATGATATTGAAGAAATAATATCATTCTTTAAAAAAAATAATATCCCTTACCTCAAAGAATCAAGACTTCCGGAAGGAAAGGCTCAAGTGATTTGAATGAAACTTGTCTTGAACAAAGAACTCTCAAAGTATCTAAATACTCACAAAATACGCTCAATAATATAGAGAGAGAGAAAGAGAAAACTTTGTTTACGGTGTGATTTTCAATTCTAACTTAGCCCTCTATTTATAGGAAAATGTTAGCCGTACCAAGGCAGACTTGACACCTTTACTGATGGCTTTACGCTACTATTGCCACCCACCACATTTGAAATAAAATTCAGCACATTTCTTCACCAACCACAAGTGGGGCCCACTCAATTCTAGAATTTTCCACCAAAATCAATTATAAACCTAATTTCCGAATCCAACACCTCTTAAAATTCACAACAAATCATTCGTGCATTTTAACGGTTCAAAATTTGTGGACATATACTCAACTTATGTATGTATAACATACCCAAAAATTACCACAATCCAGCGGTCGGATTAAAAATTATAACCCCATAATATATCTCAAAACCCCCGATTTAATTTTTTTAATACCTCTAATCCAGATAAAATCTCGATAAAACACCTCAACATTAATTTCTTCATTTATAACCACATAAATAAATCCATCATTTATATCCACATAAAATAAATATTTCTTTATCATATGAATCAATAATTAATTATTCACAAATAATATTATGAGAATCACAATTATGACAACCAGCCGCTCCTGAGAAAGAGGGGGCTTTCCGATAAGGATTTCTCCTTCTTGCCGCAATTAGGTGACCAAACCTCTCCTTAGCATGTAACTTTCTAGACATTGCCAATAATGTTATCTAATAATATTATTCAAATAATATGAATTATTGATCCGATAATGGAGATAAATGCGGTGACAATTATTGAACAACAATAATATAAAATATCAACGCAAAGCAATTATTGAATCAATAAAATAAAATATTGAACAAGAACTACCGTGAAAATTATTGAGTAGTGCCTTCACGTAAGGATCAATAATTCAACAATCTTGTGTAATACCGTGTCTTCTTTGTCAACCACGCCAGACATCAGTATTTTAACCACGGGTATTCCAACAAGTTTTAATTGGTAATAACTACGCCCGTTATTTTTAACCAACTTATATTTGTCGCTTTTCCTCATCAAATCGCTTTCGTTATGGGCCCCCACACATGGTACCTTACCCGTCGCACGAATATTCCGACGACGATGCACGAATATTCCACGACCAAACGAATATTCCTCGACAACAATGAATATTTTATAACCACTTGCTTATTTTGAAATATTTATGTATTTAACCCTTAACTATCCACATTAATCAAATCAACCCTTACTATTTCAAAATAATAAATAAAGGAAATTCCTTTTATTTAAAAAATTTCGAGGGTCTTACATTTTCTCTCTATATTATCGAGCGTATTCTTGTGAGTATTTTGAGTATACTTTGAGTATTGTTAGACCGTGCAAGTTCCTTCAAAGACTATATCCGGTATTCCAAATTTAGAAGTACTAATCTTTTCGAGGTAAGGGATGTTATTTTCTTCTCAAATGATATTATTTCTTCAATATCATTATCTTTCAAATATGGTTGAAACTTTTTATTAAATTTAGAACTTTTCCATATGGGGTTCTTATTCATGAGTTACTATTCACGAGTTACTATTCATGAGTTCTTATTCACGAGTTACTTTTCACGAGTACTATTCATGAAGCGTGAAGATGTTTTTGTGGAATTTCTATCTTTTGGTGTGAGATTCTTATTCATTATACCAAGACTATTCACGATATCTGACACTATTCATAGAAAAATAAAATTTCTTCTTTTTGTCCAAAATATCTATTCGGATACTAGCTTGATTGTATCCATGTTTTGATCATTCTTGAATTTTACACCACTATGATTATTTTTGAGGTATTTTTGAACATGGATAAAACAAAGTACGAATCCTTAATCCTTAATCCTTGTCATTTTGTTTCTTTGGATTCGTTTCTTTAAAATATTTTCATCATCCTCGGTCTTAAATGATGATATTATTGAATATCTTTGGCTTTGTAGTGTAAAAGATGAATGATTTCTAAAGAATATCTTTGGTAGTAGTGCAAAGATGAATAGAGTGTTTAGATGAACATGACCAATGATGAATATCTTTGGCCTGTAGTGCAAAGATGAATATTTGATTCCGGATGTATATTGATTGATGTTACTGAGGGGATAAAAGATAGACGATGAACTTTTAAATTCATACATAGAAGATAGTAGTTTGCATTCTCTACTTAACTCTTCTAATGAATTATTATTTCATTGCGAATATTGATTTAAAATTTGTTGTCTATTGTATTCTATTAGATTTTTCCCGTTGAAGACTAACGGTAATTTGTTGTATATTATCTTAGTCATAATATTCTTTACTGGGCTAGTTGAGCTCACCCTTTTCCTTTTTGTTCCATTTTTCTTCTCAAGAGGCGAGAATATAGCGAGTACTAGTCGGGGTATGGAATGAAGGTTTTAGAAAGAATTGTTTAGTAGTCCTCACCATTTTTGTAAAATAATGTATCAATAAATGTGATGAGGATTTATTTGAGTATAGATATTGTCTAGAAGATAATATTTGTATTCAAACTCACAGTTTTACTGTTGTAATAATAAAGTTATAGTTGTTTCTGTACCATGTATTGACAACTCAGAATGGGTGATGTATACCTATTTTGGGGGCGTCACAGTAAGCCATGTCGCTTCTTCTTCTTGTCGAACTGGACTTCAAGTTCACCTGCTTGAAGTCTCGCGTCTTCTTCTCCTCGATTTCGTCTCTCTTTGAAGAACTGATTAGGGCTTTTTTGTTCTTTTGACCGTGAAGTGCCAAATCAGCAATAAATATACACGTGTAAACAGAGTTAGTCCAGATGGCTGGTCTGTTGAAAGCAGGGGCACGGGTGGCCTGCTCTTTACAACGTTAAGGGTACTTTTGAAAAAAAAAATAGTTTAGGGTGGAAATGAGACATCCGTGTAAACATCGGGGGCATTTTTGCACCTTTGCCCTTTAACATATATATCCAGAACAATAGTCTTGGTGGACAGGTTTCTAGGAATATTGGACCGATCCAATTTTATTTTATTTTATTTTTTTGCATGGGACTTTCAAAAAATGTATAATATTTTTTTCAATTGAAAATTTTATATAATACAGTATTTTAGGTGTAATTTAGATTCATACTGTACAATCCTATTTTGTATATATATTTAAATTACACCTAAAATATTGTATTATGTAAAAATTTCAGTTGAAATAAATAATATATATTTTTTGAGAGACATGCAAAAAAAATAATTAAAAATAAAAATAAAAATTAAGCCATTCTAATAATCATGTTCAATAAACATGTTCATGTAGGAGATCATTTGTCCCTATTTTCTCTGTCTCTTTTGTGTTCTCCCACTTAAATTTTGATATCTAATTTTTTATTTAATTTTAGAGTTAATTGATGTTATATGGTTAATTGAAGATGATGGAAGATCTTAAATCACTTGTAGTTATTGGTCATGCTACCACGCACTGCCAAGCATTCAACACATAAGTCAACAGGACTTGATTCTAAAAAAAAGTCAACAAAATAAAAGAGAAATTTAATTTCAAATAGAAAAATAAAATAAAATTACATCTAGAGGAAAAAGCCAATAATTACCCTATAATTTTTATAAAGGAGTTGTTAGCAATTGATTCATTTCCAGGGAGCCCACATATCTTATAGTTTGTACTCGAACATAATCCTTACACTTCAAATTGTTTAGGTTGTTTAATCTATAAAATTTATATATTGAGTTTCTTTTTTTAAGTCTTATCAGTTGTTAGGACTTTATGTTTCAACGGTTGTGACGCTCTTAAAATAGGTATACATCACTTATTTTGAGTCTCCAAATACATGGTACAAAATACAAATATAATTTAATTATACAACAATCATATAAAATACAACATAACATAATCTAAGAGTTTTAATAAGAATATTGTCATCTAGACAATATCCATACTCAATGGAGTTCTCATTACATTTGTTGTCACACTATTTAACAGAATAGTGAGGACTACTAATGCTATCATCTGGACCGTCACACCGTTCCCCGACTAGTCCCTGCTACGTTCTTATTTCCTGAAGAGAACAATGAAAGTAAAAGGGTGAGCTCAACTAGCCCAGTAAGAAATATTATGACTAAGATAATGCAGAATAAATTATCGTTAGCCTTCAACAGTGTTAAACTGATACAATATAACAAACATCAAGTTTAACTGCAGCGGAATAAGCAATCCATTAAAAGAGTCAAGTAGAGAATAAAATCTACCATCTTTTATGATTTAAAAGGTTTTTCATCACTTTTATCACGGACTCAAATTTTAATAAATAATCCACATCATCCTTGCACTACGGCCAAGGATATTCATTAGTATCACAACCACAAATTATCCATGCACTACGGGCCAAGGATATTCGTGTATTCATCAATGATCATGATCATGCCAACAACCGTCCATCAATGCACTACGGGCCAATAAGGACTTTTACCACATCATTTGTAACATTACGGTCATGATTATACCGAATAATCCCTGGTCATAATCATACCAAGTCCATCTATGCACAACATGCCACGGATGACTTTCTATACAATATAAGCATGAGGATGATGACAATGATATAAGAATCCAATAAAACAAGTTCAAGAATTAATTTATCCAGGAACCAATAACGTTCAAATTGTCAACATAATACTGCTTTGTAGAGTAAAATTCAAGAAAGCTCGGAAGAATATTTCCATGAAAAGATACTGGATGAAGCGCATATATCAAGGATATTCCACTAATTTCATGGAGTATAGAAGTCAAAGCTTTAACCAACTGAGTATAACATAATATATGAAACTGCATATGGATTTTCGCCCGCCATGCGGTAATCCACGTAGACAGATCATTTCCACAATTTAATAAGAAATGAATACGAATGGTCATTCACCATGCATGTGGTAATCCACATGCATAAAAAGTTATTCCAATGCGAATAATAAAGAATGGAATAATGAAGAATTCACCATGCACATCACGATGAACACGTATGTACAAAGTTATTCCAATGTAATAATAAATAATGGAACGTGTAATGCGAACGCGCACATATAGGATATTCCGAGTAATAATAAAGAATGAAATAACAAAAGACTTCACCAGGCATGCGATAGACCGCACAGACAGGTTATTCCAGTAGAATAATAAATAATGGAATAAAAAAAAGACTTCACCAGGCATGCGATAGCCCGCGCAGACATGTTATTCCAACAGAATAATAAATAATGGAACCAAGTCATGCGTAATACGCACAAAAAGGATATTCTAACAGAATAATAAAGAATGGAATAACAGAAGAATTTCACCATGTATACGGTACTTCGCATAGACAGGTTATTCCAACATAATAATAAAGAATAGAATAATAGAAAAATTTCACCAAGTATATGGTAGTCCGCGTATACAGATTATTTCAACAGAATAATAAAGAATGGAATAACAAAAGTTCTCTTCATGAATACGAAAGAAATAATACCCCTTACCTTAGAAGAAATTGGATATAGGAGTAGTGAAGTAGCAGAATATTTTTTTTTTCTTTCTCTCTATAGTTTCAGTGAATTCGTACGAAATAATGAAAGAATGAGCTTCTATTTATAGGAGAATGGACTGAATAGTAACTAATTCATGAACGGTCCAGATTGATTTACTTTTGAACCAGACTATCAGTATTGATTTCTTGTCAAAATATAAATAAAATATTCTAATAAAACAAAATCTTTTAAATAAAATATAATATATTCTATTTATAATCTAATAAAACGAATAACTTTATAAAAGTATTCTATTTTATATAAAAGCTTTTTCTGCTTTTATTACATTAATAATACTAATATAACAAAAATTATATATATATATATATATATATATATATATATATATATATATAAACTTAGTGACTTCATAAAAAGACACCTCAATATATTTTAATATTTATCATCATTATTATAATTCACAATATTAATCAACCAGGTCGTTCCCAAGAAAGAGGGGGCTTTCCAATAAGGATTTCTCCTTATTGGCGTGCAATTAGGTGACCAAACCTCTCATTGGCAGAACTTTTAGACATCGTTAATATTGCAAATAATAATATTAATAACTTTGTCATCTCAATTATTGATTTAATAATATATAAAATATCGACAATAATTGAATCAAATAACGTGAGATACTATGCAACAATTATCAAGCAATAATTGAACAAAACCGAGTGACTTCTCACGTAAGCATCAATAATCAATACCGTGTGCTATTATTATGCAACCACGCAGACATATACTTTTCTTTACTAAAGTAGTTCAACAGTTTTAACGGTAAAACTTCCGCTGTTATTTTCATAAAAATATTTTTATCGTTTTCTCAATCAGACAATAATTTCGTTGTGGGGTCCACCAATGATTGTGCCGTCGTACGAATATTCCTTGTTAAAACGAATATTTCTCGACCAATCGAATATTATATAACAACTTGCATACTTTGCAAAGTTTATAAATATTACCCACAACTATAACATTATATCAAATCCACACCATAATTTTGAAAAAATATTTCGAGAAATTTAAATCTTTATTTATAAAATTTGGGGTCTCACAACGACAACGTAATTTTATATTAAATACGTTGACAATTTTAATTGAATGTCGTAAAATATATGGATTGGTTTGATATTATTAGATACTTCTAACTCAAAACGACAATAAGTAGAATAAATCATCAAAATTATATATTAAATCTCTAAATTTTAACGATAATGTTATCATTACATAAAAAAAGCTCACATAATATTCATACATATATACATACTGTGGGTTCCCGCCTAACATATGGGATCCACAAATATGCATGTGTGTGTATGTGATAGTAGTATTATTTAAATTTTAATTGTCCAATATAGACATTATATGTCAACATGGGTTTTTATTTACCTACACCAAAAAAAAAAGAAAAAGAAAAAGAAATATGAGTTATAATTTTGTTGGGTTAGACAATAAGCTCAAATTGATATAGCGGCCCATTTGTATTCGATTTATTTTTTAGTTCTATTATCAGTCCATCTTGTTCTCTTGCTTCTTTGCTTGCTAGTGTTGAGACGCAATGGCGCGTATGAAGAAGCCTACAGTTACAGTTGAAGCAGCCGCCAAGGAGCAGCAGAGCCGTCGGATGAGCAACGCCGAGCGGTCTTCCTACTTCGCCCGGTGAGAGGCGGCGAAGGTGTTGCGATCCGTTCTAGAAGGAGACTCTCGGCGCCGAGCCATCGGCTCCATAAAATCCCTCGTTTACAGTCCCTCCATCAGGAACAAGAGAGCTACATTTGCTTTGGTCTGTCAAACCCTCAAGTGTAAGTTCCCAGTTTTACAATCAATTTTTTGATATTTAGTCTTTTTAATCTGCAATGCCCCAAACTTCAAAAAAATAAAAAATAAAATAAAAGAGCTTTTCCAAATTAAATCAGTGAGTTTTAATAATTTGTATAGCATTACTAAATAAGAATTACTATAAGGGTTCTTAATGAAACTATCTGATATAATGATATTCACATTTTTTTTGCTACAAACTTTGAGTAACGAATTTGAGTAGTGAGTTTTAATAGTTCTGTTTTGTGGCTTAAATTGTACAATTGTACAGTATTCATGTCTGTTTCCACTACACATCTCCAATACTATCTTGTTACTTAATGACTAAAAGTAAGGTGAGACAATTTATTTGTTGGTGCTAGCTAGTGAGTAGAAAATCCCAAGTTTCACGATCACATGCAAGTCATCTTGTATAAAGGTGAAATGAACTGAAATTTGGTTTATAATAAATACTCTTCAAATAGAAGCATGTAAGTTGAGGTTCCGGCATGACCAATTTTTCTTGAAAAAGTTTTTAGAGAGTTGATAGTTGATAAACTTTCGTATATTATTTTTACAGATCTTCAAATTATCAAGGATGTTTTGGAAGCTTCGGGTGTTCTAAATAGCAAGTGGAAGGTAAAAAAAATTTGTCCTCAATCTATTCAGTTTTCTTTTTGATGTTAAAGCCAAGTCTATGCATTAGTTGCTTGATATTTCAGACAATAAAGTCTCAGTGTGTCTTCCAGTTCGGAAAGCACTGAAGAGTGGTTACCTTTTCCCTTCTCTCTCAGCCCCTCTCTCTCCTGTTTACGCAAGGAGTATGGGGAGGGGGACTGAAGAAGCACTATTGCCAAAACTATTTTTTTTGTTGTTGATAAAAGTGAAAAACATGGAGGTCTTAAATGCCTGTGCGTTTAATTGAATACTGTCTCAACCCTTGATAATTGGAGTTACATCAACAAAAGGCTAGCAGATAGGAAGTTTACTTTTGGTCTTTGACAATGAAGTAAAATGTTGGTATAAAATTATCTAGTTGGTAACAATTAACCCATCTTGTTCTGTGTAGCTTTTTCATTTTCCTATGTTCATGGCGTTCACTGTGCTTGTTGCAGAAGCAAGGGGCACTGATGTACTTAATCACATACGATATTCTTTTTGGCCAGGTAGTCAATTTTCCCAATTGTGCCAAACTTTGATATTCAGATATTGATTACTTTTTGGGTGGAATGAAACAAATATTCTCTGTAAATTCATATGCTGGGCTTGACTTGTGAACTATGCCAGGCTTCCAGTTGTTTTTATTATAAAAGCAATCTATAATGGTAAAGCATTTAGTCGATATTGGCTAAAATGTCAATATAGGTATTTTATTTGAGCCATCCTTGGCAAATGTATTACTATAGGGGAGGAAGTCATGACCTCTAAGGTGTAAATGGATATGCCAATAATGAGGCATGAATATGTCAAAGCTTCATTATTCCAATACCCAATGCCTTCTCAAAAGGCTTAATGTCTGAAGTCACTGAACATGGAGCTTCTAATTTCTTTTGGTTGGTGTATATTGATTGAATTCTCAACTTCTCTTATATTTACTATCTATTGCCAACTCCACCCCCTCTTTTATTAGCTTTTGCAGAGTGGCAAATAAAAGCTAAAGCATTCATATTGTGTCTGTATTTGCGATGCTCTGATTTCATCCTTTACTTTTTAGTGATTTTTAAATTGGTTTTTCTCCATAGGCTGCTTCATTAGTTGGCGATGCAGAAAAGTTTCTCCTCCACAGGAAAGATGCTATACAGTCAGCTCTTGCTCGACTTTTGGTGAGGAAGAGGGTGAAACGTGTAGAAGATTTGATGGCTCTTTATCAAATTCCTGGTCAGTTTTCTAACTGCATTCTTACTTATGGTGGATTTTGTCCTCTAAAAAGACATAGTCCTGTTGCTGAAATTATACATTTTTTAGTCTCTCCTTTCCACCTTTTACTATTGAGTGTTTATACCTATTTTGAACTTAATGTTGAATTCGCATGAAGTTTTATCCTCGTTAATATTTTGATTCTTTTAGATGGACATTAAACTTCAAGGATCACATGAAACAGTTTTGCCTGTAAAAGTACTTCTGAACCTTTGTTTTCAATTTTTTCTGCAGATGTATCAAAACCTCGTTATGTTCGTGTGAATACTTTGAAGTTGGATCTCGAATCTGCCATGAACGAATTAGGCAAACAAAATAAGGTATTTTTTTCAACCAAAATCTGACATTTTAATAAAAGAAATGACTGATTTGAGACTTCTTTTGGTTGGAACTAGAGGAATGATAATTCTTTATTCTAATAGATGCTGTTGGAGATTATGCCGGATCTGCATGTTTTAATTCTCTGTTGAATAATTACCAGAAAGGAAAAGCTAGTTAATACATATTGGTGGAGAAACCCAAAGAGTAATTTTGGGACTTCTGATCATACTTTATTGTTCTGCTCCCTTTGCATGTGTTCTTTGCCAAATATTTGAATGAGGGAACTGGTCGAGTATATAATTCTTTAAGACATCAGAAACAACGGTAAAGGTTTTGTATAAACGCCTTTTGTAGGTTTCGACTTTAGTGAACGTTTGAGTATAATATGAGTATTATTGCTCGTGAGGCGTTATATAATCGTAGTGAATACCATCCTTATTTGTCAATTTACTCCTAGTCTCTGGGTATGTACTTGGTCAATTTCTAAAGCATGCTTCTCCATTTTCTTGTTCTGTTTATTTATATTAAAGCTTGTGTCATGATTTTATTCTTTCACATGACAAACAGGTTCACAAGGATGACATGGTTCCCGACTTGTTAATTCTCCCACCGGGTACAGATTTGCACAATCATCCTTTGGTCACAAATGGAAGTGTCTTTATGCAAGTAAGAATGTTGTTTTTCCTAAATTTGACTGGAATATAAAGTGCCTTTTATGATTCTAAGTTTATCATACTAGGCTATGGTTATATTGCGTTATATCAATATAAAGTATGTACTTTAACGACTTTCTAGAAACAGTCCTTTGTAAAAAAATTATTTTTTTATTCATATTTATATCTATGTAATTCTTTTTATATTAGGGTAAGGCAAGTTCCATGGTGGCTGTAGCCCTTGGGCCTCAACCAGGATGGGAGGTGAGTTATGCTAATGCTATCATGTGCTGAGATCTATGAATCAACTGTTTTTGACATTTTGTAGTTTGTACCATCTACGGTGGCTTAATTATGATTGTTTGTGATCCGGTAAAGGTTCTTGATGCATGTTCAGCCCCAGGAAACAAAACTGTGCACCTTGCTGCCCTAATGAGAGGAGAGGGAAAGATTATAGCTTGTGAGCTTAATAAGGATAGGGTTAAGCGGTTGAAAGACACTATCAAACTTGCTGGCGCTACTAGTATCCTTTCAAATGATTTATGACCCTGTGAATGTAACCTGCCTCAGTTAATAGTATTTTTACTTGCTCTATTAGCCTTTGGAAGCAAATATAAGTATCACAGGTAGGTTAGTGTTTATAATTATATATATGTGTGTGTGTATATATATATATATATATATATATATATATATATATATATATATATATATATATATATATGAACAGTGCTAGTGAATATTCTGTATCATAATTTAGCATCGTCTTTTTTTCTATCTTATTCAAATATTTCATACCTTCTTTTGGCAGTGTAAGTGTTTCTATTTAGCATAAGCATATCAAGCCTTTGAGTATAATTGAATCAATTGATAACTTAACGTGACTTCTAGATGTGGAAGTTCTGAATGAAGACTTCTTAAACATAGACCCAAAAGATCCATCATACTCAAAGGTCAGCCCTGGCCGCATTTCATGTTTTAGGTGATATAATTCTCTAGTTGGGGATATGATTGATTGACGTATAGCAATATTCTGATGCTATAAAATTGTGTAAAGGGTCCTCTTGAAATTTAGAACCTAGATTTGAAGTATCTGAGCCGAAGTCGAAGATTTCAAAAAAGTTTCTTATTTGGATGATTGTACTTCTCAGTGACTGATCCTTTCAGCCTTCCCCTCTTTTCTCTCTCTATCAAGATATAGTATATGTAGAATAGAAAATAAAATAAAATGAGTTTTAAAGTACCTTACTCCCATTTGAGGTTCTGCATATGTATCCTTTCCTTTTTGACACATGAAAGTGGACCGTATCAAGGTTATCTTTTTTCAGCTTGGTTTCTAATATTTGAAATGAAATAGATGTAAGATTCTTGTTGAGTATACCGTACTTCACATTTGGATTGCATTCTAGAATCTAGGTTACATTAATATCTTTTCCTTTTGACTACATTGTCGTTGCAGATTCGTGCGATACTATTAGATCCTTCATGTTCTGGATCTGGGACTGCTGGTGATAGGTTAGATCATCTACTCCCATCCTACAGTTCAGGTAAATTTTTGCTGCTTCGTCTTTTGTGGTTCTCATTCTCATCTTCGCGTGTTCATTTCCTAACATTCCTCTGTTACAGTGTTTGTTGCATTCCACTCATTCTACTCACTACTATGAATTATGTTCGACTGAAGGGCCTGTATAAATCCTATTATTAGCATCTTTTCTATGTTATCCATATGTTCCATTTTTTATTAAAATAAGAAAAAAAAGGATAGAGAACACACATGTTAATACACTGGTGGTGTGCACCTGGTTTCAAGATGTAAAATATATCCTAAGCAGTTAGATCCATTGTCTGTTCCTAGAGAACCGAATGTCAATCCATTTTTTTGATACTCTTCCTTGTTATCTTTTATAAAAAGGTCATGCTGATTCGAGAGACAGAGATCGACTAACAAAGCTTGCTGCTTTTCAGAAAAGGGCTCTGGAACATGCATTATCTTGTAAGTTTATGCCTACGCAAAAGTTAATTCACATGCTGCTCTTGCATTATTCTTATCCATATATGTGGAGGTTAGTTGGTTCTAATAAATTGTAGTAACTTGCATGCTTTTAAAAATAAAGGAAGAAAATCGTTTGAGTAGAGTTTCTAAGGAATGTGCAAACTCCAGCCGCCCCCCCCCCCCTATTTGGTATTGGTGAACGTGCTTAAGTGATGAAGCTCACAATTATGGGTTTATTCAATACTCCCAAATAACAAGGAGAATTGATCCACGGTCGATTTCATAACAAAATAATAGGCACCTTGCATTCATCGGCTTGGATTGAGATGCCCCTGGGTGATTTTCTGCATTGCCCATAATTCTGTTTTCATGTTTCACTGATGTGATGTATTTTAAGCTCACTTTGTCTAGAGCTTCTTGTTGATCTTCATATCTTAAGCTTCTAGTTATTCCCCACTACACAGTGGGCACCCCTCCAGGCCTCCCTTTATGACCATCACATTCTTCCACCATTAACCTCTTGCTGTGCCTTCCAGTTTTATAATACTTCTTTGGTGTGTAATGGAGCAATCATGTAGCTGATGAAAAGCCGGTTTCACCATTCATCACATTCCCAATACAATATCAGCCGGATACTGGTTCCAGTTTGTTAAAAGATTTGAGCAAAGCCCTTGCTCTTTAGAATTGTGTGATCTTATCCCCTGTGAAGCTTTCATGGAAATGAATTTCACTAATCACACTCACTTTTCAAGTTTAATGGTGTCTACTATACATGGATGATAATTTTACAGTATATGAAAATAAGTATGTATTACTGCATTACTTATCAAAAGGAATTCTGCAACATCAGAACTTTGGGTAAAAACTGCAGAATCAGGATTTATAAAGTAACAGGTTATGCACAGCTTGATATGATGGTATGTACTAGTTTTAAATGGCAGATTATCATAATCAAATAGTATGGCCTCCTGCCAATAGTTGGAGCAGCTTGTTAATTCTATAACCTAACAAGTTACAATTTTAGGGTATTTCTTAATTTTAAATTTTGTACTTCATAGATCTCCTGTTTGCTATATAGGTAAAACATATTTTCCATTTTTTTTTGTAGTCCCAGCGGTTGAAAGAGTTGTTTACAGCACCTGTTCCATACATGAAATTGAGAATGAAGATGTGATTAAATCTGTTCTGCTTCTTGCCAATTCTTACGGTTTTCAACTGGCAACTCCGTTCCCACAGTGGCCTCGTCGTGGTCTCCCTGTTATTGAAGAATGTGAGTGTTACACTAAAATATTTACGTTTTCACCTCGAACACTAGTATGAACTCCATGCTTTATTTTTGCAGACCCAGTATGAACTATGAATAACTTATTCTTGACATCTGTTTTGGTGTTCTGGATTTTCAGCTGAATGTTTGCTTCGGACTGATCCAGCCAAGGACAAGGAAGGCTTCTTCATAGCTCTATTTGTTAGGAACATCGATCAGTCAAAAGCGCCTATAAGCAATACCAATAGCAATTTTGCAGCTCCTTGCAAAGGAGAATCTACAAGAAAGAGAACTAAAAACAAGAATAAGTTTGTTTCACCTTGTTCCTTTCCAAGAATGTCGAGAATATTGGTACATCTTCAATTCCATGTGCGGAAACTGAAAACACACGAGAAATGGTAGAAATTTTTGATCACATAAATCGTTTCTTTATCATTTTTCATCCATTGTGATCAAGTGGGTTCTAATCAGTGCAATTTTAAATTTGACATGAAATGTTTATTATAATTCTTCATGCATTGTGAATCAAGTGGCTTTAATGAGTGAGATTTTGGCCTTTCATGGTATGTATTTTTAGGGAGTAGTTCACATGAACTTAAATACAGTAGACATGAGGTGATTACGCAGTGATCTCTGCGATTGACCAACTTTATTGGGTATTTGGGTTATATGTATTATCATCATAATTCATAAACACATAATTCATATAGAATCATATTCTTCAAAACTAATGATTTGGCCATCAAAGTTGCACGTTTTACTGAATACCCGATTGAACTTTTAATTTTTCAAATTAAGTCACTGAACTATTTTTTATTTTCAAATTGAGTCATTCCGTTAAAAAAAAGTTGACAGACGTTAATTTTGTCTACGTAGTATTGACATTAAAGAAAAAATAAAAATATTGCTTATGTAAAAAAAAATCAAAAACAGATTTTAAAAATAAAAAATTAACATTTTAAAATTTTAAAAATAACAAAAACATAATAAAATAAAACAAAAAATACAGATTTTTTAAAAAGCAGATTTTTTAAAAACTTTTTTTAAAAATCTGTTTTTTAAAAAACTTTTTAAAAAAAAATTCTGTTTTTGACAAAAAGCTGTTTTTTTAAATCTGTTTTTTTAAAAAATATGTTTTTTAAAAAATTTCTGTTTTGTAAAAAAAAAACTGTTTTTTAAAAAACCTGTTTTTTTTAAAAATCTATTTTTTAAAAATCTGTTTTAAAAAAAACTGTTTTTTTAAAAATGTTTAAAAAATCTGTTTTTTTTAAAAAAACTGTTTTTTTAAAAAATCTGCTTTCTAAAAAAAAATCTGTTTTTTTTAAAATCAGTATTTTTTATTTTATTTTATTATGTTTTTGTTATTTTTAAAACTTTAAAATGTTAATTTTTTTATTTTTAAAATTAGTTTTTGATTTTTTTTGTCACATAAATAATATTTTTTCATGTAGACAACTGTCAATTTTTTTTAACGGAATGACCCAATTTAAAAACAAAAATTAATTCAATAACTTGATTTAAAAAATTAAAAATTTAATCGAATATTCAATAATAAAACGTGTCACATTGCGAAATCATTAGTTTTGCCAATCATATTCATTTGCAAGCTAATCTTTTCATAAGAAAATCATAAACTTGCTCACATACAAAGCCCATTAATCTCAAATCACAATAACCCACTCATAACTCCAACCATTATTAGCACTAAAACACGGCACAATTAACAAAAAAAAAAGAAACAAAAGCAGCATCTCTCCTCTGACCACTCAATTAAGCAACTTTGACTTCAATAGTCTTGGGCGTCTTCGGTTCCGGTGGTGGCAATTTCTCCACCGTCACAGTCAATACACCGTCCTGACAAACGGCGGAAATTGCTTCAATATTCGCGTTCTCAGGCAGCACAAACTTCCTCATAAACTTTCCGATCCTCCTCTCCATTATCACGAACTTCGCCCCTTCCTTCTCTTCCTCCCGCTTTCTCTCTCCACTAATCACAAGCACATTGTCGTCCTCCACCTGAACCTTAATATCCCCCGATTTCAGCCCCGGCATATCGATGATGAAGGCGTATGAGTTGGGGTATTCCTTGACGTCAGCGGGTGTAGCCGCCATTGCCTTGGCGTCGCGGACGTAGGAGCGGCTGGGGTGATTGGCAGCGGACTTGTTGTCGTCAGCGGTGGCGGAGTCGTCCAGGATGTGGTGGAGAGTTTGGAAGAGTGGTGCGTCGAATCCCATTAGCCTGATGTCCATTTTTCTCTTTTGTTGGGGAATTTTGGGAATTGGGTGTTAGAAATTTGGAAATGGGTGTTTTTGATTGAGCTTTTTCGAATGATTTTTATAGTTGGATAATGGAAGATGGAGAAAGCAATTTATAGGAGATGAATGGGAGGAACTGGAAGTTTCTGGAGATGGAGGAGAGAGAAAAGGTTGTAGAAATTTCCCACGTTATCTCGAACATGGTGGAATCTCATGGAACTTTTTTTTTGTTTTTAATTTACATTTATTTTTAGAAGATATTACTGTATAAATGTCTAAAAATTAGGGCTGTAAATTAAGTTCAAAATATTTGATATTTGCTCTCAAAATTTATATCCGTGTTTGTATCAAAATGAATATTATTTCTATTCGTGTCAAAGTGTATATATATATATATATATATATATAGGAGAGCCGGATCTCTGTCTCAACTCCCTAGGATGAGTTTAAAATTCAGTCTTTTTTTTTTTTTTTTTTGCTTTTTTTTAAAACACATAAAAAAAAAAAATAGAATTAATTTTTTGTCATAATACAGTGTTTTGGGTACGTATAACATAACATTTATGTACAGTCTGTGCAGACTGTACCACCATTTTTTGGTATAGGTATTCAAAACACGTTCAAAACATTGTATTATGAAAAAATTTCAGTTCCATAAAATATTAAATATTTTATTTTAGTTATTTTAAAAAAAAAGCAAAAAAAAAATAAATAAATTTGGGTCAGATTTTTTATCAAAGTCCGGAGTTAGAACTCGATGATATATATATATATATATATATATATATATATATATATATATATATAGTGCGGTTCAAGAGCAGGACAATTAAAGAGCAGGACATCCTTAAAGAACATGACTATATATAAAGGGGCTTCGTGTTTTTTTCCCCCTCCCATTCTCTCTTTTTGTGTTTCGGTTGAGACCCTCGTTTCTTTTCCAACTTGAAATCCCTTTCTGAAGAAAACTTGAACCAAATCTTCCATGGAGGTAGAAATCTAAAGAGTGATCGTGTACTAAAATCAAACATCGCCAGAAAACCCTCGTTGACAACGCAGCTGCAAAAATCGAAGAAAGAGAAAGCCAAGCCCTTGAAATAGTTCGATCACAGACTTCGATTTTGCTCATCACATACTTCGATTCGGTAAGGGCTTTCTATCTCGGATGACTTCTTTTCATTTTTCGATTTGAAAATTATATATTTCATCTTTGTTTGGAGTTTAGGAAGGGGTTTTGTTTTATCTCTGCTGCTAAACTTCTAAAAGGGCTGATTTCTTAATTTTTTGTTGCTGTTTTTCTCTTCTCTCTGTTAAAATTGTTTGTGAGACTGAGGTGTTAATCAAATTTTTGCTATGCTATTATTTTCCTGTGATTGATGATGAGTGGAAATTAGTAAGTATCTCTCCATTTTTTTAGCAGGACAACACTTTTGATGGTAGGATATTAAAAAATCATGCTTTTCATTTCTTTAGTTGTTGTTGCTGTTATTGAAAGGAGTTATAGTGTACATGGTTGGCTTCTGATTATGATTTAAAACTGACTCGACTCGAGTGAGTATTTTCAATTGTGCTGGTATCTTGAATTATTGTACAGAACTAAGTTGTCAGTAAAATCTGAATACATATAAACCTGTAGATTTCCAGGGTTGTTTTCATCTGCAGATTTCACCCACAGTTTTTTTCATCTGCACTTGCTTCCAATCATTTGTCAAATTTTTGGCAGGGCTATGTGAAAAACTATCCCTTTGTGTTTAATTATTTTATTGGTGATTTCATAGGTTCAAGTAAATTTTTGTTTGTCCAGGTGTAAATATAATGGATGACATGGACCATGAAATAGGGAGTTGCGGGGATAATGTAGAAATGAATTTGAAAATAGAAATGAATGGGGATGACGCGAGTGGAGAGGGGTTGAATGTTCACAATACTAATACTGTTGTGTACTATCCTCAAGTAGCTGATGAGTTTAAACCTAAGCTTGGTCAAGAATTTTAAATATTAGATGATATTCACAACTTTTACAATACATATGCAATGCATGTTGGTTTTAGTGTACGAAAGTTTTGTAAAAAAAAAAGGGCGGGTAGCGATGAGATTTATAGGAAGGAGTATGCGTGTTCTAAGCAAAGAAAGGGCAAAGTATTAGCCGATGTGGTTGTAAAAAGAAAACGAGGATCTACAAAAGAAGGTTGTGGTGCAAGAATTATAGTGGTAAAAAGAAATGACTTGTACGTAATTACAAAAATTGAGGAGGGTCATTGTCACCCATTGTCAACCCCACATAAGAGGCATCTTTTACGATCGCACCGTAATGTGTCAATGGCCCAAAAATCTTTGAGTCAGCAACTTAGCATGGTGAATATACCACAATACCAACAATACAATTTTCTTGCGGTCAGCAGTGAAGGGTGGCTTTGAAAATATTGGTTGCACGCAACGAGATTTGTATAACTTTGAAAGAGACAAGCGCAATGACTTGAAGGGACATGATGGGGATATGTTGAATGAGTACTTACAGTTAAAACAACAAAAGAATCCTTCATTCACTTTCACAATTGACACAGACGATGAAAATTGGATCACTCGTTGTTTTTGGGCCGATGCAACTTCAAGACGGGCTTATAGATTTTATGGTGATGTTGTCATTTTTGATACCACATACAATACTAATCGTTACAGAATGATATTTGCACCACTAATGGGGGTTAATAATCATGGTCAAACTATTGTATTTGGTTGTGCTTTCTTAAGTGATGAGACCATAGCTAGTTTTGAATGACTTTTTAAGTGTTTTTTGGAAGCAATGCCAGGCGATGCACCTGAGATGATTATCACTAATCAGGATCCGGCTATGACAAATGCCATTTCACAGATTCTTCCTACTACATTTCATAGGTATTGTAGTTGGCACATATTGACCAAATTTTCAGAGAAGATTGACTTGGTAAAATACAGTGCTTACTATAAGGAGTTTTCAGATTGCATTTGGAATTCGGAGATTGTGGAATCATTTGACTCTACTTGGGTAGCGTTGATGGAGAAAAGTGGGTTGAATGCTAATAAATGGCTACAATCAATATATGACATCCGTTGTAGATGGGTACCCGCGCATTTGAATCATGTTTTCTCAGCCGACATGTTAAGTAGCCAACGAGCTGAGACTTGTCATGCATTCTTTAAAAAAATTATTTCTAAAAGGAATTCTTTAGTGGATTTTATGATTCAGTTTGGTCGGGGCCTTCAGCAGCAACGACATGTAGAGTTGGTTTCGGATAATAAAGATTTGGTTGAGAGGCCGAGAATGAAATATCGTCATGACTTCTTAGTTCAAATGGTTGACATTTATACACACTCTATGTATTATAAATTTGAAGAAGAGTTGTGCGGGAGTTTGAATTATAGGTTTGAACTTATGAAGGAGGATGTCAACTACCATGTATATAAGATTTACCGAAGGAATGTCAGCAAGTTTAAAGTCAGGGAGATTCAATATGGCAAATCCTTAGATTATACAACATGCACATGCACATGCAACACGGAGCCCTTTTATATATAGTCATGCTCTTTAAGGATTTCCTGCTCTTTAATTGTCCTGCTCTTGAATCAAGATCAGATATATATATATATATATATATATATATATATATATATATATATATATGGTCCGAATTTTAAGCGTACTTTTTATGTAACATACTTTGTATACCCTCTTTAATGATTTTGGCGGACGATTTATTTAGTCCGCTGTTATATATAAAGCTGTCTGTCTTAACTTTTAGTAATCGGACAATATATAATGATTGCATAGAACCTATAGCGACGGATTGAATCGTCGCCCGTCAAATTGGTCGCTAAAGAGGGATATGCAAGATATATTAGATAAATGGTAAGTTTAAGATCAGATATATATATATATATATATATATATATATATATATATATATATATATATATATGGATATATATATATATGGATATATGTATAATACACAGCTGTGTATTATACAGTCGAGCTATGACGACGAGTTTTTTGAGTTATAACGACGATTCACTCATTGTCGTAGCCTAGAAAAGCTATGTACCGTTAAAATTTCCTTGCCAAACTACATCAAACAAATTTCTAAAAGTCCACAAAAAAATTATTGCCAATTGATATATCTTCGTTAGAATTAGCCGCAAACTCAACATGCCCGTTAATTTAGAGTCTAAAACCCTTAAAGTTCTGATTTCCGTCTCGTACGTGTACAAAAAGATTGATCCTAATTACCGCTTGCTATCTTCAAGAGCGATCAACATACATGAGTAGTTAAAGATGATATATGATGATGAAAGTTTTAGAATTCTATTGTATATAAATGGAAATGATTTGGTTTTGATTTTAAGACATGTAAACACTTGCTTTAAAGTGATAATTGTCCATTGTTAAATTTATGAAATGAGCCCAACCCTACCATCTATCTATACAAAATACAATTGAATTTAAACCATTTTAATTTCCCGCTCAATCCTATTAAATGATCTAGACCTTCAAAATTATTGGATAAATCTGAACCCTTCATTCATTACTATGGTTAACAAAATACTCTGCTATCTAAACCTTCCTTATATACCACCGAACCAAACCACCGACCGGCGATCTCTACCTTTTCTTCTTCTTCGATTTCTACATACATCTACCTTTTCTTCTTCTTCGATTTCTACATACATCGGCGACCACCGACCGGCGATTTCTACATACATACATCTACGACCGGATTTGATTTCTACATACATCACCGAATCCATGATTTCTTCGATTTCCACCGCACCACCACCCGACCCAAATGACGATCAGAATTAACCATCGGCGACCACCGACCCAAACCAATAAACCAAAAACCACCAGCGACCCACCGATCCACTGCCACTAACGACCCACTGCCACCGACGATTTCTACAACTACCACCGACGATCACCGGCGATTTCTACCCACTGCCACCGACCACTGCCACTAACGACCCACTGCCACCGACGATTTCTACAACTACCACCGACGATCACCGGCGATTTCTACCCACTGCCACCGACCACTGCCACCAACGACCCACTGCCACCGACGACTGCCAAGGTCCCAACGACCCACTGCCACCGGCGATTCTCGACCCACTACCTCCGGCGATGATTCTCGAGGACAGAATCGGCGGCGAAGAAAACCTCAAGGTCCCAAAGAAACGGGCGAAAACATGGGTCCAAGAAGAGACCCGAACTCTCATCAGCCTCCGCCGGGAATTCGACTCTCTCTTCAACACTTCGAAATCCAACAAGCACCTGTGGGACCAAATTTCAGCCAAAATGAGGGAAAAAGGGTTCGATCGCTCACCGACTATGTGCACTGACAAGTGGAGTAATTTGTTGAAGGAGTTCAAAAAGTCTAAGCAGCAGACTCAAAGAAGGCTCCCAAGATGTCTTATTACAAGGAAATTGAGGAGATTCTTAGGGACGGAAGCAAAACAACCCATTTCAACCGTTTCGTCTCGCGCTTGTATAACCTTTACTGAGATGGGTCTTTCTTTTTGTTCAGAAATTGAAGATTGACACTTGGGTGCTAGAATTTATACCATGAATGAACTGGTATGATAATTCCTTCAAACATTTTCTAGGTTGTTAACCTTTTAATTTTCTGTTTCTTAAATTCTTTGCTCTGTTGTGATATGCTACAGATTGAACTGAGTCACTCATTAGTAGTAGAACTTTAATGCGCTTTTATAACTATGAATTTGCTGTTAAGTATCATCTCTTTGGCACCCATCACATACCCATCACTGTAAACATAAGTTTACAATGTATATGTAATACCTAATTCAATTTGTACGTACTCAAATTTAAGATTCGAGTGAGTACATACATACGTACGTATACACTCTTAAATTTTTGCATTGCTTTTGCTAAAGTTAATTATCCTTCTAATTAGTGTCCATTTCTAAAAATTTTATTTCGCTTTCTTATTTGATTGAAAAATTTACTTTTCATTAGTTAAGATAAGAGGAGTAGGTAATATAGTTGTGGGGTATGAATGAGTGGCTAATGGCTATATATATCACACATGCACACTACACAAAATAAAAATAAATAGAATTTTCTTCAATTGCCTTGGGTTGGATTATTAAATAACCATATTGAATGAATACCTAACTAATTTATATGGGAAATATCAAATAAACATTGAACTCTAAAACCATGATAGTATGTCTGTCAATATACATATCAGGTCTAGACTTTACCTTAAAAAACACATATTGTCCCAAAAGCAAAGTCATTCAGGTCTAGAAATGGTTCATGGGTTTCAAAATTCAAATAAAAAAAGCCATGAATAAATTTTCTCTATAAGCCATGAAGCTATATATCCCTTTTCTTTTTTATATATCCTACTTTTACAAAGCAAAAGAAGCCATGAATAAATTTTATGATAATTCTTTCAAACATTTTCTAGGTTGTAAAAATGATTGTAGTGGTACCGTTAACCTTTTATGATAATTCTCTGTTGTGATAGGCTACTGATTGAATCGGCTTCCAAAGAAGGAAAATGTTCATACATGGATACATGTAGCAATGCCACCTAAGCACCATGCCATTTAGGTTTGCTCGACACGTAGACTAGGCGGTTGCTTTCTATATTTTATAGTTAGTATCCATTGCACATGTTGTATTATGATAGACATTTCTTTGAAAGGAGCAAACATCCTTGAAACCATCACAAAAAGAATGAAAAGAGCTAAAGGGACAAAATTTCCCCTCATATCACCGATACTACCTATATAGTTATCCGGTGCGTTGGATCAATGAAAGTGAACATTAATTAGCATGGTGATGTATAGTAATTTTCTCGCCCACCAAATAAATGAGTAATTTCTAGCTCATCGGTAAAAATCCTAACATGTACCAAGAAAATCAAACCGATTACCAAGTGGACCTGCATCTGACACCACATGTTTGTTAAAAGTCCCATGTAATTGTTTTTGGCTAAAAAGAGAATTCTAGAGGAATTGAAGTTGGGGTTATATATGTACATCCCATATAATATGGGGAGAGGTTTTTGATATATTAAATGGAAACGAAAACAAATTTTTAAGCTAAAACCAAAAGAGGATTTTGATATGTCAAGCAATCTTTGGCCTTTGTTTTGAGTAGCTTCTGAGTATCTGAAATAGAGTGGTTATACCTTCTAATTACAGTCTTACATATGAACTTAGCTAATGCTTTTCCACAGTAAGTTAATGTGTCCTTTATTCAAATTCAAATTTGATATATTAAATGGAAACGAAAACCAATTTTTAAGCTAAAACCAAAAGAGGATTTTGATATGTCAAGCAATCTTTGGCCTTTGTTTTGAGTAGCCTCTGAGAATCGAAATAGAGTGGTTATACCTTCTAATTACAGTCTTACATATGAACTTAGCTAATGCTTTTCCACAGTAGGTTAATGTGTCCTTTATTCAAATTCAAATTAAAATTACTTAAGGCAAGGGCTAGGGAAAAAGAGACTGTTGCCTTTAAATATTGCTTTACAGAGAAAAGAATTCTTTCAAACATTTTCTAGGTTGTAAAAATGATTGCAGGGTACTGTTAACCTTTTATGATAATTCTCTGTTGTGATAGGCTACAGATTGAACTGGCTTCCAAAGAAGGAAAAATGTTCATACATGGACACATGTAGGCAATGCCACCTAAGCACCATGCCATTTAGGTTTGCTCGACACGTAGACTAGGCCAGTTGCTCTATATTCTATAGTTAGTATCCATTGCACATGTTGTATTATGATAGACATTTGCTGAAAGAAGCAAACATCCCTTGAAACCATCACAAAAAAGAATGAAAAGAGCTAAAGGGACAAAATTTCCCCTCATATCACTGATACTACCTATAGTTATCCAGGTGCGTTGGATCAATGAAAGTGAACATTAATTAGCATGGTGATGTATAGTAATTTCTACTGCCCACCAAATAAATGAGTAATTTCTAGCTCATCGGTAAAAATCCTAACATGTACCAAGAAAATCAAACCAGTACCAAGTGGACTGTACCGACACCACATGTTTGTTAAAAGTCCCATGTGGACTGTTTTGGCTAAAAAGAGAATTCTAGAGGGAATTGAAGTTGGGGTTATATATGTACATCCTGTATAATATGAGGAGAGGTTTTTGATATATTAAATGGAAACGAAAACAAATTTTTTAAGCTAAAACCAAAAGAGGGATTTTGATATGTCAAGCAATCTTTGGCCTTTGTTTTGAGTAGCTTATGAAATCGAAATAGAGTGGTTATACCTTCTAATTACAAATCTTATATATGAACTTAGCTAATGCTTTTCCACAAGAGTTAATGTGTCCTTTATTCAAATTCAAATTTGATATATTAAATGGAAACGAAAACCAATTTTTAAGCTAAAAACAAAAGAGAGGATTTTGATATGTCAAGCAATCTTTGGCCACTTTGTTTTGAGTAGCCTACGTAATCTGAAATAGAGTGGTTATACCTTCTAATTACGATCTTACATATGAACTTAGCTAATGCTTTTCCACGAAGAGTTAATGTGTCCTTTATTCAAATTCAAATTAAAATTACTTAAAAGCAAGGGCTAGGGAAAAAAGAGATCATTGCCTTTCAATATTGCTTTTGAGAGAAAAGAATTCTTTCAAACATTTTCTAGGTTGTAAAAATGATTTGCAGGTATCGTTAACCTTTATGATAATTCTCTGTTGTGATAGGCTACTGATTGAATCGGCTTCCAAAGAAGGAAAATGTTCATACATGGATACATGTAGCAATGCCACCTAAGCACCATGCCATTTAGGTTTGCTCGACACGTAGACTAGGCCGGTTGTTTCTATATTCTATAGTTAGTATCCATTGCACATGTTGTATTATGATAGACATTTGCTGAAAGGAGCAAACATCCCTTGAAACCATCACAAAAAAGAATGAAAAGAGCTAAAGGGACAAAATTTCCCCTCATATCACTGATACTACCTATAGTTATCCAGGTGCGTTGGATCAATGAAAGTGAACATTAATTAGCATGGTGATGTATAGTAATTTCTACTGCCCACCAAATAAATGAGTAATTTCTAGCTCATTGGTAAAAATCCTAACATGTACCAAGAAAATCGAACCAGTACCAAGTGGACTGTACCGACACCACATGTTTGTTAAAAGTCCCATGTGGACTGTTTTGGCTAAAAAGAGAATTCTAGAGGGAATTGAAGTTGGGGTTATATATGTACATCCTGTATAATATGAGGAGAGGTTTTTTGATATATTAAATGGAAACGAAAACAAATTTTTTAAGCTAAAACCAAAAGAGGGATTTTGATATGTCAAGCAATCTTTGGCCACTGTTTTGAGTAGCCTACAGAATCTGAAATAGAGTGGTTATACCTTCTAATTACAGTCTTACATATGAACTTAGCTAATGCTTTTCCACAGTAGGTTAATGTGTCCTTTATTCAAATTCAAATTTGATATATTAAATGGAAACGAAAACCAATTTTTAAGCTAAAACCAAAAGAGGATTTTGATATGTCAAGCAATCAATTGGCCTTACATGTTTTGAGTAGCCTCCACTGAGAATCGAAATATAGTGGTTATACCTTCTAATTACAGTCTTACATATGAACTTAGCTAATGCTTTTCCACAGTAGGTTAATGTGTCCTTTATTCAAATTCAAATTAAAATTACTTAAGGCAAGGGCTAGGGAAAAAGAGACTGTTGCCTTTCAATATTGCTTTACAGAGAAAAGAATTGTTGCAAAGTATTTGGGTTTAATATGGGGTTTAATATGGGTGTATTTAGAGTGACTTTTAATTTATTTAGTATATCCTGACTTTTAAATTATTATACATGCATTCAATTAACGGTTCCAGAGTTCAAATTGATCAGTTGCTACTTTTTAAGTTAATATATTTGAATATGAAGTTGTGAAAATATATAATAATGTGCATGTACTTTTTTTGACGTTTTTCTTTTTGGTATTATATAATTGAATCAGTTGCTACTTTTTCTTTTTAAGTTAATATATTTGAATTAGTTGATACTTTTTAAGTTAAAAAATTGGTTTTAGTTATGATTGATCCAAAACTTTTTTGGCAGGAATATATCCTTTAATGTTAAAGATAATCATGTACACATTTTAAATTATATTCTTGATCTTTTTTTCCCTTTTCTATAATGACTATTTATCAGGTTCAATCAAAGACATGAAAGAGTTCAGATATTCAGTTGGTTGTCTTGCACTAATGTGTTTGATTAACACACAGTACACACATAATATGTCCACTCCATTAACTAATAATAGCATATGAATTTTGTCAAAAAACAACTAATAATTAGTAGTTGTCAAAAACTGAAAGAGGAAAGAGGAAAATTTACATTCATTAGACACCAACTATTATTGCATTAGTAGATCGAATTGTATTTGAGTCTTCTTAATTTTTTTTTGAAAATATTGAATATTCCGGTCCAGTAAATATGTCCATGTAGAAGGACTAGCTTTAGATTGTTTGTGTGTCAGTGTTGGACTGTTGTTTGAGCTCTGTAATTCATGACTATACTATTAATTATCTGCTAACAAGGTTATCTGGTAATTAGTTCACCTTAATTTCTCAATTTTGATATGTTCTCTTTCAGTTGCATATGAATTGTATATATACACACACATGTGTTCGTATTCAGTTGTGATTGTGTACATGCTTTCCTTTCTAGAGTTTTTTCCCCCGTTTTTAAGTTGTTATGTATCATGTCTTTGTAGCATATGGTAATGTTTGGTTAAAAATTATTATTTTGATTATGATAGTATGAAAATTGGGTCCAAATTTTGTAGTGTGTAAGTACTTGATAATCGTACCCTTCTTTTTAAAATAATCAATTAAGTAGTTAAATATTGTGAATTATTATTATTGTACATGTGAAATATTGTTTTAGTTGTGATGGATTTAATTATTAATAAGAATATTCTTTCATCACTGAATTTGATTTGTTTCACACTAATACATTTTTTCAATAGCGAATATGAATCATGAGGTCACCACCTTTGGGACCACCTTCTTATCTTGTGTTTGGATACGTAAGTTCCTTTTTCGGACTTAATGAAAATTGAACAATTAATATTCCTTTTGAAATTTCTAACGCACCTATCTTTCAATTTGGGATGGAAGATTATAATTTGCAATGCACGGTAAAATTATTTCCTTCTTTTTACGGCAAACTTGCAATTTAATAGTTTTTTTATACTTTCTATATTTAACCTTCTTTTTCCTTTCTTTAATAGAGAGCATTATCGAAAAAGAATATTGGTATTATCATTCGAGAAGAATCTGAATTGAAGATGATGCGTAAGGCAAGATAAGATTACTTTTTCTTTTCTTAAGCTCATACTTTATTTTCCAAGACAAAACATCTTATATTTCAGACTGTTCGTCGGAAAATCAAAGAAAACATCGAGCAAAGGAAAAAGGGAAGGAGTTTCAAAAAGAAAAAGGAAAAGAAAAAGAAAATCAACCCCCCAATTTGCATGTGGTAAGTATACAATATTCCAGACTTTTACGTTAGTAGTTACAAATATTTGTTACACAAAGTCATTTAAACAAAATATTTGAACCTAATTTATTAACGACACCGGTACTAGACTTATCATAGTCAAGTGTGGTGCTTTAGTACTTGAAGCAAAGATGCTTTAGTACTTTAAGCAAAGATGATAATTTATTAACGACACTATGCCTTTTTAGGTTTATAATTATATTTCTTTTTAGGGTTTCAATAATAATATTATTGACGAAAAGGCAATAAACATATTGCATAGCGCTTTCGTGTGAAATACAAGACCAAGCAAACTGAATATATGCATCCTAATCCGAATAAATATAAAACATTATTTTCTGCTCAAAAAAATACTACGACTTCTTCTCTTTACACTTAGATATCTATTGTTATTTGTAGGATCCAATAAACATATCCTCGACGAAGCTCCAATTCCTCGAACGTAAAAAGACGAGAAAGGGATGGTGGTGATGTGCGTCAATACATATTGCTTTCGGTAATTTTGCGTCGTGAAAGAGAGAAGCAAGCAAAAATAATACAATCTCAACAATATCCATGTCAACCAAGATTTTTCCCTGGTTTGATCCCCAGGTCATCCAACCGCGCAGCTTATGAACGGGATTGTATCGCGATCAAGAATCATTTTTATCAGCGATCATCGTTGTTAAAACCTGCGCCATCAGATTCTAATCGAATTCCTCCAGTTCCGATTTTACCACCTCAAGGGTTATATTCAACTAACTCAAATTCAATGGGTGCTGAAATCCTCCTTCCACCAAATAATATAGAGCATGTACATGACTCCCGTACCATTATATCATCTTCCATGCCTACATCACCAACTTTTGGGTTAGTTCAATGCAAATTATTTCTAACTATATACCATAAGGAGTGTTACGATATATGTGAACTATTTGAAACAAGTTCATTTATTTTTTAGGTTATTACCAATTATTCACCACCCTCGATGAAGCTTTGCAGACAAGATGAGGCATTGCCTACAACTATAGCCCCTCCGCCAAGATCCTATTTTAGGAAGACACTACCTCAATAAAATGAATATACGATTGTCCTCACCGCTTTCAAAGATTGCATTGGAAAGTCGAAAAGTTAACAAATTCATCCATTGACCGCCTTTCTTCTGAACATGTTGTTTGTAAGGAAAGATTCAACTTCCCAACTATTAACGCCTCCGGAAATTCAATCATTATATGATGGCAATGATGATCGGTCAAAGTCCTTTCGAAGTTATACCCGATCGCATAATGCGTCTAATGCTTTTTTACGAGCTTAGGTGTACGTATGGATGATAGAGTGGTTCTGGTAGGGTCCCAACGCATTTACAATCCATGGGGAATTGCGACATCGGACAGGTTACTACAACCTCCACCGGTTAAGATCCAAAGATAATGACAACAGATTTGTACATTCACGATCGCAGATTGCTTTAGAATATCGTTCTCGAAGAAACCCGAAGTCATGCGAGAGGATGTCCTACTTAACAATCCAAGATAGTCTTTTGAGATACAACTCATTTTCGGGTAAGTTTAGACATGCATTTTGCAATTTTAAGCGAGGAAGATTTGAACAATCGGACATCCCAAAGATACCTTCATTATAGTGCAAAGAAAAGACCGTCGAACTCATAATTTACCCACGTCAGAGGAGGTTGCTGTCATATTACCTGGAGATGGTGCTGAATTCTCTGCGATGAGGGATATTATTGTACGGTTAAGAGGGAGTGACCAGTTGATGCAGATAAATGAATGCCATCCAGCTTATTTACCACTACATTACGTATTGTTGTTTCCGTATGGTGAGCTTGGATGGGAACCAGATTTTAAGCAGTGGGATGTCAATCAAGGTAAAGCTTCATCAAAAAGACTTACGCAATTGCAATATTATGGTTATCGTTTGTTTGAAAGACCTACTGAGTATTCAACTATCTTGAGGGGTGGAAGATTATTTCAAGAGTTTGTTGTAGATGCATGGGCGGCAACAGAGCAGAATCGATTAACATATTATAGGCTCAACCAACAAAAATTACGATCTGATCTATACCAAGATCTGGTCGAGGTAGTTCCTGATGGGTTAGAGGCTAATCAAGTTGGTAAACGAGTAGTTTTGCCTTCTTCTTTTTCTGGGAGTCCAAGGCAAATGTTTGAAATCTTCCAAGATTCTATGGCCATAACTCTAAGATAACCAACACCCGATATTTTCTTAACTATGATCGCAAACCGAATTGGCCCGAGATAAAGATGCACCGTTACCACATCAAACATCAATTGACCGCCTGGACTTGGTGGCCCGCAGATTTGAATTGAAGCGACGAGCTTTGATGATGGAAATTGATAAGAAGAAAGTATTTGGTGCAAAGGTGGCACATGTTTTCACGATTGAATTCCAAAAGCGTGGGTTGCCGCACATGCATTTGCTAATATTTCTTCAAGGATCTGATAAAATACGAACACGTGAACAGGTAAATCGAGCTGTTTGTGCCGAATTCCCCGATCCAATTTCTGATCCACTTCTATATGAAACAGTTAAATCTTGCATGGTACATGGACCATGTGGTGTTTAGAAATCTTAAATCACCATGTATGGAAGATGGTAAACGACCAAGAGATATCCTAAATATTGGGCAGAAGAAACTATAATGGGCGAAGATGGGTATCCGATATATCAAAGGCGCAATGACGGTCGAAAACATTGTCTAAGGTCTGGACATGAAGTTGATAATAGAGATGTTGTACCATATAATCCATACCTCTCTAGATTGTTTAGTTGCCATATAAATGTGGAAGTTTGTGCAGGATTAAGGTGCGTAAAGTATATCAATAAGTACATCTACAAGGGTTACGATCGCACAACTTTGGTATTGGGGGCCGTAGATGAGATTAAGCAGTATATTGACTCAAGGTATATTGGGCCTACAGAGGCGGCATGGCGGATATTTGGATATCCTATGCATCAAGAGTTCCCTCCAGTTATACGTCTGGTAGTTCACCTAGAGGGAAAACATCACGTCTGCTATAACCCTTCTGAACCAATAGCTGCAATATTGAGAATGAAAGGAGGATCGCCAGACAACTCTAACAGGATTTTTTGCATGCTGCTCTACTAATGATTTAGCTCGAACTCTCACATACCAACAATTTCCAAAGCATTTCGTTTGGCAGAAGAAAGAACAACTCTGGACAGAGAGACAAAGGGGTTTTGCAATCGGAAGAATGTATTTTGCCAGTCCAAATGAAGGTGAAAGGTTTTATCTGCGTCTTCTGTTGACGGTTGTAGAGGGACCTCAATCTTTTCAATGTTTAAGAACAGTTGATAATGTTGTACACCCCACATATAAGGCTGCATGTATTGCAAAAGGCCTTTTGGAAGCGATGAAGAGTGGATTCAATGTCTCGTAGAAGCATCAATAATGAGAACAGCTCTCAATTAAGAAGGTTATTTTCTATTATCTTGACACAATGCTCTCCTTTAAATCCGTAAGCGTTGTGGAACCAATTTTCTATGCATATTTGTGATGATTTATCACACAAAAATAAGTACATGTTATGGCATTGATGTTCCTACTAATGCTCAAATTTGTGATTATGGTTTATACCTTATTAATCTTTTGCTTCAAGAGAGTCGGGAAGAGCTTATCGATTACCCACTCAATGCCATCGCCATATGATAATTGGAGAATTATCGTTGGCAATCGACTTATTTGGGAACATAGGCGATTATAACTTGAAGTTGATCAAATAAATGTCCAAAGAAAACATTGATCTCTTGAATGAAGGTCGGTCAGATGGCTTATAATGCAATCATTTCATCTCATTTATGAAAATAGAGGAACAACATTCTTTTACGAGTGGGGGTGCGCAGGACCGGAAAGACTTTTTCTATAATACAATTGCCAAAAAAATGTCATTCCTTATGCTATATAGTAATTTACGGTAGCATCCTCCGGAATTGCTTCGGGTTGTTACATGGGGACGATCGCACATTCAACATTCTGCATTCCACTTAACGTATTAGAAAATTCAGTTTGTGGATTCACGAAGCAATCATCACACTCAGAATTATTTCGAAAGGCTAGACTAATTATATGGGATGAGGTTCCAATGCAGCATCGCCATTGTGTTGAAGCAGTTAATCGTACCTTACAAGACATTCGTGATAACTCCCAACCATTTGGAGGTGTTACTGTTGTTCTTGGGGGAGATTTTAGGCAGATTCTTCCTGTTATACCTAGAGGTCTTCGTGAGCATATAGTGGCAGCATCACTACGACGTTCTTTGCTTTGGAAAGATATACATGTCTTGACATTACAAGTTAACATGCGCTTGCACGATGACCAATCGTTATTATTTGATTTCTCGGCTTTTCTTAATGAGGTTTGAGTATTTGTATCTTTATTCATATTGACATCTATATATCGTCAAGAATATTTGATAATTTACTAATACTTCATTATTGTGTAGATTGGGTCTAACCCTCAAGAATCTATACAACTTCCAGATTCAATAAAAATAACTCAAAGTGTAGATAATCTTATCTCGATCATCTACCCAGAGCTAGAAGTGCCAAGTAAGGTCACTCCCGAATTCTTAAAAGAGCGCACAATTCTATCTGCTAGAAATGATGATGTCAATGATATCAACCTAGCTGCGTTGGCGGTTTTTCCGGGAGAAATACATACATACTTTGTTTGCGACAAAATGGTTGAAGATGATGATGTGGATCGGACTATTATGCATCGAAGCATGCGAATGAATATTTGAACACACTCAATCCCCGGACCGCCACCGCTCAAATTAGATTTAAAAGAGGGTTGTCCAAAGAATGCTTCTAAGGAACATTGCACCGAAAGATGGCCTTTGTAATGGTACTAGACTTATCATAGTCAAGTGTGGTGCTTTAGTACTTGAAGCAAAGATTTTAACTGGTGATAAGCATGGCGACTTGGTGTTTATTCCAAGAATTTCTTTGACTCCTTCTTCGTTTGAGTTAAGTATTAAAATGACAAGAAGACAATTCCCAGTGAGGTTAGCGTATGCAATGACAATGAATAAAGCACAGGGCCAGTCTGTCAATTTTGTTGGGGTAGATTTACGTACGCCAGTATTTAGTCACGGTCAACTATATGTAGCTCTGTCAAGATGCACAAGTTCTTCCCGCTTATGCATACTTCTTCGTGAATTAACTGACAAGTCCACAACAAATATCGTCTATCCTGAAGTTTTGTTATAATTTTATATGTTTGAGGTATCATTTCTTATCTCCGTGCATTATTGATCTTCTTATGATAAAAGTCTTGATATGTTTTGAATTGACTGATAAAAGTTTTGAATTAACTGACAAGTCCAAAACAAATATTGTCTTTATATGTGTTAATTGTTGAATCGGGGAATATTTGCTAATTATTATAAATGAGACTGATGCTTGAATAAGTTGTGGCATCGTTGTAGTTGTGGCATATGCTAGCAAGACTCCTGATGGGTATATGTGAGTCCTATAAATCATGTGAAATGGAACTTTCTAGGACTAACAAGTTTCCCTATAGAAATAGCAAGCCCCATAAATTATTGTAGGGTGTAATACAATATTTTTAGTTGATCAAGCCGAAGCTTAAAAAACATGAAGTACAAGTACTCAAATTACAATACCGTATATTACACATACAACCTCATGTTTTTTAATCCACGTGATACATTTGTCAACTTATTTTCTGAGATGATGCCTTCGTAAAAGTTTACTCATTTTCTAATTTGTAGAAAATTGTTTTACATTTCCTTGCTCTTTTCTCGTGTAAACAAATCGATAATGTTATGAGTATGATGCCTCCACTGAATAACAATTCCTGCTTTGGCCAACTGAATACATGATTTAGTAATGTATGAACATCAGATAACATATCTTATAGAAAACCATTCAGATAACATACGGGTATATATATATGTGTGTGTATGTGTGAAGAACAAATTTGAGAAGCTTGATCATCGCAGTTAACATAATAAGTTTGTCTATGTTGGTTGAGCTATAATATGCTTATTATATATAACTTATGTTTTAGTTTTACTTGCACATGAATCGATCAATTTGTACATATATCCTTTTCATTACATTTTTTTTATCAATTTCCAAGTAGATGATTTAATTTTTGTTGATATAACTAAACGATTCATTTCAATTTTTGCAGTCTTGGGATGATATTGCTATTGAATGGAAACGTGTTCATTCAACAAGTCGAGGGTGGAGAAAAGTTAACAGGGTTATGTGTATTTTATAATTTTTAAATCGTATTCAAGTAATCACGTGTCAATTGTTTCGTTCTTTGCGATACTACTAACATTTTGCTTTCTTATAAATAATGATTTTTGTTACAAATAATATTTGTTGGTAGTGGGCGTTCTTAGATGGATAGCCTTTCTTTTCAAAGGTTTATGCAATCAAGACATGGTAGAGCTTTGAAGATCTATAAGGTAAATGTTATTATATGTATTTTGGGTATATATTGAAGTATACTTGGTGTAAGATGTAAAAAATATATTTGGTGTAAGATGTAAAGTAAAGGGTGGTGCTCAACATGTTTGTTTTCTATTTTCGCATGTATGTCATTTTGTTCTCCGTCTTTTGTAAAGTTGGGTAATTATACATGATTATGATGATTTTGAGTATGGAATGATGTTTTTTTGTGGTTTGGATATGTATGGATGATTGTAAGTTTTTTAACAGTTTAGATTTTTTACGGATATCTATTTTTAAAGGAAACTCTCAGAAATTTCTTGAAATTAATAGCTACTATCTTGATATTTTGGTGGTTGATATGTTGATTATTGAATATGTATAGATTTCGCATGGTATGACGATTTTGGGTATGAAATGATGGTTTTTTTTTTGTGGTTTAAATATGTATGGATGAATGTAAGTTTTATAGTAGCATGTTTAGATTTGTCTCGGATATCTATTTTTAAACGAAACTCGCTAAAAATTTTTAAAATCAAGAATTTACTAGCTTGCCCAAACATGATTTAGTAATGTATGAACATCAGATAACATATCTTATAGAAAACCATTCAGATAACATACGGGTATATATATATGTGTGTGTATGTGTGAAGAACAAATTTGAGAAGCTTGATCATCGCAGTTAACATAATAAGTTTGTCTATGTTGGTTGAGCTATAATATGCTTATTATATATAACTTATGTTTTAGTTTTACTTGCACATGAATCGATCAATTTGTACATATATCCTTTTCATTACATTTTTTTATCATTTTCCAATTAGATGATTTAATTTGTTGATATAACTAAACGATTCATTTCAATTTTTGCAGTCTTGGGATGATATTGCTATTGAATGGAAACGTGTTCATTCAACAAGTCGAGGGTGGAGAAAAGTTAACAGGGTTATGTGTATTTTATAATTCTTAAATCGTATTCAAGTAATCACGTGTCAATTGTTTCGTTCTTGCGATACTACTAACATTTTGCTTTCTCTTATAGATAACAGATTTTTGTTACAAATAATATTTGTTGGCCGTGGACGTTGCCGATGGATAACCTTTCTCTTCAAAGGTTTATGTATCGAAGACATGGTAGAGCTTGACAGATCTACAAGGTAAATGTTATTATATGTATTTTCGGGTATATATTGAAGTATACTTGGTGTAAGTCAAAAAATATATTTGGTGTAAGATGTAAAGTAAAGGGTGGTGCTCAACATGTTGTTTCTCTATTTTCCGCATGTATGTAATTTTGTTCTCCGTCTTTTGTAAAGTTGGGTAATTATACATGGTTATGATGATTTTGAGTATGGAATGATGTTTTTTTTGTGGTTTGGATATGTATGGATGATTGTAAGTTTTTTAAACAGGTTTAGATTTTTCTGGATATCTATTTTAAAGGAAACTCTCTAGAAATTTCTTGAAATTAATAGCTACTATCTTGATATTTTGGTGGTTGCATGTGTTGATTATTGAATATGTATAGATTTACGCATGGTATGCGATTATGGGTATGAAATGATGGTTTTTTTTTTGTGGTTTAGATATGTATGGATGAATGTAAGTTTTATAGACAGGTTTAGATTTGTCTGGATATCTATTTTTAAACGAAACTCGCCAAAATTTTTTAAAATCATTAGCAGTAGCTTGCCCAAATTTTCGATGGCCCACATGAGATTTTTTTGGCTATATGTTTGACTAAATTTACCTTTTTTTGTTGTTGAGTCAATTACTTTTGAAGTTCTTATTTTATTTTCATTTTTTTTAATCAGGCAAAGGAGCTCTAAACCAATTTGGTTCAAATGAACCTTTTAAGCAAGTGGGTATCATTATGCTATTTCATTATGCTATTTCAAAACTACAATGCTTTTACCTATTAATGGACATATTTGTATGATGTATTGTGCTTAAAATAGTTTTACTAATTAATCCATGTTCCATCTAAATGAAGGGAAACAACAACATATAGGTGAAGAGAAGTGCTTTTAAATGTGCTTGAAGAAAATATGAAGGTCATTGGTATTGGGATTGTTTCGAATTTAATAAATGTAGTTAATCGCCTAAGTCAAATTTATTATCAGTGAATGTGGATGTTGGCTTTAGTTGTTTCCTTAACAAATTCATTTTTTCTTGCCAGTCTTGATTTGTAAATAATGAGTATTTAGATAAAATTTGTGATAAAATTCTTGACTTCTATATTTTTTTTGGGTGAGATTTCTATCTTGATTAGAAATTTTCTTATTTACAACAAAATTTTATCAAATATATACTCTTTAAACATTGTAACTCATATTTTTCATTTAGATTTATCTTTAAGTATTAAATAATTACACGAGTATTAGTAGTGCCGGAGGCACGGGTTAACCCTAGTATAAATACATTAGGCAAAACTAATGATTTGGCCATAAAAATTGGCACGTTTTACTGAATACTCGATTGAACTTTTAATTTTTCAAATTAAGTCATTTGAATTAATTTTATTTTCAAATTGGATCATTCAGTTAAAAAAGTTGATGAGACGTTAATTTTTTGTCTACGTATACCGACGTGGCAAAAAAATAAAAAATCCGCTTCACTTATGTGGCAAAAAAAAATCAAAAGCAGATTTTAAAAAAAAAAAATTAACATTTTAAAGTTTTAAAATAACAAAAACATAATAAAATAAAACAAAAATCTGATTTTTTTAAAAATAGATTTTTTTTTTAAAAGATTATTTTAAAAAGCGATTTTTTTAAAAATAGATTTTTTAAAAAATAGTTGTTTTTTAAAAAAATATATTTTTTAAAAAAGCAGATTTTTTAAAAAGCATATTTTTTAAAAAGCGTTTTTTAAAAAAAGCAGAAATTTTTTAAAAAATAGATTTTTTAAAAAAGCAGATTTTTAAAAAATAGTTTTTTTTAAAAATGATTTTTAAACAAATAAATTTTAAAAAAAGATTTTTTTAAAAAAGTAGATTTTTTTAAAAAAAGAGATTTTTTTTAAAAACATATTTTTTAAAAAAACAATTTTTTTTAAAAAAAACTGAATAATAGATTTTTAACGTTTGTCAACTTTTTTTAACGGAATGACCCAATTTGAAAATAAAAATTAGTTCAGTGACTTAATTTAAAAAATTAAAAGCTCAATCGGATATTTAGTAAAACGTGTCAACTTTAGTGGCCAAATAATTAGTTTTTCCAAATATATTAAATCTCATATATAGTATTTTCTTGGTAATTATAAAATAGAAGAACTAGTATTTATTGTGCTTTTTAACTTTAGCTTTTAAATTTGAAAATTTATTTGGTATCTAGCTAGGGTCAAGTTTGATAAACCAGTATAGTTTATATAATTTTTTTTTTCACAAAATTTTGATACTTTTTATTGACATTATATATATATATATATATATATATATATATATATATATATATATGTAAGACTCGAATTTTCTGAAATAAAAGTATTCAATTTTTCTTATAATTACTATTCAAAGAAATGGTTAAATTGATAAAAGTTAAAGTTAAGGGTGATATATGAATTTTTTTCAAAATACACAAGTGGTTATAAAATATTCATTGTTGTTGGGGAATATTCGTTTGGTCGTGGAATATTCTTTACGTCTGGGAATATTAAATACGATGGTAATGACCATTTGTGGGCCCCATAATGTAAGAATAAAGCATCGGATGAAGAAAGCGACAAAATTAAATTTTTATAAATAACGGCGTAATCGTTCAAATTAACATCGTTAGAATACTAGATGGTTAAAATACGATAATATGCGTGTTTTTGCACAAGAGCCTTACACGGTTTTACAGTATTTTTGAATTATTGATTCTTACGTGAAGAAGGCACTACTCAATAATTGTTACAGTAATTCTTTATTCAATATTTTATTATATTGATTCAATAATTGATGCGTTGATATTTTATATTATTGTTGTTCAATAATTGTCTTCGCACAATATCTCCATTATCGGATCAATAATTCATATTATTTGAATAATATTATTAGATAACATTATTGGCAATGTCTAGAAAGTTACATCGAGGAGAGGTTTGGTCACCTAATTGCGCTCCAAAGAAGAAGAAATTCTTATTGGAAAGCCCTCTTTCTGAGGAGGCGCACTGGTTGTCATTATTGTGATTCTATAATATTATTTATGAATAATTAATTATTGATTTATATGACAATGAAATATTTATTTGATGTGGATATAAATGATGGATTTATTTATGTGGTTATAAATGAAGGAATTAATGTTGAGGTATTTTATCAGTATTTTGACGGATTGGAGGTATTAAAAGATCAAATCAGTGTTCTTACAGCTTTATTACGTGAGTTATAAATTTTGATCCGACCGTTGGATCGTTGTAATTTTTGGATATGTTATACATATATAAGTTGAGTATATGTCCACAAATTTTGAACCGTTTAAAATGAGCGTATGATTTGTTATGAATTTTAAGAGGTAAATCGATTAGGAAATTAGGTTTTGGTAGAAAATTCTAGAATTGAGTGGGCCCCACTCTTGGTTGTTGGGGAAGATGGCTGATTTTTGGTGGGTGGAATAGTAGCGGGTAAAGCCATCGTGTGAAGTCAAGTCTTCTTCTTGACGTGCTAACATTTTCCTATAAATAGAGGGCTAAGTTAGAATTGAAAATCACACCGTAAAACATAAGCTTGCTCTCTTCTCTCTCTAGATTATTGAGTGTAATTTGTGAGTATTTAGATACTTGGTGAGTTGATATTCATCGGTGCAAGTTTCCTCAGACGTATATCCGATATCTTGTCGGAAGTCTTGCCGCTCTTTTGAGGTAAGGGATAGTAAGGGATATTATTTTTTTGTAATGATATTATTTCTTCAATATCATTATCTTTGAAATGTTGATCTGAAGTTCTTATCAAATTTGAAACTTTTTCATGTCGGGGTTACTTATTCACGATTTACTATTCACGAGTTACTATTCATGAGTTACTATTCACGAGTTCTTATTCACGAGTACTATTCATGAAGCGTGAAGATGTTTTTTGTGGAATTTCTATCTTTTGGTGTCTGAGTTACTATTCACGATATCTGGCACTATTCACGATATCTGACACTATTCACGAATCTGGCACTATTCAATAGAAAAATGAAAATTTTTCTTTTCGTCTAAAATATCTATTACGGATACTAGCTTTGATTGTATCCATGTTTTGATCATTCTTGAATTTTACACCACTATGATTACTTTGAGGTATTTTTGGATGTATAGATTGAGAGTTATGAATTTTATGAGAAAAGACTATTTTAAAAGTAACTATTTATAACTCCTTGCGGTTAACTCCAAAATTGATGAAATTTTTATTGAGAGTACATCTATATAATATCGATTGTACTTGTGAATTTCGGAATTTTTGGATAAAAGTACAATTTATGATAAATGTTTAAATATTCTATTGGTTTTTGGCCATATGAAAAATAGTAAATGAATTTTTAAAATTTTTGAGAAAAATATATGTTCAATATGGGACTATTTTATGCTAAATCCCGTAAAAGAAATATTTTTAGAAGCGATTTGGTATTTTTCATGAAAATGTTCTAGTTATGAGCAAATGAATTAAATATGTTATGTGAAGTAAGAAAATTAGAAAATATGATTTTATGGTTTGAGAATCATATATGAGGTATATCTGATTTTTGATGAGGGTTTTAGTTATTGGTGATGAAATTTTATGAGTTTGGCATTTTATGATGATTAAATGCATTAATTAGTAAAGTGTAAACAATTTAATTAAATTGTTTATAAGTTTGAGAAATGATTAAAATATTATTATAATATTAATAATATTAGATTATGAGATTTCTAAGTGATTTATAACATTTGGATTAAGGTGTTATAAATATGGATATGAATTTTATTATGAAACTTTATCTTTTCGTGTCGAGGTTACTATGCGTGTATACGATCTTATGTATACGAATAATACGGGTACTATTCACGACAAATTGGTTTCTTCTCCACCAAATTATCATTGATTTATGAATCTTACTTTTGAAATTAAAACCATGTTTTGATTATATTATTTTATATAACATTCTTATAACCCTAATGATGATATTTCTCTTTGACTTGAGTGTAAAGATGGGTAGATTATTGGTATGATCATGACCATAGGTTCTCTTTGGCCGAGAGTGCAAAAGTTGAATTGTTGATGGTATGATCATGACCATTGAATTTACAATTGAATATTTTTTAGCTTAAGTGCAAAGGTGAATTGATCAACATGGTTATAATTATTGTTATATAACTTACGAAATGATTATGTATTTCTTTGATATATGAATATCTTTGGCTCGTTGTGCAAAGATGACTTGTTGATGAATATCTAAATTTAGTAGCAAAGATGAATTATTGATGAATATCTTTTGCTCGTAATGCAAAGATGACTGTTGTTGAATATCTTTAGCTTTCAGAGTGCAAAGATGAATTATTGATGAATATCTTTTGCTCGTAATGCAAAGATGACTGTTGTTGAATATCTTTGCTTTGTAGTGCAAAGATGAATTATTGATGAATATCTTTTGCTCGTAATGCAAAGATGACTGTTGTTGAATATCTTTTGCTTTGTAGTGCAAAGATGAATTATTGATGAATATCTTTGGCTCGTAATGCAAAGATGACTTTGTTGTTGAATATCTTTGCTTTGTAGTGTAAAGATGAGCTGTTGATGAATATCTTTGGCCCGTGGTGCAAAGATGAATTTATTAGTATGATTATGAGCAGAGGCGTGATTTGGTATAACCATGATCTTTGATGTTTCGGGTAAAGACAAGTGATGAAAATTATCTTCATCTCCGGATGAGAAGAGGAATTTAGAATCACAATTATAATTATGAGTTATTCATATGATTGTGGAAAGGAACCTGTTGATTGATGTTACTGAGGATAAAATATTGTTGGTGGATTTTTAACATGGAGAAGACAATAGACTTTATAGTCTATTTAACTCTTTTAATGGATTGCTTCGTTACATTTGCAACTATGGTTGAAAAGTTTTATCATCTACCATATGTTCTAAATCTACGATTCATTCTTGATGAAGACTATTGATAATTTATTTATCTTTAGTCATAATATTCTTTCTTGAGCTAGTTGTGCTCACCCTTTTGTTTCACAATTCCTTTCTGTATTAAAAGTGTATTTGGGTTGGCGGGGATAACAAGGGAATAGAAATCTAATGGTCTATAGTTGTGGAGGTTCTCCTAAAGAGTATGAAAATAATTTTATTGAGGGCTTTAGTGTGTTGTATTTTATACATCATTTAATAGTTATTTTTGGTGAATTAAATAGGGTGAAAGCGAACCCAACTTTGGAAGGGTGTTTTGTCACTATCATACAAGATGTCTAATGACATACAAACTCGTGTTATCATAAGACATGGTTGTGCTCATCCACTTCTCGAGTATATTTACAAGCACTACCTATATAATCTTGGTGTTTGTTTGGAGTATAATACCAAATTAGAGCAGTGGAGATAATGATATGTCAAGAGAAGACTCGCCATTGGGAAGAATATGATAGTAATCTTCTTGTTTTTCTTTGGGGTCTATTAGGTCAACCAAGGATAATTACGCACATATATGATATCTACCATAACCTAAAAAGCATGGCCTCCCCGTATACGAAGGTTTTCTTGAGCACTTCCCAAAGATTCTAATTTCTAAAGCAGGTTTTGACTATACCTTTATGTAAGGTGTCATTGTGACGTCTTCTGAGTTGGTATATATTTGTATCCAAACTCACAAAGATATGTGTTGTTGTATTTTGCACGACAATTGTTGTAATAAAGTTGTAGTTGTTTTTCGTACCATATATTTGGCGACTCAGAATGGGTTGGATGGAATGAACCTATTTTGGGGTTGTTATATATATATATATATATATATACACACACGGTCCGGATCAAGTGTAAGACCCCAGGTTTTTATTAAATAAAATTGAATTTTCTCTATTCATTATCTTGAAATAATAAGGAGTTAATTTGATATAATGTTTTGGTTATGAGTGAAATGTGCAAATTTTACAAAATAAGCAAGTGGTTGTAAAATATTTATTTCTGTCGGGGAATATTATTTTGGTCATGGAATATATTTTTTTGTCAGGAATATCCGTACGACGGCGCAGTCAATTGTGGGCCCATAACGGAATTACTGTCGGATGAAGAAAACGATAAAGTTTAAGTTTTTATAAATAACGGCGTAGTTGTTACCGTTAACACTGTTGGAATACCTGGTGGTTAAAATCTGAGAATACGCGTGTGGTTGCACAAGAAGATTACGGTATTACGACAAGATTATTGAATTATTGATTAAACGTAAGAAGACACTACTCAATAATTGTTACGGTGAGTTCTTGTTCAATATTTTATTGATTCAATAATTCTTTGCGTTGATATTTTATATTATTGTTGTTTCAATAATTGTCCTTCGCTTTCGAGATTTTCCATTATATCGGATCAATAATTCATATTATTTAAATAATATTATTAGATAACATTATTGGCAATGTCAAGAAAGTTCTGTCAAGGAGAGGTTTGGTCACCTAATTGCGCGCTAGTAAGGAGAAATCCTTATCGAAAAGCCCCCTCTTTCCTGGAAACGGTCTGGTTATCATAATTGTGATTCTGTAATATTATTTATGAATAATTAATTATTAATTTATATGATAAGGAAATATTTATTTGATGTGGATATAAATTATGGATTTATTTATGTGTTTATAAATGAAGGAATTAATGTTGAGGTTTTTTATCAGTATTTTGTCGGATTGGAGGTATTAAAAACTCAAATCGGTGTTCTTAAAGCTTTATTGTGTGAGTTGTAATTTTAATCCGACCGTTGGATCGTTGTGATTTTTGGATATGTTATACATATATGAGTTGAGTATATGTCCACAAATTTTGAACCGTTGAAAATTAACGCATGATTTGTTATGAATTTTAAAAGGTGTTGAAACGGTGTTGAAAAGCGTCCGTTTGTAGATTTCGGATATTTTCTGTTTAGAATTTGGAAAAACTCAAAGCTACAAAGTTGTAGAGAATTCTATTTCGTGTGGAATGGACATAAAATTTATATTTTTCTGATATACGAGCTATTTTCTATGAATTACTGAAGTTTCAGAAAAATAAAATGATTTTTATTAAATTATGGGTGGGACCCACTTTTTGGTTGGTGTTGAATGCACATGGGCTGCTGAAATTTTTAGAATTGAGGGGCTGAAGTTGTCAATAAAGCATGCGTAGAAGTTTGGTGTAAATAATAATATTATTTTATTATTTAGTCTCCTTTGGCGTTCTAACATTTTCCTATAAATAGACGCTTAGGTTAGAATTAAAAATCACACCAGAAATAAGTTTTCTTTCTCTCTAGATTATCGAGCGTATTTTTGTGAGTATTTTGATACTTGGAGAGTTGCTATTCGGTCTGCAAGTTTTCACAAGATTATATCAGAAATTTCATCAAAATGCGGTTATTTTGAGGTAAGGGATGTCATTTTCTTCTTAAATGATATTATTTTCTTTAATATCATTATGTCAAAATATTGGTGAACTTTTTAATCAAATTTGAAATTTTTTGTGTCGGGGTTACTATTCACGTATACGGCATTATTCACGAATACGACACTATTCACCGAAAAATAAAAAATTTTCTTTTTGTCCAAGATGTCTATTTTGGCTATTATCTCTAATTGTATCCATGTTTTGATCGTTATTTTTGAATTCTGCTTCACAATTGGTTATTATGAAGTATTATTGATCTTGGATAAACTGTTATACGAATCCTTAATATTTGTCCTTCTGTCTCACTGGATTCATTTTCTTTAACATATTTTTTATCATCCTCAGTCTTAAATGATGATGTTACTGAATATCTTTGGCTTGTAATGCAAAGATGAATGATTTACTGATGAATATCTTTGGCCCGTAATGCAAAGATGAACAGGTGTTGAGATGAACATGACCTACTGGTGATACAAATGAATATCTTTGGCCTGTAGTGCAAAGATGAATATTTGATTAAAGATGTATATTGATTGTTGTTACAGGGATGAAATATTGATGATGAACTTTTAAATCTTAGAAGATAGTAGAATTCATTCTCTACGTGACTCTACTAATGGATTGCTGTTTCCTCTGCAGAATATTGATCTAAAACTTGTTGTCTATTATATTCTATTAGATTTTTCCTTGTTGAAGACTAATGATAATTTGTTGTATATTATCTTAGTCATAATATTCTTTACTGGGCTAGTTGAGCTCACCCTTTTCCTTTTGTTCCATTTTTCTTCTCAGGAGGTGAGAACATAGCAGGATCGAGTCGCGGTATGGAGTAATGGTTCTAGAAAGATGTTTTAACAGTCCTCACTATTTCTGTAAAATAGTGTATGAATAATTATAATGAGGACTTATTTGAGTGTTGATATTGTCTAGAAGACAATATTTGTATTTAAACTCACAGTATGTGTTGTCGTATTTTACACGACATTTGTATTATTGAAGTTGTAGTTTGCTTTCTGTACCATGTATTTGGCGACTTAGAATGGATGTTGTATACCTATTTTGGGGGCGTCACACCCGGCGAAGGTTCGGTCATACAACCGTCGTCTATAGTTTTAGCGACGCTATATGTTGTCCGTCACTAAAAGTATAGACGACGGTTGTATGACCGAAACCGTCGCTGGGTCCGTCGCTAAAGGAGAATGAGCACGGGTGAGTAAAATAAGGGGTATGCACTTGATCCTTGCTCTCTCTCTCTCTCTCTCTCTCTCTCTCTCTCTCTTTCTCTCATTCTCTCTTTCTATATATATATATATATAATGTTAAAGCTAATTTGTATTAGCATCATATTTATAAATTGTATAACACATTAAAAAAATGCTTAAATATAAATAACTACCCTAAACTATTAATCTTTTTTCACTTCGATGATTAAACTTTTAATTTTTTCAATCAGATCATTAAACTATAATTTTTTTCACTTTTATTCAATTGAACTTGTCACATCATAAATTGATGGCGTGACCCCGCTGGCTAGGCTAATCAATATGTACGTGTAATTAAAAATTAGTCTTAAATATAAATTATTAACCTGAACTATTGACCTTTTTCCACTTTGGTGATCGATCTTTTAATTTTTTCAATCAGGTGATTAAACTATTAATTTTTACTACTTTGGTTCAATTGAAGTTGTCACGTTATAAATTGATGACGTGACTTTAACACTTAAGATGTGACTGATGATATGTTAAATTAAACAATATATATTTATTTTATAATAAGTTTAAATCATTTTATAAAAACTAAATAGGCATAAATGTAATATTATATTATAATTTAATAACAAAAACTAAAATAATTTAAAAATGAAATATCTATTTAAGAGGTTTGTTTTTATTTGAAAAAAGAACTAAATAATAATTATGAAAAATATAACTTATTACTATCATTAACACCTAGAATTTCAAACAAAACATAAGGGGAAAAACTATTTTTGTAACTAATTATTAGACATCATCTTATTTACAACTATTATTAACTATTTCCCACAAAATAAAAAATGGTATAATTTACACATAATCATATTAATCTGTGTACTTGAACTCTTAGTTAATAGTGAAAACCAATTAAAAACTAGTAATTAAAAAGTAAATAACTCTCACCATTTTGCCTTTTGGAACCCACCATCTTCAACTTCAATTGAACTAAAGTGAAAAAAATAAAGAATCGATTATCAAAGTAGAAAAAGATCAATAGTTCATGATAGTTTTTTTATTTAAGCCTAATTTTTAATAAATCCTCTACAAATTAATAAAGTTTGGGAAAAAACCAAATATATTATTTTAATTATGTTTTTAGAGTAAACATATATTTAACAATATTTTTATATTTATTTTAATGATATTTTGAATTTTCAGTTACACTTATTATTACTCTCATAACATAATTAGCACTCTAACATTATCAATAGCCTTTTAAATTGTCAAAAATTGCCATTAACTTAAATTTTGGTTAGTGTTTTATTGTTATTGGTGAAGTTAATAGACGTTTATGTGAAGTAAAATATCCATAAATTAAGTTTGCTATAAAGTTTTATTGATTTAGGTATATTGTGAGAAGAACTATGAAAACATTATTTTTAGGAAGAAAAAATGTTGGCTTCTCAATAAGCGAGTTGAACAGAAACGAATAGAGAGGTGTTCAAATTCGACTCGAAATGTTAAATTTATACTCAAATTCGAATTGTATTTGAAAATTTCTACTCAAATTCGACTCGACTCGACTCGAATATTTATTATTTGAATTCGATCCGACTTAGATTAAATTATATTTAAACTACTCGCGAGCTTCAAATTCAAACTCAAATTCGAGTCTCCATATAATAACTAGCTTTATAATAAATATAATTATAAATTGAATTTGTTATTTTACTTAGAAATGAGAAAATATATTTACTATTACACTATACAAATATAAAATCATAATTAAAATTAAAAACAAAACAAAATAATAATTAATTATCTTAATTTGATTTAATTTTGTATATATTATAAGGGAATGTATATATCGAGTGTCTAATTGAATCTGTATCACTACTAGAAAAACAAGAATACGTGACAGAATTTTGTAAGAGTTTTTAAAAACAATCATAAAAGATAGTTGTGACGCCCCCAAAATAGGTATACATCACCCATCTTGGGTCTCCAAATACATGGTACTGAATACAAATACAAACTTAATTATACAACATGAGCTGAGAGGTTTTACACGAATATTGTCTTCTAGACAGTATTCAAACTCAAATAGAGTCCTCATTACATTTATTATCACACTATTTAACAGAATAGTGAGGACTACTAATGCTATCATCTAGATCGTCACTCCGTTCTCCGACTAGTCCCAGCTATATTCTCATTTTCTGAAGAGAACAATGAAAGCAAATGGTGAGCTCAACTAGTCCAGTAAGAAATATTATGACTAAGTTAATGCAGAATAAATTATCATTAGCCTTCAACAGTGTTAAACTGATAAAATAAAATAAACATCAAGTTTAACTGCAGCGGAACAAGCAATCCATTAGAAGAGTCAAGTAGAGCATGTTATCTACTATCTTTTATGATTTTAAAAGATTTTCATCAACTTTATCGCTGAGACTCAGCTTAATAAATAAACCACATCATCGAATCATCCCTACACCACGGCCAAGGATATTCATGTAATCATCAATGGTTATGACTATACCGAATAATCCCTGGTCATAATCATACCAACAACTGTCCATCAATGAACTACAGGCCAATGAGGACTTTTACCACATCATTTGTAACATTACGGGTCATGATTATACCGAATGATCCCTGGTCATAATCATACCAATCAACAGTTCATCTATGCATGTAAGCCAAAAATGACTTTCATCACAATATAAGCATGAGGATGATGACAATGATATAAGAATTCAATAAAATAAGTGCAAGGATAAATTTTAAAGACTTTAATAATTTAATTTATCCAGAATTCAATAATGTTCAAATTGCCAACATGATACTGCCTTGTGGAGTAAAATTCAAGAATAACTTTCATATATCAAAAATAATTTGGACAGGGGAAAAAAATATTTTTCGGGTGAATAGTACCCCGTGAATAATACTTCGGGAATAGTACCCTGTGAATAGTATCCCGACATGAAAAGTGCCCCAAATACCCTAGTGAATAATATTCGGGTGAATAGTAATCGGGTGAATAGTAACCCGTGAATAGTAACTCGTGAATAGTACTCCGGCATGAAAAGTGCCCCGAATACCCGAGTGAATAATATTTGAGTGAATAGTAACCGGGTGAATAGTAACCCGTACATAGTAACTCATGAATAGTATTTCGGCATGAAACGATCAATAATTATCGAGAAAGCTCATAATAATATTTCTATGAAAAGATATTGGATGAAGCGCAAATATCAAGGATATTCTACTAATTTCATGGAGTATAGAAGCAATACTTTAATAGAATGAGGATATAATCAGGAATATAAAATGAAATAATATTACTCACATACTACAGAGTATGGAAGAAAATATTATTTCTACGAATACTGAAAAGTATAATATCCCTTACCTCAGAAGAAGACTGGATACTGGAATAGTGAGGTAGCAGACTTCTCTTCTTCTTTCTCTCTATAGATTCTCTCTCTATAATTGCTCTTGTGAGACTTAGTGAATTGGTGAGAATGATGGAAGAATGAGCTTCTATTTATAGGAAAATATAGTTTCGATAATTGCACGTTTTGGGGCTCGAAATATTACAGTATAATACCTTCATCTTTTCCTTCATTTTTAATTTAGTCTTGCAAGTATTATCAAAATTGCACCACCTCCCATAATAGTACATCATGTGAATCAATAGTTCAATCATGTGAATCAATAGTTCTATACATGTGAAAATACGAATTACAGTATAGTACCTCTATCTATACCTCCATTTTTAACTTAGTCATGCAAGTATTATCAATCTTGCACCACCTCCCCTAATAGTACATGAATGTGAATCAATAGTACACAAATGTGAACAAATAGTTATAAGCATGTGAATTAATAGCAATTAATTGCTCATTTATCCGATTAATTACCTAATTGATCAATATAACTTCCAGACATCAATTATTATCGAAATAAATGTCGATTTCCACTAACACTAATAATCCTGACACAATAAAACTATCAACTTCATCTTTAATCAATACGAACTTATTCATCATTAATATTATAACTCACAATATTTAACAACCAGGTCGTTCCCAGGAAAGAGGGGGCTTTCCGATAAGGATTTCTCCTTATTGGCGCGCAATTAGGTGACCAAACCTCTCTTTAACAGAACTTCTAGACATTGTCTGTGACGCCCCCAAAATAGGTATACATCACCCATCTTGAGTCGCCAAATACATGGTATAGAATACAAATACAAACTTAATTATACAAACGTAGTGTAATATACGACAAAACATTGCTGAGAGTTTAAACATGAATTTTGCCTTCTAGACAATATCCACTCTCAAATAGAGTCCTCATTATATTTATTATCACACTATTTTATAGAACAGTGAGGACTACTATAACACCATCTCGGACCATCACTTCGTTCCCCGACTAATCCCAGCTACGTTCTCATTTCCGGAAGAGAACAATGAAAGCAAAAAGGTGAGCTCAACTAGCCCAGTAAGAAATATTATGACTAAGATAATGCAGAATAAATTATCATTAGTCTTCAATAATGTTAAACTGATAAAATATAATAGACATCAAATTTAACTGCAGCGGAATAAGCAATCCATTAGAAGAGTCAAGTAGAGTATGATATCAACTATCTTCTATGATTTAAAATATTTTCATCAATTTTTATCATTTGAGACTCAAACAATAAATAAACCACATCATCGAGTCATCCACGCACTACGGGCCAAGGATATTCATTAAATCATCAATGGTCGCATGACTATAGAATAATCCCCGGTCATAATCATACCAAAAACTGTCCATCAATGCACTACAGGCCACTGAGGACTTTTACCACATCATTTATAACATTACAGGTCATGATTATACCGAATAATCCCTGGTCATAATCATATCGCCATGCGGTAATCCATGTAGACAGATTATTTCCACAATTTAATAAGGAATGAATACAAAGGATCATTCACCATGCATGCGGTAATCCACATAGACAAGTTATTCCAACAGAATAATAAAGAATGGAACCAGGTCATATGTAATCCGCATGCAGACGGGATATTCCAACGAGAATAATAAAGAATGGAAACCGGTCATGCATAATCCGCTTGCATGCGAGGATATTACGATAGAATAATAAAGAATGGAACTGTGTCGTACGCGTAATCCGCATGCATGTGATATTCCAGCGAGAATAATAAAGAATGGAATAACAATGAGAATTCAACAGCATGCGATAGAATGCATGCATGACGGAGTTATTCCAACAGAATAATAAAGAATGGAACCAGTCACACGTAATCCGATGACATGGATATTCCGGCGAATAATAAAGAATGGAATAACAACAGAATTCACCGGGCATGCGATAGATCAAGACGCATGCATGGTTATTCCAATGAATAATAAAGAATGGAATAATGGAAGAATTTCACCATGTATGCGATTTACAGCATGTAAGCGGAGTTATTTCGACATAATAATAAAGAATGGAATAACAGTTCTTACGAGTATTTGAAAGAAAATAATTCTCTTCATGAATACGAAAGAAATAATACCCCTTACCTTAGAAAGAAGAGTATTCTGACTGGTAGGGTGAGGATATTCTTGAAGAAATCTTATACTGTTTTCTACGCTCAAAGCTTTCTTAAACTCTAAAGAAATACGCTCAAGATTATAGAAGAAGAATTCTCTGAATTTCTGGTGTGATTTTCCATTCTAACTAAGCATCCTATTTATAGGAGAATGTAAATGATACTATGCAATAAAATATATATATATATATATATATATTTATATATTTTATTTAAAATCTAATAAAACAAATAACTTTATAAAAGTATTACATTTTATATAAAAAGATTTTACTATGCAAAACACTATATCTGTGCACTATGCATAATAAAATATATTATATTCTATTTATAATCTAATAAAATAAATAACTTTATAAAAGTATTCTATTTTATATAAAAAGATTTTACTATGCCAACACTATATGTAGGCTTATATGCAAAACACTATGCATAATAAAATATAATATATTCTATTTATAATCTAATAAAATAAATAACTTTATAAAAATATTACATTTTATATAAAGAGTTTTCTGTTTTATTACATTTATAATAATAATAAAACAAAATTCATCATCATTATTATAATTCACACTATTAATCGACCCGATTCGTTCCCCAAGAAAGAGGGGGCTTTCAATAAGGATTTCTCCTATTGGCGCCGCAATTAGGTGACCAAACCTCTCCTGGCGTAACTTCTAGACATCGTCAATATTGCAAATAATAATATGAGTAACTTTGTCGCCTCAATTATTGATTTAATAATATATAAAATATTGACAATAATTGAAATCAAATTAACGCGACATACTTACGTAGCGATCGATAAACGCAACCACAGCGTAGACAGTCTATAAGCTCAACGGTTTTAACTTAATCGAGGATTTCATAAAAAATGGACCAACTACGATAAAATCAAGGGTTGATGATTTTCGTCACGGATATTTCCGACAAAAGAAATCTTCATCGATATTCTTGCTTCAAAATTTATAAATAACCACTAATTATAACTCTTGAACCAAATTCACACATAATATTAAAAAATATTTCAAGAAATTTAAATCTTTATTCATAAAATCGATCTCCCTCCTTATGAAAGTATACGTGCATACACTGGTATGCCCTAAGAGATGAGGCTTGACTTCATTTGATTCTTTAACTTTTATCGATTTGAAACGATCTTTCTTATCGATTTTACGTATCTCCTCATCGTTAAATCTTACTCGCTATCTTCTAGTTTATCTTCACGTGGTCCACATATTTCGTAACATCGTCGTTGAACCTTGCGACACGTCCGGATTACATTTTACGGTTCTACTTAATCGAGGATTTCAAATGGACCAATTAAATCGAGGGTTGAGATTTCTTTTTCGGTGCCTCTTGAACCTTCTTGTTAATGTGAGATTTGTTTGAAAAATAAGTATCGAAAAAGGTCCCGTATATTGCTATATTGGGTCTCTAGAGTCTCTTGTCGACGTCCAGGATTTTTAAGTTACTTGTTTTTTGGTGTTCTCGTGTTAATGTGAGATTTGTTTGAAAAAATAAGTGAAAAAGGTCAAACATGTATATTGTCGACGATTTGACTTTAAAGTCGCCGGTTGGTGTATTTATTCGTTGCACCAACGCAACCAAAAAAGGTTTGCACATTGACTCGATGATTTGACACTGCTAAACGGGTCTGTGAAACCGAGATTCATTTAGGTTCGGGGGCTTGATTATGCGGAGGGAAGGTGTTAAGCACCCCCCGACATCCGTGTTACCACGGTGATCGCCACTTTTCAAAGAAACTATTATATAAATGTGTGTGTGTGTGGATCAATGTGCAATTATTTGGAAGTAGTGCTGTACCTCGTTCGCACCTATATACATAGGGTTTGATTTTATAGAAAAATTCAGTTTTAAACAAGATATATCAATGACGTTTTTTAAAAAAGGTTTTTCAAACCCTGTGCTCAATAGCAAATGAGGCCTTTGATACTTTCATTTTATTATTAAATATTCGGCTTGTTTGCTTTTATTTTCGAGATGCGAAGTATTCTCGAGAAAATAATATACAGAAGTGCCGAACTCCTCATGGGCATGACAGCCATCCAAGAAAATTCAGACACTGTAAATAATGTACAAGCTGCTCACAGCTGAAAAATGTCCATCATGGGAACCAAATCTAGATTCAGTAGATTGAATCTGTGATCACATGATTACGAGGCTCACATGATACTGCAATTTGTATGGAAAGCAGTAAGCAGTTATATATATAAAAACTGTAAATATATATATAAAGATAGGATCAACCACCACGAAATAACTCCATGGGGGATCGAAAATGTAAATATATAAAAGCGGTAAATATATATATATGGACATGATCAACCTCCACGAAGTAAACTCCAGGTGGGACAAAATGTAAATAAAGTCGTAAAAGTGATCAATCGCCACGAAGTAAACTCAGCAGACGAAATAAATGTAAATAAAGTCATAAAAGGCCAATAAGTAAACTCTGGATGATAGAAATGTATATATATATATATATATATATATATATATATATATATAAATATATATATATAAATATATATAGTAAATAGGATGTGAATCTAGGCTCATTGGATATGTTCGATAACAATTATATATATAAGTATATATATATAAAAGCGAATAAATGCATAGGATGTAAAATCTGTGCTCAATGATATATCCCGACAACAATTATATATATATATATATATATATATATATATATATATATATATATATAAGCAATAAACTCTCGCATCAAGTTCAGGCTCAATCGAGGCATAACTCGATATTGTTAGTCCATATATATAAATATATATATATATAGTATATATATACAGAGATGAAATGAAAACCACGGACCGAAGTAAAGAAAGCGCGCACAAACACGACTCTCAAATGTGTATAACAAGTGTGTGCTAATATGAGAAGAAGGCTTTATATAATGTGAGAAGGCTTACACGATACAATGCAAAAGTAGACTTCTATGACTTTAAATGGATAAACAATCAGCTCCCAACGGATAAAAGATAGCTATATGTGAGCTAACAAGTGTTTAAAGATGAGAAAACACTCAAAAGATGTGTATACAGAGTAAAATGGACAGGGCTTCATCGCCTTTTTCTCTCATTCTCTTCTTTAAATGGCTGACTCCAAGGCTCATATTTATAGATGGATGGCCGCAGTACACTGCAGAGTAGCGCATGCTTGTACTATGACTAGTCGTGGTGCATCCGAGCCTTGCGGGTCCTGTCATCTCGAAGTATGTGTACTTATGCACTATAATATCCGCTCGAACTTACAAAACTTCAATCCGAGCATCCGAACAAGGTATATCTGACCTTCTTTGACCGTTTGTGTGTCGAGAGTTCTGTGAAATGAAATAGATTAGAGGTTATGACGAAGTCGGGAAGAGGGTTTATGCCCATGGTCTTCAAGCTTTAAATTCTATCCAAAGTACTGCCACGCGTAATAGTCACTCGGGATTGTTACTCCTCGGTTCTTGTGGGACATTGTTGGATGTATGTATGTATGAAGTGTTGAGACGGCACGCAAGTGTTGAAGGGGCAAGATGATGTTTGACTCTTCGCTGGGGTTATCGCCGGTTTGAGTTGAAAGTAGATGTTGCTCAGGGTTACATCTGAGATTGGACTACTTGTTGGTATGCCGCGATATCATCTTGTGAGAGAAAATTTTGAGGCGGTAAGACGACGTTTTGACTCCTTACCGGGGTTATTGCCGGTTTGAGCGGAAAACAGACGTTGCTCAAGGTTACATCTGAGATTGGACTACCTGTTTGTATGCCTCACTATCATCTGTGGGTGTGCCTGTCTGCCCGTTGTTAGCTCCGGGTCTGAGGTATGAGTGCCTCGACAGGAGGTTTGAGCTTGAAGCTGATCGCATGTGTTTGACACAAACAATTCTGGAGTTATCGTCGAAATTGCAAAAGCATTCCTTGGGGCTATCACCAAGGATGGAGTCACCACTCCCAATGTTGTTTCTAGGACTGGAACTGAATGTCACGGTGTTATCGCCGAGAGATGTAATCATCTCTCGGTGTTATTCTTTGGGTCTTTTGATTTGCATACCTGGGGGTTATTTCCGAGATTGGAAATGACATTCCCAGTTTATGTTCCGGGTTGGAACTGATGCTCCCAGTTTGTGTTCCGGGTTGGAACAGATGTTCCCGGTTTGTGTTCCGGGTTGTAACTGAACTTCAGGTAATATTCAGAATGGATGTCAGCTGTCTTCCAGGGTTATCTCTGAAATACGAATATGCCCTCCTGCAATGTCAGTAACAGGCGTGTATAAAATTTCGAGTGTCTACAGATGCCCCTCTTTATCATATTCATGCAATGCAAGGCATGGATAGAATAAAGAATCCTAGACACTTGAAATGTAAGCAAGATAAACATGATGCTATATGCAGCAACATGATGCAAATGTATGATGTATGATTGTCAAGTAATCCTGTTGGGATGACAATCAGTGATGGCTTGGACATGCGATCCAAGTCTCCAAGGATATTGACGTTGGGGCTATCACCAAAGTCTTTAATCCTAGACACTGGCTTATATTCCATAGAGGTACCTCTTGTTTGAGGATGTGGGGATAAATATATTTGAGGATGTGTATAACATATTCCCTCATTCTTGAGTTATCGCCACCAGCTTTGTCGTCGTCAGGGTTGCCCGACCTTCGTTGATGTGTGTATCACCGGATAAATCCCTGCTGGGTGTATTTTCAAGGTTGTTTGACCTTCATTGATGTATGTGTCAATGGTAGCATTGCGTTTTAACCCCCGCCAGGGATACGTGGATGAGTTGCTTCGATGGGTTTACTTGCCATCGGCTGACATAACGTCAAGGTTGCTTGACCTTCATTGATGTGTGTATCAATGGTTGCATTGCGTTGTAACCCCCGCCGGGGATACGTAGATGCTTGAAAGATGTGCGTTGCGACCCCCGCTGGGGATACTTTATCAGTTTGTAACTTCGGCGTTGTAACCCCCGCCGGGGAGGTTTGGTATTTCATGGTTTTACGTTGTAACCCCCACCGGGGAGGTTTAGGGTTGTGACCCTGCAAATGACGGCATCGAACGTTTATGGGGTATTACCAAGCATGATCTGTGAAAGCTGAGCTTATTGGTATAGTATACCCTGCATTCGGGCGAATACCATTGAGACGACGGGAGTTTAACTCTGACCAAAAAGAAACCAGGATTTCAGGCTATTTCGCTCAATCGCGTAGCATTTTTATTCTTGATTTAGCCTTTTCAGCTTGTGAGACCTTCTTTACAACTCTAACTGGAGTGAGCCGGAGGTGTGGGACCCATGTAGAAGTGCCGCAGGTACACCTGCAGGAGCCGCAATTGAGCTTGCATCCAACTGTGCCTATGTATAGGCCAATGGTTGCTTTCATAAGTCATTTTCAAGTTGCGCATCGAAGGAAATCTGAGAGTTCTTCTTCAGATCTGCTGAGTTCAGACAACTTTTTGCATATTCTGCCACCGTACAAACGTTCTTCACTGTCCTGGTAATGTATGCATGTATTTTTTCCAGTTTCTATCCGTTGGAAAATGACTTATCACATGAAATGAATTTAGACACATAGTAGTGAATATGCATGCTGATATGACTTGATAAAAATATTCAACATAGCAAATGTTAGTATTAAACCATGCTGAACATAATGATGTGAAAAAAATTTGACTTTTGAAACAGTCAAATTGGCACCTTTTATTGTCATTTCTTATCCTATCTGAGGACAAATGAGTAAAGGTAGAAAAGCAAAATAATCCTGGTAATTAGACTACACTTACGAATTTTTTACTGTGATATGATTAATGCATATAGGATGTATATGATCGTGTATAGGTAAAAGCATCGAATGGCCACCTAGTCATGCCTATGTGTGCGTGTGGATAGTCCCATTTACAAAGGGGCTATGGCAAAATTTTCCCAAAATGTAGGTATTGGGTAGTCATGCATTTTTAACTCTACTGTAGATGTATGTTAAAACAATGCATTTTGAAAAGCTCCAGGTAAGAAATTACCATACCCTTTCTGAAGCGATTTGGAGACTTGTTGTCTAGATATTATGGATCCGAATCAGCCGAGTAGTTCCCACAGGACCACTTCTGGTGTACGGAGGAGAGCTTCTGAAGAGCCTCAACGTCGTTCTGTCAGACAGCCTCGTCGTTTAGTGGAGGCGGTGATACGTCCTATTCGGGTTGAAGTGCCGAATGTTGAGGACAAGGAGGAGGATGTACCGATCGAGGTTCCTGCTCCTGCTGTACGTGTTCCCCGTAGGGAATTTCCAGGTATTCAAGTGGCGAACCACGATCTTCGTGGTGACTTGAGTAGGCATCCTTCAAAGATATACCGCACACAAACGAGGTATGAAGTTAGATCTTTAATCTTCCTTATTTCCTATTGATGAGGAGTCAATGATGATGTTAAGGATTACGATGTTGATTTGCATTTGATGAGGAGGTCGGTTTAGCATCCACTATGACCTCGAGCCTCATATGATGATCGGTTTAGCATCCACAGGATGGGGATTTGGGATGTTCTTCTCCATTCTACCCCGTCGTTGTCCCTGGGGTTACCTCAGGGCATTGTCTGAGCGGTGGTTTCACTAGACTCAGTCACTCCATTTGTTGGACTGTGAGGTGATGATGATGCCGATGGATTGGTGGTTTATCACAGGTATGGAGTTTGGAGGGATCCAGTGCCTTGCACGGCGGATATTACCCCTACTGCCATCAGATCCTTGTTGGGAGTTCCAGCGGAGGCGCTCAAGGGCAGGACTGTTCGTACGGGTCCTTTGAGCGTAGATGCTATGAGCGGGCTGTTGAGTGAGCCCATACCTGATGATGTGAGAGTCAAGGATCACATTCTTCGGTGATTGTTCCTGATGATCATTAGAGGCTGCTTCATAACAGATAATTCCGCTATGGTGTCCTTCGCTTTGATCCATGCCACTCGACACGTGGACTGTATAGGAGAGTATGATTGGGGTTCCTACACCTTTTCCTATTTCCTCAGGGGAATGCGCATGCGATCGCAGGGCTTGACTGAGGCATGGTTAGGATTCTACCCATTTCTGCTGGTGAGTGTTTCTCTTGTCTTTTTCCATGTATAGGTTAAGAGTGTTGACTGACAGCAGAAGTTTGCCTTTGTGTTGGCAGTTTTGGGCCTATGAGAGACTTCCCTGTTTGCATCCTATGAGCGTGTTAGGTTTAGATACTTATCCACGAGGATGGAGATGGCATCATTCCATACTGGCGGAGGTCCCTGTTGCTGAGGGTTTCACTCATTGTCGCCTACACCTGGAGTTGTTGACAACCGATGTCATCACATGGATTCCCAACTCTGGAGAGCATTTGGGAGTTGGTTTTGAGGAGGGGTACCCGACTGGAGTAGAGTACGTCATTTTCAACCGCAGGATTCCTCTCTTCATAGATGGAGGATGAGAGCTCTATTTAGGAGAAGCGTCTTTATTAGGAGCACTACAGAGAGATCCAGATGCCGATCTTTGCCCCGCCAAAGCGTTATTGCTTTGTTTCAGTAGTCACCCGTCATTGACATCCCATTGATGGGGATTGAAGGTTTTACATTGTCGAGGCCCCCGGTCTCGTGGAGATGTTCTAGCATTGGTGGATCCTCGTTACTATTGGAGCTCGGCACTGCGCCTTACACGGTTTATGGAGGATATGGTTCCGTGATCCGTGATGATGATGGATTGGCTAGCTTTGTGTCGAGAGATCCGACTCATGTGACATAGATTGATGTGATTAACTTCAAAGAATTGGACCCGGTCACATCTTTTCATTCGGCATTTGGCAAGAGATCCTTGAGGCGGATACTTTTGATCCTTTGACTCGCTGGCTGGCCCCGGGTGACCCATATGACTTTTTTACGGCAGATCCTCCTCCTCAGATCGACCGACATCCCCCGTAGATAGAGATCCAGTGACTCAAGAGGAGTTACATCAGGTGGACAGAATCGATGATGTAGACATCGACACCATTGACTTTTTCTAATGTATTTTTCGCTATCTCTTTTGATAGGCTCTCTCATAGTCATGGGTAGCTTCGCCCATTCTCGCTATATCTTTTTCTGTTAGATGTTGGTTTACCATTATATATTTTAGTCATCTGAGAGATGTATTAGATGATGATATACTTAGGAATATATGTACAGTTTTCCATTCCCTATATCATATTGCCATCTATTGTATCATGCATGTTATTATGTTATGCATATATATGTATGTCCAGAGATATTCAGCATTGACCCTTGGATGGTCTTATGACACGGCCCGTACAGATGTCTTCTTCGACAGTTAGCCGTATTGATTATACCCCACCATTTTTGGTGGTATCTGGTATGCGCTCATGGTATGATAGTATATCACCATCAGACATGGTGATCGTAGATGATTTGCTACAACATACTATGACCCTGTTGATGTTTCAGGTTCCCACAGGATTTGTAGAGGGTATGCTAGAGCATTGGGTATCGGAGAGGCAGGTTTTCCGATTTGAGACCCAGGAGTTGACTCCTACTTTGGAGGAGTATGCACGGTTGACGATGCTGCCGCTGGACAGACCTTGCTTGCATATGGCTATTGGAGACATGAGCAGAGCGATTCATGACCCTCCTTTGGATTGAGACGTAGAGTGGTCGGGACGAGATTACATCCGGCCATGTGATATTCCAGCGTTTCCTGTTTAACAGGTTTGGCTCTGAGGATAGCTATGCACGGCATTCCGGGGATTTCACCACACCGGAGGACCATTGGCGTTCATCCGTGAATAGATATCGCTTCTATGTGTATTTACATACGTCTTCATGCCACGCATACATGGATGAGCTGGATATCGGCGTCATTATGGCAGTGAGAGCTCTCAGGGAGGGTCATACCATTGTACTAATGATCATTGCAGAGACTCTAAGGTCGCTACATCTCATCGCACTTATCCAAAGAGTGTTTCTGTGTAGCTCTATTCATGCTTATATGTGTGGTTTATGTCACACTTGAGACCGATTGGCACATTTAGACGGCAGGGGTTTTGTTTTACTCATGATATAGCCATGTCATACTCCTTCCAGCCTGCGGAGTGTATAGATGCTGCATCGTGATCAGCTTTTCTGGCAGGGATTAGGGATCCGTTTGCCATATTGCCGTGTTTAGGGCTTAGTTCACCCTACAACTTCATTACTCATGCTCCAGGCATGGATTATCTCCCTCTAGCTAGTTTGAGGGGCATGATTACTTACCACCCATTGGCCATTATGTGTCAGTTTGACCAGTTTCAGGATTTTCATCCATATGAGGGGGCAGTGAGTTAGTGCTTCGCTTTACACCATTTATCAGCGGAGGACAGATCCAGTCAGTATGCTCTTTGGGATCGATCACGGTCGGTGAGTTTTTCTCGTCAATCATCCAGTTGTTCTCACAGAGTATTCGCATGGATGGACAGAGAGCGTAGTAGTATCCAGATCCACGGTGGATTGATTTCGACGATGAGGAGCCTATAGAGGAGGCTATTATTCCCATCGATGATTTGACTGCTGGGCTGCCAGCATTTGTGATGGATTCTCCCACCCCGAGTGCCACTGTTACTCAGTATTTGGCACAACATTTGGAACAGAGCTTACATCTGATGACCTATGATAAAGATCAGGCTAGGGCCGCGATGTTGACAGCTCTTGTTGAGAGAGACGCCGCTCTATTAGAGAGGGATGAGGCTATATTAGCCAGGAATGCACTGATTGGGGAGCGGGATGCCGCCTTATCTGCTAGGGATGTGACCATTGCAGATAGTACTTCAGTTAGATCCCAGATGACTGTTAGTCTTGCCGACATGAGTGCTTACATTGATGAGAATTATGCCACCATGCAATTAGCCTCTAATATGCTAGCTCATGTAGATACCCTTGGGCAGGAGCTTGCAGCTCTACCTCCGTCTTCAGAGAGGGATGCTATGTTAGATCTGATAGTCTGCATACACACAGATCTGTAGATAGCTTTGTATTTTCCTGCACAGACTAGCTTAGCCATTTTTTCATGTACAACACATATGTATATATCAAACAGTATTATGTATGGCAGGGAAATATATTTTGATTCACTTCCCTTTTAGTTATGCCTTGATACTTGCTTGATATTTGCCTATTTCTTCAGGGCCTTATGATCTTGATGCATTCTAAACTTATCCTTGATAGATGGACATTGAGACGTCGCAAGATCTTTCAGAACGGATCATTGATTTCTGTAAATCCCTACCATTTTTGGTGTCTTGGGACTGGTATCTGTATGGAAAAGTGGAGAGGAGGGTAGTTTCTTCCTCTCGAGATCGACCGCACACACGATGGTCGCCAAGATTTCTATTTGTGAGAAGCCTAGTTAATTCCATCTCTTATGGGTTGGTATTGCTCTTTGAGGCATGATCATGACTTAGATGGTCACCGAATCTTCTATTTGTGAGAAGAGGTTGGGTAATTCTATCCCTTTGATCTCAAACCGATGAAATGTGGCGAATTGAAGGTTGATCCGAGTACCGTGTGACAAGAATTTTTGTTCTGGTAGGGGTTAGACTGAACCATAAATGGTCGCCTACATATTCTATTGAAGTGGAGATCAAGTCTGCGTGTAGTTCGAACTCGGTGTAAGAGGTTCAACAATGTGAATGTGAAAAGCGAGATGGGTGTAGAAATTTTTTTTTTTGTTTTTGTAGAGAAAGGAAAAAATGTTTTTTGTTGTTTTTTATTATTGACCAAGGGCCATATAGAATATGGTTGCCTACGTACTCCTATTGAAGAGGAGATCAAGTCGACGTAGTTCGCCCCTTAGGACGAATCGCAGCTGAAGAAAAAGCGTGAATCCCATGTGCAGGCTATACTGCGGGGAGAAGAAAGTTTGATCCCATAATGGGGACAAACTGTAAGTGTGGAAAATTTTTGATCCCGTCCTCAAGACAAACTGCAAGCGTAGAAAAGTTTAATCCCGTCTTCAGGATAAACTGCAAGTGTGAAAGGTTCAATCTCGTCTTCAGGATAATCGAAATTGTGAAAGGTTAAATCCCATCTTCAGGATAACCGAAATTGTATGGAAGGTTTGAAAAGAAGTGATACCAGGCTGCTGGTTTGAAGTGTATGTTTCCCTGAGGGGCAGAAGAGTATGCAAAAAGAGAGGGTTCAAAACCGGAATGACTGGTGATTTGATTATCAAAACCAGGATGTTTGTTTGATGGTAACTTCAGACATAGTACCGTTTCACGGTGTCCGAGTTGATAAGCTATGGAAATTCATCGCCATCCATTTCCTGCAATCTGAGAGCACCTCCTGTCAATACCTCCTTGACAACAAATGGGCCTTCCCAGTTAGGAGCGAATTTTCCCTTAGATTGATCTTGGTTGTCAATGATCTTCTTCAAAACCAAGTCATGTTGTTTGAATTGCCTTAGTTAGACTTTTCTGTTGTAGGATTGTGCGATCCTTTGCTAATATAACTGACCATGGAAGATAGCCGCGGATCGCCTTTCGTCTATCAAAGACAATTGGTGATACCTATCTTGTACCCATTGGTCTTCACCCAACTAAGCATCCATCAATACTCTGAGGGATTCCATTTCCACCTCTATGGGGAGCACTGCTTCCATCCCATAAACTAATGAGTAAGGGGTTGCCCCAGTGGAAACACACATGAAAGTTCTGTAGGCTAATAAATTCAGAGGCAAGAGGTCAGGCCATCCTTTGTGATTGGCGGACATTTTCTGCATGATCTTTTTGATGTTTTTATTAACCGCTTCAACAACACCATTCATCTTTGGACGGTAGATGACAGAATTGAGGTGTTTGATATGGAATTTTTTGCATAACTCCTCCATCATTTTGTTGTTGAGGTTCTTAGCATTGTCTGACACAATTCCCTCTGGTTGTCCATATCGACAAACAACATTGTTTCTGATGAAAGCAATGATGACTTCTTTAGTAACGCTTGGGAAGGAGGCTGCTTCTACCCATTTGGTGAAGTAGTCGATCATGGTGAATATAAATCGATATCCATTACTGGATTTGGGCTCGATGGGCCCGATCACGTCCATTCCCCACATTAAGAAGGACTATGGCGAACTCATATTGTGGAGTTCTCTTGGAGGGGCGTGGATAGCATTCCCATGAATCTGACATTGATAGCACCTCTTGACGTGATCATCACAGTCAGCTTTGAGTGTAAGCCAATAATGCCCCGTTCTGAGGATCTTCTTGACAAGTAGGGATCCGCTCATGTGAGGACCACATACTCCACCATGGATCTCATCCATGAGTCTCTGAGCTTGATCTTTATCTAGACATCTGAGGAGAACTAATCCAACATCTCTTTTGTAGAGTGCATCTCCGCTCAGGTAGAATTTCATAGCAAGTCGATGAATCCGCCTCTTCTCAGTTAGGCTCGCCTCAGCGGGTGTAGATCCATCTCGCAGATACTCCTTGATGTGTTGATACCAAGGATTGTGGATGGGAGGTAGCTCATTCGATACTTCTCCAACGTAATTCCCATAGACTGGGGCTTTTTGCAGAGTAAACGTGATGCTTGGCATGTTTTCCTTGTCAGGTATGTAAACCAAGGAGGCCAACGCTATAACGCATCGCAAAATCATTCCTATTACGAGGAATGTGTAGAAAGGAGATTTCTTTGAACTCCAAAGCCATCTGTAGAACTTGCCGATGGTAAGGTAGAAAATGTAATTCTTTGGTTTGATAGATTCCCGTGGATTGTCTGATTATCAATTTGGAATCCCCAAAGATAGTTAACCGCCCGATGCCCATTGAACGGGCAAGTTTTAGCCCCATGATATGACCTTCTTTATACTCGGTTGTGTTCTTTGGTGTCGATAAACCGCAATTTGATGGCATGACGGATCTCGCTCCCCGCATTCGGATATTAGAAATGCTCCAGCTTCAGAGCCTTCTAGGTTAACAGCTCCATCAAAATACATTCTCCACGTACGGCATGTATCGTACTGATGTTGTAGCTGAACCGTCATTATCCCTTTATCGGGAAAGTATGTTTCCAAGGATTTGTAGTCCCCTGCAAGTGCGGTGACCAGTTGATCCGCAATTCCTTTACCTTTGACTGACTTTTGCATCACGTAGACGATGTCAAATTGCTGTAGGATCAACTGCCATCTGGACAATCGACAATTCAGTATGGGCTTACTGAACACATACTTGAGAGGATCCATTCGGGATATGAGATGGGTTGTGTGACCATGGAGGTAATGTTGTAACCTCATGGAAGCCCATGCTAAAGCACAACAAGTCTTCTCAATCAGAGTGTACTTGTGTTCACTGATGCTGAATCTTTTGCTGAGGTAATAGATAGCTCGTTCTTGGCCTCTATTATCTTTTTTTGCCAAAGATCTGACCCATGGCATTATCATTTATGGGATGTGTACATGAGCAGGGAACATCATCCCTCGAGGTACCAAAATAGGAGCTTTAATCAATTGCTCTTTGATTGTGAGGAAGGCTTTCTAACACTCATCATTCCATTTCATGGAGGAGTTCTTCCTTAACAACTTGAAGATTGGCTCACAGGTTGCTGTGAGTTGAGAGATGAATCTGCTAATGAAGTTAATCCTTCCCAAAAATCCCGTATTTCTTCTCTCGCATCGAGGAATGGGCATTTCCTTGATGGCACGGATTTTGGTAGGATCGAGTTCAATACCTTTGTGGCTGACTAGGAAACCTAGCAACTTGCCTGATTTAACACCAAAGGCGAACTTGGCGGGATTCAACTTCAAGTTGTAGTTACGCAACTTGTTGAAAAGTTTTCTGAGATGGTCTAAATGGTCTTCCTCCTTTCGGGATTTGACAATGATGTCATCCACGTAGATCTCTATATCTTTATGCATTAAATCGTGGAAAAGAGCCATCATAGCTCGCTGATAGGTTGCCCCAACATTGATGAGGCCAAATGATAACCGTCTGTAGCAAAAAGTTCCCCAAGGCGTGATGAAAGCAGTTTTCTCACGATCTTCCTTAGCGACCATAATTTGATGGTACCCCGCAAAGCAATCAGCAAAGGAGTACATGCCGTATTGAGCAGTATTTTCAATAAGAATGTGGATAAAGGGCACGAGAAAGCTATCTTTAAGGCAAGCTTTGTTCAAATCCCGGTAATCCACGCAGACTCACACCTTTCCTCCTGGTTTAGGCACGGGAACAATGTTGGATATCCACTCCGGATATGTAGACACCGTGATAATGCCAGCTTGAAATTGTTTCACAATTTCTTCTTTAACCTTTAAACTCCACTCAGGTTTCAATCGCCTGAGTCTTTTGCCTAACTGGCTTGAATCCTTCTTTAATGGGAAGGCGACGAAGAACAATGTCCGTGGACAAACCCACCATGTTTTCATGAGACCATGCAAACACATCCTGGAATTGGGTTAATAGTGCAACCATGTCATTCTGCTGATTTGTGGTAAGGTCTAAACCAATTTTGATTAGCTTAGGGTTATCTAAGGTTCCAATATTAAAAAAAGTGGGTTGATCAAGATTGGGTTTGGGTTTGTCTGTGACCCATTCCTTAATCTCTTGAGGTGTCTCAATGTCCTCTTGTATGTCCATCAAGTGCGAGTCAACTTTGCATCAAAATTACTGACCCTTGTGGAGAGAAGACACCTCATCGCCAAAGACAGACACATCTAAATTTGAGTCCTGAAACAAAAGATGCTTTCACTTAATATATGCAATGTTGTCGATCATACAAAAGTGTTAACATGTACTTGATAAAATAAGCGATGAAGATGTAAAGGAAAGCAATCAATTAAAGTTATCTACGACAGGCGGAGGATTTTACGCCTATTTTTGTATGACCGAATTTTATGAAATAAATTATTCAATTTTTCTTATAATTATTATTTAGTAAATGGTTAAATTGATAAAAAAAAAGTTAAAGTTAAGGATGATATATATAAAATTTTCAAAATCGCAAGTGGTTATAAAATACTCATTTTATTGGGGAATATTCATTTGGTTGGAATATTCTTGTTGTCGGGGAATATTAAATTGACGGTATAAACCATTTGTGGGCCCCATATGAATAAGCGCTTCGGATAAAGAAAAGCGACAAGTTTGAATTTTTATAAATAATTGGCGTAGTTATTCTCATAATTAACCTTTGTTGGAATACACGGTGGTTAAAAAATACGAGTTATCTGGCGTGGTTACACAGTAGAACACGGTATTACACAATATTTTTGAATTATTGATTTTTACGTAAGAAGGCACTACTCAATAATTGTTACAGTAATTACTATTTAATATTTTATTTTATTGGTTCAATAATTGCTGCGTTGATATTTTATATTATTGTTGTTTCAATAATTGTCACTGCACAGTATTTCCCATTATCAGATCAATAATTTATATTATTTGGATAATATTATTAGATAGCATTTGTGACGCCCCCAAAATAGGTATACAACACCCATTCTAAGTCATCAAAATACATGGTACAGAAACAACTACAACTTTATTAATACAACATAAAAACTGTGAGTTTAAATACAAATATTGTCATCTAGACAATATCCACACTCAAATAAGTCCTCATTATAATTATTAATATACTATTCTACAGAATAGTGAGGACTACTAGAACCACTTCTAGAACCATCATTCCACACCCCGACTAGCACTCGCAACATTCTCGCCTCCTGAGAAGAAAAATGGAACAACAAAGAAAAGGGTGAGCTCAACTAGCCCAGTAAAAAACATTATGACTAAGATAACATAGAACAAATTATCGTTAGTCTTCAACAGAGAAAAATCGATAGAATCTGATAGACAACCAAACTTTAAATTAATCCTACATGATGAAAATAATAATTCATTAGAAGAGTTAAGTAGAGAATGCAAAACTACTATCTTCTATATATGAATTTAAAAGTTAAATCGTCGATATTTTATCCACAGTAACATCAATCAATATATATCTGAAATTAAATATTCATCTTTGAACTCTGGGCCAAAGATATTCACCGATTGGTCATGTTCATCTAAACACACATTCATCTTTGCACTACTACCAAAGATATTCATCGAAATCATTAATCTTTGCACTCTGAGGCCAAAGATATTCAATTATATCATCATTTAGGATGGAGGATGATGAAAAATATTTTAAATGAAACGAATCCAGTGAAACAAAAGAATAAATATTAAGGATTCGTATTTTAGCTATTTCATGTCCAAAAATACCTCATAAATAATCATAGTGGAGTAAAATTCAAGAATGATCAAAACATGGATACAATCAAAGCTAGTATCCATAATAGATATTTTGGACGAAAAACGAAAATTTAATTTTTACGTGAATAGTCTTGAGTATTAAGTGAATAGTCTTAAGTATATCGTGAATAAGTAACTTCGACACCAAAAGATAGAAATTTCACAAAAAACATCATCACGCTTCGTGAATAGTAATTTCGTGAATAGTAACTCGTGAATAGTAACTCGTGAATAGTAACCCAGACATGAAAAATTCCAAATTTGATAAAAGTTCCAACCAATATTTCAAAGATAATGATATTGAAGAAATAATATCATTTGAGAAGAAAATAACATCCCTTACCTCGAAAGAATAGTACTTACGATTTGGAATCTTTGGATATAATCTTGAAAGAACTAGCAATCAGTATAGCAATACTCAAAGTACTAAAATACTCAAAATATTTCGATATTATAGAGAGAAAAGAGAGAAATCTTTAGTTTACGGTGTGATTTTCAATTCTAACCTAAGCACCTATTTATAGGAAAATGCTTAGAACACCAAAGCAGAAAATTTAATATAATATTAATATATTATATATAAATTTCTACGCACACATTCTAAGATCTGAACTTAGCCATCTTGCACATGCTAATGATGCCAACCAACTATAAAAATGTTTTTATTATTTAAAATAATTAAAACTTCCAAAAATTAATATTCAGGAATTTCGGAACTTCAATAATTCATAACAAATAGCCCGTTTGTCAAAAAATTCGAATCTCGCGAATTTTTATAGGAAATTCAATTCTCTACAACTTTGCAGAAGAAAGTTTTTCCAAATTCCAAATGAAATTGACCGAAATCCATAAACGGGCGATTTTACATGCTATAATCAAATTTCGATCGAAAATGGGCTCACGGACATGTTTAACATGTTTTAAACAACTTTTGCAACAAAAATACTCCTCATCCTCATATACTCACATATCCTACATTCATTGTAAGAATATCCCCATTATTATATTATAATAATATAATAAAATATTATTTTATCAGAAAAGATAAAATATCAATTTTTAACAATTGTCACTTTCAAAATTTTCTCCATCTATAACCACATAAAATTAATATTTTCCTCATCATATAAATCAATAATTAATTATTCACAAATAATATTACGAATCACAAGATCGCAACCGTGCGGTAGTTCCTACGAAAGAGGGGCTTTCAATAAGAATTTCTCTTCTTTGGCGCAATTGATTAGGTGACCAAACCTCTCCTTAGGCAGAACTTTCTAGACATTGCCAATAATGTTTCTAATAATATTAGATAATATGAATTATTGCTTCGATAATGGAAAATCTTTGTGTAGTGACAATTATTGAAACAACGGTAATATAAAATATCAACGCAGCAATTATTGAATCGATAAAATAAAATCTTTGAGCGATAATTCTTTGTATCAATTATTGAGTAGTGCCTTCTTACGTAAGAATCAATAATTGGTGCAATCACTGGTGTCACTTTTGTCTGACAACGGCGTATTCTCGTGTTTTAACCACCGGGTATTCCAACAAGATTAATCTGTAATAACTACGTAGTTATTTATAAACAACTCATACTTTGTCTTTTCTTCATCCAATCGCTTTCAGTTATGGGGACCACAAAAATTTGCTTGGCCGTCGTACAAATATTCCCCGACAGCAAGAATATTCCACGACCAAACAAATATTCCCCGACAACAATGAATATTTTATAACCTCCTGTTTATTTTAAAATATTCGCGTATTTTACTCATAACTAACCACATTAATCAATTCAACCCTTACTATTTCAAAATAATAAATAGAGGAAATTCCATTTTATTAAAAAAAAATTCGGGGTCTTACAACCTCCCCTCCTTATGAAATTTCGTCCTCGAAATTGATGTACGTACCTGGTGTTTCGAAAAGATGAGGATACCTCGCTTTCATTTCTGTTTCCAACTCCCAGGTCATTTCTTCAATAGCATGGTTCTTCCACAAAACTTTAACTTGTGGTATGACCTTCGTGCGTAGGACATGCTCCTTCCTATCCAAAATCTTAAGTCTTCGGCTATCTCGTCCGGTTCTAACTCAATAACATGGTTCGGATTGTCCACATATTTTCGTAGTAACGATACGTGAAAAGCGTTATGAACACGTGTCATACTTGGCGGTAAAACGAGTCTATAGGCCACAGTTCCTACTCGATCGAGGAATTCAAATAGACCAATAAATCGAAGGTTTGAGCTTTCCTCACTTCGCCAATTCTTGTAACTCTTTTCCATGGAGCAACACGCAATAATATGTGATCCCCAATACTAAATTCCACGTCCTTTCGATGAAGATCCGCATAACTCTTTTGTCGATCCTGTGCCGTTTGTATACGTTGTCGAATCATTTGGATCTTTTCTGTAGTCATTCGTACCAACTCTGGTCCCAACAAAGTTGCTTCTCCCACCTCATCCCAGCATATTGGAGAGCGACACTTTCGTCCATACAATGCTTCAAATGGAGCCACACCTATACTTGCACGATAAGCTTTGTTGTTGTAGGAGAATTCCACCAATGGTAAATACTTATCCCAACTCCTTTGAAGTCTAGGACATGAGTCTTAATAGATCTTTAAGAGTTTGAATAGTCCTCTCGATTGTCCGTCCGTTTGAGGATGGTATCTTAGAACTAAATCGTAAATCTGTCCCCATAGATTTTTGCAAGCTAACCCAAAATCTTGAAGTAAATCTTGGGTCACGATCTGAAACTATGAATACTGGCATGCCATGCAACCTCATAATCTCATTCATGTACATACTAGCAAGACATTCAAGAGAATAAGTCTCCCGTATTGGTAAGAAATGAGCAGACTTGGTTAATCTATCAACAATAACCCAAATAACATTTATGCCTTGAGAAACCGTGGGAAGACCCGTAACGAAATCCATGGTAATATGTTCCCACTTCCATTTCGGAATCTCAAGTGGTTGCAATGGACCCTTTGGCACTTGATGCTCCGCCTTTACATGTTGACAAGTTAAACACCTCGAGATAAACTTTGAAATCTCTCTCTTTATATTGTTCCACCAAAATGTATGTCGAAGATCATTATACATTTTGGTACTCCCAGGATGGATTACAAACGGTGTGTTGTGTGCCTCCATCATTATTCTATGCTTCAAGTCAGAATCGTTAGGAACACAAAGTCTAGAGTGGACTCGAAGTATTCATTCTTCATCGATTCTTGCTTCTGGAATAGCACCTTCTTGTACCTCTTTCTTCATATTCATCAGCTCCGGTGTGTAGCTTGAACGTTTTTAACTTTATCGATTAAAGTCGGTTCTACTTGTCTATCATCACGTGAGTCCCTAGAGTCTTTAACTCTATATCTATCATTTGTAAGTTATATGAAATGGGTCTTTGACAATATCGCATTCGTACTCGTATACGATCTTTTACTCAACACGTCAGCTACCATGTTCGCTTTTTCAGGATGGTATGGTCAGAACATGTGCCGAAATGAGTCTCCTATTGAGTTCTTCAAAGCTCTTCCCACATTCCTTGCTCCATTCGAATTTTGTATCTTTCTGAGTCAATTTGCGTTAATGGAGTAGCGATTAGAAAATCTTTCCACAAAATCTTGATAAAAACCATTTAAGCATAGAAAGCTACGTATTTCGATTCATCGACTTAGGTTGCTCTCAAGCTGTGACTCATATCCCAATCTTGGATAGACGTCACAATGACACCTATCGATTTTACTATCACATAAATATGGCGTCCCCTACGGAGAGTAAAGCCCGATGCATTCCACAAAGGAAGTCACAGGATAAAGGCTCGGGTACCAAATTCTATAGTTGAATTTTAACTCCACGAAGTTCAATAGGAGCCATTCGATATGAGATTTTAGAAGTGGATTTTGTATGCGATTCAAAGATGATACAAAATTCAATATCACGCTCTGGAGGTAGGCCAAGAAATTCTTCAGGAAATACATCAGGAAATTTACTAACAATAGAAATATCATTCAAATCGGCGTATATTTTGTTTAAGTCCATAACATGGGATAAGAAAACTTGACATCCGTTTTTCAATAAGCGAATGACTTTATGGCTTGATATGAAAGTGTTTGACTTCAATGGTTTGGTTGCTTGAATTGAATAATGAGGTTTCTTAGGAATATGAAAACTAATGACCTTTTGAAAGCAATCAATTTTGGCATGATGAGTAGTTAATCAATCAATCCCAAAATCACATCGGAAGAAAGTATCTTTAAAGAAATAAGGTCAACGGTGTAATGCGATGGTGCCAACTTGGATCAAACAAGATTTATAAGCAGTAGATGTGATGAAAGTTTTTCTCTAACGGAGTTTCCACGAGATAGGTCAAAAATCTAATTTCCCGAGTCAAGTTTAAGCGTTGAGCACAAGCGGAGAGATAAATTAATGGGTAGCACCCAGTATCTAGTAATGTATAAACTTCGCATGAATTTATGATTAGCTTACCCGTGATCACCTCGTTTGGGTTCTCTCATGTTGACCCGATCACGACAAACGCTCTTCCGAGAACTATTGACTTTGACTTTCTCGGAATGACCTTTTGAGTCACCATCCCCCTTTGGGCTTGGTTTTCGCCACCGTCTAATCTCGGCGATATGTCCTTCCTTTCCACAATTATAGCATACCTTGAGCTATTATGGACGGTTTGGGGTGATGTGTCCCTCTTTTCCACATTTATAGCATACGACCGGTGGTCGTTCTCCTCCTTAAAACCGATTCTTTGTTGGTCTTGACGCGTCTTGCAGGTGTCATTGTTGAATCTCCTCTTTTAAAATCTCCCCCGAGTCGCTTCTTCTATTTTCATGGCTACGATTACCACCGAGTGGTTACCGCTTTTAATCGAATGTTTTCTCCCCGTTGGTTTTCATTACTCCGATGACTGCTGCCACCGGTATGACCCTGGTTGCGGTCCCTTGGTTGAACGTACTCGCTATCTCGCTCTAATAATTGAGCCCTGTTGACAACATCTGAATATAAAGCAAATTTATGAGAGATAAGATATTGCCGATTCTCGGGTTTTAAACCTCTCAGAAACATCCTCGTCATTCGTTCCTCATTCTCTACTAAATGAGGTGCAAACCTGGATAACTCTGCGAACTTCGCCTCGTATTGGGACACCGTCATGTTGTTTTGTTCTAGTCTAATAAACTATACCTCCTTCATATGGCGAATACTTTCAGGAAAGTATTTTTTGTTGAAAAGTTTCAAACGTTTCCCAAAGACATCTTAAAGTGTGGCGGTGGGTTCGTTTCACGAGACTCCCACCGAGAAGTCTGCCTTCGCCACGGAACATAAAGGTGGCGAATGGAACCTCTCGTTCCTCCGTGCATTCCAAGACATCGAATATCTTGGTAATTTGCTTGACCCATGTTTCCGCCATGATCGGATCGGCTTTCCCTTAAATTCGGTGGTCCCAACTCTTTGAAGCGCTTGGATGTGACAACCCGTGAATTGCTATCATTTCCTCTCGTATTTTGAACACGAGTCTCCCTCAAATGCGATTTTGCATGAAGCGCAAAAAGCTTCTAAACATCCCCTTGTTCATCATCTGCTTTCGTGGTGTTGTTGTTGCGGGAGGAACATTGCCACTGTTATCGTTCTCCTCGTTGGTGAGTCTACAGCGTCTACACGGTCTCATTTCCATTGTTAATATTCTCGGTGGACATTCTCAAATACCGTCATAAAACAAGGGTTAATTAAAGAAATCAATATATCACATAATATCCCTATATATCTTGACCAACTAACAAATAAGCTTAGGTAGGACACACTAGCGAAGGATTTACTCGTCTCTCCCTCCTAGTTCTATTCCCCGATCTCGCCGGAGATCATATCCCTAAGCTCGACGATACCAATTGTGGCGCCCCAAAATAGGTATACAACACCCATTACGAGTCGTCAAAATACATGGTGCGAAACAACTACAACTTTATTAATACAACATAAAAAGCGTGAGTTTAAATACAAATATTGTCATACAGACAATATCCACACTCAAATAAGTCCTCATTATAATTATTAATACACTATTCAACAGAATAGTGAGGACTACTAGAACCACTTCTAGAACCATCATTCCATACCCCGACTAGTACTCGCTACATTCTCGCCTCCTGAGAAGAAAAATGGAACAACAAAGAAAAGGGTGAACTTAACTAGCCCAGTAAAAAACATTATGACTAAGATAACATAGAACAAATTATCGTTAGTCTTCAACGAGGAAAAATCGATAGAATACTGATAGAAAATGACGGTTTTAAATTAATCCTCGCATGATGAAAATAATAATTCATTAGAAGAGTTAAGTAGAGAATGCAAACTACTATCTTCTATATATGAATTTAAAAGTTAAATCATCGATATTTTATCCTGTAACATCAATCAATATATATCTGGAATTAAATATTCATCTTTGAACTCTGAGCCAAAGATATTTACCGATTGGTCAGTGTTCATCTAAACACTGTTCATCTTTTGCACTACTGACCGAAGATATTCATCGAAATCATTAATCTTTGCACTACTGGGCCAAAGATATTCAATTATATCATCATTTAGGATGGAGAATGATGAAAATATTTTAAATGAAAGCGAATCCGTGAAACAAAAGAATAAATATTAAGGATTAGTATTTTAGCTATTTCATCAAAAAATACCTCATAAATAATCATAGTGGAGTAAAATTCAAGAATGATCAAAACATGGATACAATCAAAGCTAGTATCCATAATAGATATTTTGGACAAAAAGCGAAAATTTAATTTTTTTTACGTGAATAGTCTTAGATTCGTGAATAATAGTCTTAGTATCGTGAATAGTAACCCGACACCAAAAGATAGAAATTTCACAAAAAACATCATCATGCTTCGTGAATAGTACTCGTGAATAGTAAATCGTGAATAGTAACTCATGAATAGTAACCAGAGACATGAAAAAGTTCCAAATTTGATAAAAAGTTCCAACCAATATTTCAAAGATAATGATATTGAAGAAATAATATCATTTGAGAAGAAAATAATATCCTTACCTCGAGAAAGAATAGTACTTACATTTGGAATCTTTGGATATAATCTTGAAAGAACTTGCACTTAGTATAGCAATACTCAAAGTACTAAAATACTCACAAACACGCTCGATATTATAGAGAGAGAGAGAGAGAAATCTTTAGTTTCGGTGTGATTTTCAATTCTAACCTAAGCACCTATTTATAGGAAAATGCTTAGAACACCAAGAAAGCGAAAATTTAATATAATATTAATATATTATATATAAATTTCTACGCACACATTCTAAGATCTGAACTTAGCCATCTTGCACATGCTAATGATGCCAACCAAGTATAAAAATGTTTTTATTATTTAAAATAATTAAAACTTCCAAAAATCAATATTCAGGAATTTCAGAACTTCAATAATTCATAACAAATAGCCCTTTTGTCAGAAAATTCGAATCTCTCAAATTTTTATAGGAAATTCAATTCTCTACAACTTTGCAGAAGAAAGTTTTTCCAAATTCCAAATAGAAATTGACCGAAATCCATAAACGGGCGATTTTACAGGCTATAATCAAATTTCAGTCAAGAAATGGGCCCACGGACATGTTTAACATGTTTTAAATAACTTTTGCAACAAAAATACTCCTCATCCTCATATACTCACATATCCTACATTCATTGTAAAAATATCCCCATTATTATATTATAATAATATAATAAAATATTATTTTATCAGAAAAGATAAAATATCAATTTTTAACAATTGTCACTTTCAAAATTTTCTCCATCTATAACCACATAAAATTAATATTTTCCTCATCATATAAATCAATAATTAATTATTCACAAATAATATTCTGAGAATCACAAGATCTTTTGTGTGCCGAGTAGTTCCCGTGAAAGAGGGGCTTTCAATAAGAATTTCTCCTTACTTAGCCTTGATTAGGTGACCAAACCTCTCCTTAAAGCAGAACTTTCTAGACATTGCCAATAATGTTTTCTAATAATATTATTAGGATAATATGAATTATTGCTTCGATAATGGAAAATTACGTGTAGTGATAATTATTGAAACAACGGTAATATAAAATATCAACGCAGCAATTATTGAATCGATAAAATAAAATCTTTGATAAAGTAACTACTATAACAATTATTGAGTAGTGCCTTCTTACGTAAGAATCAATAATTGGTGCAATCTGGTGCATCTTCTTGTAACAACGCGCGTATTCTTGTGTTTTAACCATGAGGGTATTCCAACGATATTAGCATAAATAACTACACCAATTATTTATAAACAACTCATACTTATCTTTTCTTCATCCAATCGCTTTACATTATGGGGACCACAAAAATCGCGCTTGGCCGTATCGAATATTCCCGACAAGCAAGAATATTCCACGACCAAACGAATATTCCCCACAACAACAATGAATACTTTATAACTACCTGTTTATTTTAAAATATTCGCGCATTTTACTCATAACTAACCATATTAATCAATTCAACCCTTACTATTTCAAAATAATAAAGAGAGGAAATTCCATTTTATTAAAAAAAAAATTCGGGGTCTTACAACATTATTGGCAATGTCTAGAAAGTTCTGTCAAGGGGAGGTTTGGTCACCTAATTACGAGCCAGTAAGGAGAAATCCTTAGTGGAAAGCCCCCTCTTTCCTAGGAACTGTCTGGTTGTCATAATTGTGATTCTGTAATATTATTTGTGAATAATTAATTATTAATTTATATGATAAGAAAATATTTATTTGATGTGGATATAAATGATGGATTTATTTATGTGGTTATAAATGAAGGAATTAATGTTGAGGTGTTTTATCAGTATTTTGTCGGATTGGAGGTATTAAAAACTTAAATCGGTGTTCTTAAAGCTTTATTGCGTGAGTTGTAATTTTAATCCGACCGTTGGATCGTTGTGATTTTTGGATATGTTATACATATATAAGTTGAGTATATGTCCACAAATTTTGAACCGTTAAAAATGAACGCATAAATTGTTATGAATTTTAAGTGGTGACTGGTTCAGAAATTGTTGAAGTTTCGGAATTTATCATTTTGGTGGAAAATTCTAGAATGCGTGGGCCCCATCTATGGTTGGTGAAGAAATGTGCTGAAATTCTAATTCAAATGTGGTCTAATTCAAATGTGGTGGGTGGCAATAGTAGCGAGAGTAAAAGCCATCGTGTAAAAGTCAAATGCCTTTTGCGTCTTAACATTTTCCTATAAATAGAGGGCTAAGTTAGAATTGAAAATCACACCAGAAATAAGTTTTCTTTCTCTCTTTATGATCGAGCGTATTTTTATGAGTATTTAGATACTTTGAGTTGCTATTCAGTGAAAGTTTCCTTCGACTTTACATCCGATATTCCAATCAGAAGTACTGCTCTTTTGAGGTAAGGGATTTTTAAGGGTTATTATGTTTTTCAGTTTCGTACTTTTTTCGGACCTTCAAAAATTCTGGAAAAATTTGAAACGATAATTTGATTAGTTTCCTTGATTGTGTCCAAAAATGGCTATTTTTGGATGTATAGATTAGGAGTTATGAATTTTATGAGAAAAGACTATTTTAAAAGTAAACTCTTATAACTCCTTGTGGTTAACTCCAAAATTGGTGAAAATTTTATTGGGAGTACATGAATATCATAGAAGTATACTCTGTAAATTTCGGAATTTTTGGACAAAAGTACAAATTATGATAAATGTCTAAATATTCGGCAGTTATGGCCATATGAAAAATAGTAAATGAATTTTAAAAATTTCAAGAAAAATATATGTTCAATATGGGACTATATTATGCTAAATCTCAGAAAAGAAATATTTTTAGAACTGATTTGGTATTTTTTATGAAAATAGACTAGTTATGAGTTAATGAATTAAATATGTTATGTGAAGTAACAAAATTGAAAAATAGGATTTTATGGCTTGGGAATCCTATATATGGTATATGCAGATTTTTGATGAGGTTGTTGGTTATTGGTGATGAAATTTTATGAGTTTGGCATTTTAGGATGATTAAATGCATTAATTAGTAAAGTGTAAACAATTAAAATAAATTATTTATAAGTTTAAGAAATGATTAAGATATTGTGGTAATATTAATAATATTAGATTATGAGATTATTAAGTAATTTATAATTTTTGGATTAAGGTGTTATAAATATTGATATGAATTTTATTGTGAAACTTTATCTTTTTTTGTGGGGAGTTCTTATTCATAAGTCTACTATTCACGACAAAATTGTTTTTTTTTCTGATCAAATTATCGTTGATTTATGAATCTTACTCTTGAAATTAAATCTATATTTTGATCATATTGTTTTTATTATCATATATAACATTTTTATAATCCTGGTGAAAAAATTTCTCTTTGACTTAAGTGTAAAGATGGGTAGATTATTGGAATGATCGTGACTATGAGTTCTGTTTGGCCAGTAGTGCAAAGATGAATTGTTGACTGGTATGATCATGATCATTGAATTTACAATTAAATATTTTTAGCTTAAGTGCAAAGGTGAATTGATCAACATGGTTATAATTATTGTTTATATAAATTCTGAAATGATTATATATTTCTTTGAGATATGAATATCTTTGGCCTATAGTGCAAAGATGAATTGTTGATGAATATCTTTGGCGTGTAGTACAAAGATGACATGTTGTTTAATATCTTTGACATGTAGTGCAAAGATGAACTGTTAATGAATATCTTTGGTCCGTAGTGCAAAGATGAACTTATTAGTATGATTATGAACAAGAACTGTGATTTGGTATAACCATGATCTTTGATGTTTCAGGTAAAGACAGGTGATGTAAATTGTCTTCGTCCTAGATGAGAAGGGGAATTTAGAACTACAATTATGATTATGAGTTATTCATATGATTGTGGAAAAGGCTGTTGATTAATGTTCTGAGGATAAAACATTGTTGGTGGACTTTTAACATAGAAGATAATAGACATTATGGTCTATTTGACTCTTCTAATGGATTGCTCGTTCATTTGCAACTATGGTTGAAAAGTTTTTCATCTACCGTATGTTCTAAATCTACGATTTATTACTATTGAAGGCTATTGATAATTTAATTATCTTTAGTCGTGATATTCTTCTTGAGCTAGTTAGTTATGCTCACCCTTTTGCTTCACAATTCCTTTCGGGTAATAAGAGTGTAGCGAGAATTGCCGGGGATAACATGGGAATAGTGTGGTGGTAAAACTATCAAAGTTTCTCAACACATTATAAAAGCGACATGACATACAATATATAATTGTATTGAGGACCTAAGATGTGTGTATCGTATATTATACGTCACTTAATAATTGATTTTGGTGAACAACAATAGGGTGAGGTGAACCCAACTTTGGAAGGGTGTTTTGCCACTATCATACAAGATGTCTAATGACATACAATCTCGTGTTATCATAAGAAAGGGTTGTGCACATCCACTTATTGAGTATATCTACGAGCACTACCTATATGATCTTGGAGTTGGGTTGAAATATAATGTTCAATCGCAGACGGTGGAGATAGTTATATGTCAAGAGAAGACTCACCATTGGAAGGAACATGATAGTAATCTTCTCATTTTTCTTTGGGGTCTATTGGATCAACCAAGGATAATTCTCTGGACATATGATATCTATCATAACTTAGATTCATGGCCTCCTATGTACGAAGGTTTCCTTGAGCACTTCCTAAAGATTTTAATTTCTAAAATAGTTCTAGATTGTACCTTTATGTAAGGTGTAAGACCCCAACTTATTATTAATGAAATTTAATTTTCTCTATTTATTATTTTGAAATAGTAAGGGTTGATTTGATTAATGTGGATAGTTAGGGTAAAATACTGTAAATATTTCAAAATAAGCAAGTGGTTATAAAATATTCATTGTTGTCGGAGAATATTCGTTTGGTCGTGGAATATTCGTCATTGTCAGTAGAATATTAAATGCGACGTATGACCGTGTGTGGGCCCCGTAAGCGGAAAGCGATTGGATGAATAAAAGCGATAAATATAAGTTGTTTAAAAATAACACGTAGTTATTACAGATTATATCTTGTTAAAATACTAAATTGGTTAAAACACAAGTAGTATTTGCGGTATTGCACCAATTATTGATTCTTACGTGAAGGCACTACTTAATAATGGTTACGTAATTATTATCAAAGATTTTAATTCTTTGTATTGATATTTTATATTCTTGTTGTTTCAATAAATTGTCATTACGGTATTTTCCATTATCGAGACAATAATTCATATTATCTGAATAATATTATTGGATAACATTATTGGCAATGTCTAGAAAGTTACATCTAAGGAGAGGTTTGGTTACCTAATTTGCGCCATGAAGGAGAAATCTTTATTGGAAAGCCCCCCTCTTTCCTGAGGCGCACTGGTTGTCGATATTGTGATTACGTAATATTATTTGTGAATAATTAATTATTGATTCATATGATAAGAAAATTATTGATTTTATGTGGATATAGATGGAGAAAATTTTTAATGTGACAATTGTTGAAAATTGAAATTTTATCTTTTACGATAAAATAATTCATTTAAATATATTATTATATTTTAATAATATAATAATGGTGATATTTTTACAACGAATGTGGGATATATGAGTATCTGAGGAGGAAGAGTATTTTTGTTGCAATAAATGTTTAAAACATGTTAAACATGTCGGTGGACCCCATTTATTGGTGAAATTTGATTATAGCTTTGTAAAATCGCTTGGTTTGTGGATTTCGATCAATTTTGTTTGGAATTTGGAAAAACTTTCTTACGCAAAGTTGTAGAGAATTGAATTTCCTATAAAAAATCGCGAGATTGAATTTTTTGATAAAGGGCTATTTATTATGAATTATTGAAGTTCAAGCTCAAAATAATTGATTTTGGAAGTTTTAATTATTTTTATTAAGAAAAACGTTTTTTTATTGTTTTTTGGCACATGTGTGGCTGAAGTTTGGACCAGATTTGTGTGTGTAGGAAATTTGATTATATATATTATTATTATATTAAATTTTACGCTTTGGTGTTCTAAGCATTTTCCTATAAATAGGGTGCTTGGGTTAGAATTGAAAATCACACCGAAGCTGAAGTTTTCTCTCTATATTATTGAGCGTATTCTTGTGAGTATTTTGAGTATAATTTGAGTATTGCTATATCTGATTGCAAGTTCAAGTCATGCTTTATATCCAGGTGTTTCAAATTAAATCTCGATCTTTCGAGGTAAAGGATATTTTTTTTTAAATGATATTATTTATTCTAATATCATTATCTTGAAGTATTGATCTGAACTTTTTAATCAAATTTGGAACTTTTAGTGTCGGGGTTCTTATTCACGATACTGTGAAGACTTTATTCACGATATCTGATCTTATTCACGAATCTAACAATTCATGAAAAATGAAAATTTTTCTTTTCATCAAAATATCTATTGTGGATACTAGCTTTGATTGTATCCATGTTTTGATCATTCTTGAATTTTACACCACTATGATTATTTTTGAGGTATTTTGGACATGGATAAAACAAAGTACTGAATCCTTAATCCTTAATCCTTGTCATATTGTTTTCTTTGGATTCGTTTCTTTAAAAATATTTTCATCATCCTCGGTCTTAAATGATGATATTATTGAATATCTTTGGCTGTAGTGCAAAGATGAATGATTTCGATGAATATCTTTGGCCGTAGTGCAAAGATGAATAGGTGTTTAGATGAACATGATAATCGATGAATATCTTTGGGCTGTAGTGCAAAGATGAATATTTGATTCGGATGTATGTTGATTGATGTTCTGGGGATAAAAGATGAGCGACGAACTTTTAAATTCATACATAGAAGATAGTAGTTTGCATTCTCTACTTAACTCTTCTAATGAATTATTATTTCATTGCGAATATTGGTTTAAAAACTTGTTGTCTATTGTATTCTATTAGTTTTTTTCCTGTTGAAGACTAATGATAATTTGTTGTATATTATCTTAGTCATAATATTCTTTCTTGGGCTAGTTGAGCTCACCCTTTTCCTTTTGTTCCATTTTTCTTCTCGGGAGGCGAGAATATAACTTAGATGCAATTAGGGGTATGGAATGAAGGTTCTAGAGAGAGTTGTTTAGTAGTCCTCACCATTTTGTAAAATAATGTATCAATAAATGTGATGAGGATTTATTTGAGTATAGATATTATGCAGAAGATAATATTTGTATTCAAACTCACAGTTTTACTGTTATAATAATAAAGTTGTAGTTATTTCTGTACCATGTATTGACAACTCAGAATGGGTGATGTATACCTATTTTGGGGGCGTCACAATTGCCTTCTAGACAATATCCACTCTCAAATAGAGTCCTCATTACATTTATTGTCACACTATTTTATTGAACATTGAGGACTACTATAACACCATCTCAGACTATCACTTCGTTCCCCGACTAGTCCCGGCTACGTTCTCATTTCCTGAAGAGAAAAATGAAAGCAAAAGGTTGAGCTCAACTAGCCCGGTAAGAAATATTATGACTAAGATAATGCAGAATAAATTATCATTAGTCTTCAACAATGTTAAACTGATAAAATACAATAGACATCAAGTTTAACTGCAGCGGAATAAGTAATCCATTGGAAGAGTCAAGTAGAGCATGATATCTACTATCTTCTATGATTTAAAATGTTTTCATCAATTTTTATCGTTGAGACTCAGCTTAATAAATAAACCACATCATCGAGTCATCCCTGCACTATGGGCCAAGGATATTCATTAAATCATCAATGGTCATGACTATACAGAATAATCCTTGGTCATAATCATACCAAAAGCGTCCATCGATACACTACTGAGCCCGAGGACTTTTACCACATCATTTATAACATTACAGGTCATGATTATACTGAATAATCCCTGGTCATAATTGTAAGACCCCGAAATTTTTTAAATAAAAAGGAATTTCCATTATTTATTATTTTGAAATAGTAAGGGTGGATTTGATTAATGTGGATATTTATGGGTAAAATACGCAAATATTTCAAAATAAGCAAGTGGTTATAAAATATTCATTATTGTCGGGGAATATTCGTTTGGTCGTGGAATATTAAATCTTTGTCGGGAATATATTAAATGCGGCGCTTGCTTAACCATGTGTGGGCCCCATGCGAGAAGCGATTGGATGAAGAAAGCGACAAATATAAGTTGTTTAAAAATAACGGCATAGTTATTACTGAATTAACACTATTGGAATACCCGTTGGTTAAAAACACGAGAATACGCGTTGTTGCAGCGGTATTGCACCAATTATTGAAGGCACTACTCAATAATGGTTACGATAATTCTTATTCGATACTTTATTTTATAGAGTTAATAATTCTTTGCGTTGATATTTTATATTCTTTGTTGTTTTGATAATTGTCATTACACGGTATTTTTCATTATCGAAGCAATAATTCATATTATTTGAATAATATTATTAGATAACATTATTGGCAATGTCTAGAAAGTTACATCTAAGGAGAGGTTTGGTCACCTAATTGCGCCCGATGAAGAAGAAATTCTTATTGGAAAGCCCCTCTTTCTGAGGCGCGCACGGTTGTCGATATTGTGATTACGTAATATTATTTATGAATAATTAATTATTGGTTCATATGATGAGGAAAATATTGATTTTATGTGGATATAGATGGAGAAAAATTTTAATGTGACAATTGTTGAAAATTGAAATTTTATCTTTTACGATAAAATAATTCATTGAAATATATTATTATATTTTAATAATATAATAATGGTGATATTTTTTACAACGAATGTGGGATATATGAGTATCTGAGGAGGAAGAGTATTTTTGTTGCAATAAATATTTAAAACATGTTAAACATGTCGGTGGACCCCATTTATTGGTTGAAATTTGATTATAGCACCGTAAAATCGCTTGGATTTGTGGATTTGGTCAATTTCTATTTGGAATTTGGAAAAATTTTCTTCTGCAAAGTTGTAGAGAATTGAATTTCCTATAAAAACTCACGAGATTCGAATTTTATAATGAAAGGGCTATTTATTATGAATTATTGAAGTTCTGAAATAATTGATTTTTGGAAGTTTTAAATATTTATATTCACAAAAATGTTTTTTGTGTTTGGTGGGCATCTTTAACACATGTCATGTCTTTGAATTCAGATGTTTGATGCGTAGGAGGATGTAGAAAAAATTATAATATTAATTTATTAATTTTTACGCTTTTGGTGTTTCTAAGCGATTTCTATAAATAGGGTCTTGGGTTAGAATTGAAAATCACAATTAAGCTGAAGTTTTTCTCTCTATATTATCGGCGTATTCTTGTGAGTATTTTGAGTATAGTTTGAGTATTGCTATCTGATTGCAAATTCAAGTCATAGCTTTATATCAGGTGTTTCAAAATTAGAAATCTTAATTTTTCAAGGTAAGGGATGTTATTTTCTTCTCAAATGATATTATTTCTTCAATATCATTATCTTTGAAATATTAGTTGGAACTTTTTATCAAATTTGGAACTTTTTCATGTGAGATTCTTATTCATGAGTTCTTATTCACGAGTTACTATTCATGAGTTACTATTCACGATTCTTATTCACGAGTACTATTCATGAAGCGTGAAGATGTTTTTGTGGAATTTCTATCTTTTGGTGTAAGAGTTACTATTCACGTATCTCGGCACTATTCACGTATCTCTGCACTATTCAATAGAAAAATGAAATTTCTTCTTTTCGTCAAAATATCTATACGGATACTAGCTTTGATTGTATCCATGTTTTGATCATTCTTAAATTTTACACCACTATGATTATTTTTGAGGTATTTTTGAACATGGATAAAACAAAGTACGAATCCTTAATCCTTAATCCTTGTCATTTTGTTTCTTTGGATTCGTTTCTTTAAAAAATATTTTTCATCATCCTCGGTCTTAAATGATGATATTATTGAATATCTTTGGCACTGTAGTGTAAAAGATGAATGATTTTGAAGAATATCTTTGGTAGTAGTGCAAAGATGAGCAGTGTTGAGATGAACATGACCGACCGATTAATATCTTTGGCCCGTAGTACAAAGATGAGCAGTGTTTAAATGAACATGACCAATGATGAATATCTTTGGCACCTGTAGTGCAAAGATGAATATTTGATTCGGATGTATATTGATTGATGTTACGGGGATAAAAGATGAGCGATGAACTTTTAAATTCATACATAGAAGATAGTAGTTTGCATTCTCTACTTAACTCTTCTAATGAATTATTATTTCGCTGCGAATATTGATTTAAAATTTGTTGTCTATTGTATTCTATTAGATTTTTCCTGTTGAAGACTAACGATAATTTGTTGTATATTATCTTAGTCATAATATTCTTTCTTGAGCTAGTTGAGCTCACCCTTTTCCTTTTGTTCCATTTTTCTCTCGGAGGCGAGAATATAGCGAGTACAGTGGGGTATGGAATGAAGGTTCTAGAGAGAGTTGTTTAGTAGTCCTCACCATTTTTGTAAAATAATGTATCAATAAATGTGATGAGGATTTATTTGAGTATAGATATTGTACAGAAGATAATATTTGTATTTAAACTCATAGTTTCTTGTTGTAATAATAAAGTTGTAGTTATTTACGTACCATGTATTGACAACTCGAGAATGGGTGATGTATACCTATTTTGGGGCGTCGCGGTTGGTATCGAGCTTAGGATATGATCTCTGGCGGAGATCGGGGAATAGAACTAGGAGGGAGAGGCGAGTAAATCCTTCGCTAGTGTGTCCTACCTAAGCTTATTTGTTAGTTTAGTCGATATATAGGGATATTATGTGATATATTGATTTCCTTAATTAACACTTGTTTTATGGCGGTATTTGAGAATGTCATTTGAGAATATTAACAATGGAAATGAGACCGTAGAGCGCTTTGTACTCACCAACGAGGAGAGCGTGCACAGTGGCAATGTTCCTCTGTGAACACAACACCATTGAAGCGGATGATGAGCGAGGGATGTTTAGAAGTTTTTTGCGATTCATGCAAAATCGCACGACGAGGAGACTCGTGTTCAAAATCGAGGAGGAAATGATAGAAATTCATGGGTTATCACAACCAAGATTCAAAGAGTTGGGACCACGAATTTAAGGAAAGCGAGATCCGATCATGCGTGAAACATGGGTCAAGCAAATTACCAAGATATTCGATGTCTTGGGATGCACGGAGAATGAGAAGGTTCCATTCGCCACCTTTATGTTAAAGTGGCGAAGCGGACTATTGGTGGAAGTGCGTGAAGCGTACCCATCAAACCGCACTTTTCGGCATGTCTTGGGAGGCGTTTGAAGCTATTTAATGACAAATACTTTCACGAAAGTGTTCGTCGTATGAAGGAAGTGGAGTTCATCGATTGGAACAAAAAACAATATGGCGGTGTCTCGGTATGAGGCAAAGTTTGCAGAGTTATCGAGTTTGCACCTCATTTGGTGGAGAATGAGGAGCGTGATGACGCGGATGTTTCTTAGAGGTTTGAAACCGGCATACGACAAGATCTCATTTCTCATAAATTTCTCTTTATTCGGATGTTGTAAGCAGGCTCAATTATTAGAAGCGAGATAACGAGTACGGTCAACCGAGGACCACAACCGAGGATCGTACTCGAGATAGCGATCAGCATGAATAATGATAACCGGCGGAGAAAAAGCAGACGGACAAAATGGTAACCACTCTGGTGGTAATCATGGCCATGAAAATAGAAGAAGCGAGTCGGGAGGAGATTTAAAAGAGGAGATTTAACAACGACCATGTGAAGGCAGCAGTCTTAAAGCGCAGAAATGGTTCTAAGGGAGAGAAACGACCACCGGTCATATATGCTATAAATGCGGAAAGAGGACATATCGGTCAAGCGTCCCACAAGCGATTCAAGGTATGCTATAATTGTGGAAAGGAAGGACATATCGCTTCGAGATTATGCGATAGCGAAACCTAGTTCAGTGAGGGACGGTGACTCAAAAGATCGTATCCCGAGAAAAGTCAAAGTCAACGATTAGGGAAGGCGTTTGTTGTATTTGGTCATAATCGAGGAACCCAAACGAGGTGATCACGGGTAAGCTATTTATAAATTCTTGCGAAGTTTATACCTTACTTGATCTGGGTGCTACCCATTCATTTATCTCTCCGCCTTGTGCTCAACGTTTAAACTTGACTCAGGAGAAATTAGACTTTGACCTATCTGTGGAAACTCCGTTAGGAGAAACTTTCATCACATCCTTCGTTTATAAATCTTGTTTGATTCAAGTTGGTACCATCACTTTACCATTGACCTTATCTCTTTAAAGATACTTGCTTTTGATGTGATTTTAGGGATTGATTGGTTAACTACTCATCATGCCAAAATTGATTGTTTTCGTAAGGTTGTTAGTTTTCATATTCCTAACTTGACTGTTAGATTTAATTCAAGCAACTAAACCATTAAAATCAATCACTATCATATCTAATCATAAAATTTATTCGTTTATTGAAAAAGCGGATGTCAAGCTTTCTTAGCCCATGTTATGGATTTGAATAAAGACACGTCAAATTTGAATAATATTCTTGTTATTATTGACTTTCACGACGTATTTCTGAAGAACTTCCCGGTCTACCCCGTAGCGTGAAGTTGAATTCTTTATTGATCTTGAACACAGTACAAAGCCCATTTCTAAAACCCCATATCGAATGGCTCTATTGAACTTCAGGAGTTAAAGGTCCAACTACTGTGAATTGTTGGACATCGGTTTCATTAAATCTAGTATATCTCCTTGGGGTGCTCTGTTTTATTAAGTAAAGAAGAAAGAGCGGGAGTATGCGACTTTGTATTGACTATCGGGAATTGAACCATGTCACCATCAAGAATAGGTATCCTCTACCTCGTATTGATGACTTGTTTGACCCGATTCTGAGGGCACAATTCTTTTCAAAAATCAATCTTCGATTCGGATATCATCGGTGAAGATTTAGGCGAGGATATTCCAAAGGCGCCTTTAGAACTCGAGACGGGCATTATGAATTCTTAGTCATGTCGTTCGGATTGACTAATGCTCCCGCGACTTTCATGGATATGATGAACCGAGTATTCAAGGAATATTTGGATCGGCTTTGTTGTTATCTTTATTGATGACATCCTTATATATTCAAAAGTCGTGAAGATCATGAGCACCATTTGAAATTTGGTACTCCAAAGGCTTCGTGAAAACAAACTATATGCCAAATTGAAGAAATGCGAGTTACGGCTTGAGGAAGTAGCATTCCTTGGGCACGATAATGGTGTCGAAACATGGAGTATCCGTGGACGGCAAAGATTGAAGCAATACAAAGTTAGAGCAACCGAAGTCGGTGGCCAAGTACGTAGCTTTTGGGCTTAATTTGGTTATTATCGGAGATTCGTGGAAGGGTTTTCTCGAATCGCTACTCCATTAACTCAGCTAACTTCGGAAGGATACAAAATTCGTTTGGAGCGAAGAATGCGAGAAAAGTTTCCAAGAGCTTAAGAGGAGACTTATTTTAAGACTGTTCTAACAATACCATCTGGTTCGGATGGATTTGTTATCTCTGACGATGCTTGAGTGCAAAGGATAGGATGTGTTCTCATGCAACGTGGGAAAGTCATAGCCTATGCCTCGCAACAACTTAAAAGAGTATGAGAGGAATTATCCTACTCATGATCTAGAGTTAGCGGTGATCGTTTCGCGCTTAAAGATATGGAGGCACTATCTATATGGGAGAAAGTGGAGATATATTCGGACCATAAAAGCCTTAAATATTTCTTCACTCAAAAAGAACTCAACACGCGGCGGTGACGTTGGCTCGAACTATTGAAAGACTACGACCACACTATTCAATACCATCCGGAAAGGCGAACGTGGTAGTGACGCGTTAAGTAGAAGATCATATCTTGGGGAGCGAGTGCGATGATGTCAAGTATACGATAGAGCCAACTTTAATAGAAAAAGTTAAGGTTGCTCGAGCCACCCGGCAGGCGAGGAGGCGATGCGTATGAAGAAGAAAGTACAAGAAGGAGCTATTAGGGCGATAATTGATGAAGAAGGAATACTTGAGTCCACTCTAGACTTTGTGTTCCTAACGACTACGATTTGAAGTACAAGATTATGATGGAGGCACACAATACACCATTTGCAATCCATCCTGGAAGTACTAAAATGTATCGTGATCTTGACATACATTTTGGTGGAACAATATGAAGAGAGAGATTGCAAAGTTTATCTCGATGTGTTTAACTTGCCAGCGTGTAAAGCGGAGCATCTTGTACCTAAGGGTCCGTTGCAACCACTTGAGATTCCGAAATGGAAGTGGGAACACATTACCATGGATTTCGTTACTGGGTCTTCCTACGGTTTCTCAAGGCATCAATGCTATTTGGGTTATTGTTGATAGATTAACCAAGTCTCCGCTCATTTCTTGCCGATCACGGAGACTTATTCCCTTGAAGCGTCTTGCTAGTATGTACGTGAATGAGATTGTGAGGTTGCATGGCATGCCGGTATCCATAGTTTGGATCGTGACCCAAGATTCACTTCAAGATTTTGGGTTAGCTTGCAAAAAGCTATGGGCACGGATCTACGATTCAGATTCGGCATACCATCCTCAAATGACTCGACAATCGAGAAAGGACTATTCAAACTCTTAAAGATTTATTAAGACTCACGTGTCCTAGACTTCAAAGGCGGTTGGGATAAGTATTTACCATTGGTGGAATTCTCTACTAACAACAGATTATCGTGCAAGTATAGGTGTAGCTCCATTTGAAGCATTATATGGACGAAAGTGTCGCTCTCTAAGTATGTTGGGACGAGGTGGGTGAAGCAACCTTTGTTGGGACCCGAAGTTGATACGTATGACTACGGAAAAGATCCAAATGATTCGACAACGATATAAAGCGGCACAAGATCGACAAAAGAGTTATGCGGATCTTCATCGAAAGGACGTGGAATTTAGTGTGGGGATCATGTATTATTATGAGTTGCTCCATGGAAGGGAGTTACAAGATTTGGGAAGAGAGGAAAGCTCAATCCACGATTTATTGGTCCATTTCAAATTCTTGACCGAGTAGGAAATGTAGCCTATAGACTTGCGTTACCTTTGAGTATGTCTCGTGTTCATAATGTGTTTCACATATCATGCTTATTTCGTAAATATGTGAAAGACCCGAACCACGTTATAGAGTTAGAACAGGACGAGATAGCCAAAGACTTAACGTATGAGAAGGTACTGTCAAGATTTTGGATAGGAAGGAGCATGTCCTACGCCAAGAAAGGTCATACCACAAGTTAAAGTTTTGTGGAGGAATCATGCTATAGAGGAAATGACACAGGAATTGGAAGCGGAAATAAAAGCGAGGTATCCTCACCTTTCAAACACCAGTATCGTACGTCAATTTCGAGGACGAAATTTCATAAGGAGGGAGGTTGTAAGACCCCGAAATTTTTAAATAAAAGGAATTTCCTTTATTTATTATTTTGAAATAGTAAGGTGGATTTGATTAATGTGAATATTTATGGGTAAAATACATAAATATTTCAAAATAAGCAAGTGGTTATAAAATATTCATTGTTGTTGGGAATATTCGTTTGGTCGTGGAATATTAGATCGCTTTGTCGGGGAATATTAAATGACGACGCGCAGCAACCATGTGTGGGGCCCATAACGAGAAGCAATTGGATGAAGAAAACGATAAATATAAGTTGTTTAAAAATAACTACAGTAGTTGTTATTGAATTAACACTATTGGAATACCCGGTGGTTAAAACACACGTGTCTGCTGCGTTGTTACTGCGGTATTGCACCAATTATTGAAGGCACTACTCAATAATGGTTCTGATAATTCTTATTCGCTCAAGATTTTATTTTATTGAGTTAATAATTCTTTGCGTTGATATTTTATATTCTTTGTTGTTTGATAATTGTCATTACACGGTATTTTTCATTATCGAAGCAATAATTCATATTATCTGAATAATATTATTAGATAACATTATTGGCAATGTCTAGAAAGTTACATCTAAGGAGAGGTTTGGTCACCTAATTGCGGCCGCCAAGAAGAAGAAATTCTTATTGGAAAGCCCCTCTTTCCTGAGGAAGCTACTGCGATCATCGATATTGTGATTCTCGTAATATTATTTATGAATAATTAATTATTGGTTCATATGATGAGGAAAATATTGATTTTATGTGGATATAGATGGAGAAAAATTTTAATGTGACAATTGTTGAAAATTGAAATTTTATCTTTTACGATAAAATAATTATTGAAATATATTATTATATTTTAATAATATAATAATGGTGATATTTTTTACAACGAATGTGGGATATATGAGTATACGAGGAGGAAGAGTATTTTTGTTGCAATAAATATTTAAAACATGTTAAACATGTCGGTGGACCCCATTTATCGATTGAAATTTGATTATAGCTTTGTAAAATCGCCTTGGTTTGTGGATTTGGTCAATTTCTATTTGGAATTTGGAAAAATTTTCTTCTTCGCAAAGTTGTAGAGAATTGAATTTCCTATAAAAACTCACGAGATTCGAATTTTCTGATGAAAGGGCTATTTATTATGAATTATTGAAGTTCCGAAGCTCCGAAATAATTGATTTTTGGAAGTTTTAAATATTTATATTCACAAAAACGTTTTTGTGTTGTTTGTGGGCATCTTTAACACATGTCATGTTTTTGAATTCAGATGTTTGATGCGTAGGAGGATGTAGAAAAATTATAATATTAATTTATTAATTTTTACGCTTTGGTGTTCTAAGCAATTTTCTATAAATAGGGTGCTTGGGTTAGAATTGAAAATCACACCGTAAATGAAGTTTTCTCTCTATATTATCGAGCGTATTCTTGTGAGTATTTTGAGTATAGTTTGAGTATTGCTATACGGTGCAAATTCAAGTCATAGCCTATATCCGGTGTTTCAGCTAGAAGTACTAATTTTTCAAGGTAAGGGATGTTATTTTCTTCTCAAATGATATTATTTCTTCAATATCATTATGCTGAAATATTGGTTGGAACTTTTTATCAAATTTGGAACTTTTTCATGTCGGAGTTACTATTCACGAGTTACTATTCACGAGTACTATTCATGAAGCGTGAAGATGTTTTTGTGGAATTTCTATCTTTTGGTGTCGGAGTTCTTATTCACGATATCAAGACTATTCACGATATCTGACACTATTCATAGAAAAATGAAATTTCTTCTTTTCGTCCAAAATATCTATTCTGGAACCTACCTTTATTGTATCCATGTTTTGATCATTCTTAAATTTTACACCACTATGATTATTTTTGAGGTATTTTTGAACATGGATAAAACAAAGTACGGAATCCTTAATCCTTAATCCTTGTCATTTTGTTTCTTTGGATTCGTTTCTTTTAAAAAATATTTTCATCATCCTCGGTCTTAAATGATGATATTATTGAATATCTTTGGCACAGTAGTGCAAAGATGAATGATTTGAAGAATATCTTCGTCAGAAAAGTGCAAAGATGAGCAGTGTTGAGATGAACATGACCGATCGATTAATATCTTTGGCCAGTAGTGCAAAGATGAGCAGTGTTTAAATGAACATGACCAATCGATGAATATCTTTGGCACGTGAGTGCAAAGAGGCGAATATTTGATTCGGATGTATATTGATTGATGTTACAGGATAAAAGATGAGCGATGAACTTTTAAATTCATACATAGAAGATAGTAGTTTGCATTCTCTACTTAACTCTTCTAATGAATTATTATTTCATTGCGAATATTGATTTAAAATTTGTTGTCTATTGTATTCTATTAGATTTTTTCTGTTGAAGACTAAAGATAATTTGTTGTATATTATCTTAGTCAAAATATTCTTTCTTGAGCTAGTTGAGCTCACCCCTTTTCTTTTTTGTTCTATTTTTCTCGGGAGGCGAGAATATAAGAAAGTGCAATTAGTCGGGGTATGGAATGAAGGTTCTAGAGAGAGTTGTTTAGTAGTCCTCACCATTTTTATAAAATAATGTATCAATAAATGTGATGAGGATTTATTTGAGTATAGATATTGTCTAGAAGATAATATTTGTATTTAAACTCATAGTTTTACTGTTGTAATAACAAAGTTGTAGTTGTTTCTGTACCATGTATTGACAACTCAGAATGGCTGATGTATACCTATTTTGGGGGCGTCACAATAATCATACCAATTCCATCTATGCACGTAAGCCAAAGATGACTTTCATCACAATATAAGCATGAGGATGATGACAATGACATAATAATTCAATAAAACAAGTTCAAGAATAAATTTTAAAGATTTATAAGTTAATTTATCCTGAAATCAATAATGTCCAAACTGTCAACATGATACTACTTTGTGGAGTAAAATTCAAGAATGCTTAGAAGAATATTTCCATGAAAAGATACTGGATGAAGCGCAAATATTCAGGATATTCTACTAATTTCATGGAGTATAGAAACCAAAACTTTAACCAACTGAGTATAATAGAATATATGAAATTGCAAATGGATTTTTACCCGCCATGCGGTAATCCACGTAGACAGATCGTTTCCACAATTTAATAAGGAATGAATACAAAGGATCATTCACCATGCATGCGGTAATCCACATAGACAGGTTATGTGACGCCCCCAACATAGGTATATATCACCCATCTTGAGTTGCCAAATATATGGTACAGAATACAAATACAAACTTAATTATACAAACGTCGTGTAATATACGACAAAACATAGCTGAGAGTTTAAACAGGAATATTGCCTTCTAGACAATATCCACTCTCAAATAAAGTCCTCATTACATTTATTGTCACACTATTTTAAAGAATAGTGAGGACTACTATAACACCATCTCGGACCATCACTCCGTTTCCCGACTAGTCCCGGCTACGTTCTCATTTCCTGAAGAGAAAAATGAAAGCAAAAGGGTGAGCTCAACTAGCCCAGTAAGAAATATTATGACTAAGATAATGCAGGATAAATTATCATTAGCCTTCAACAATGTTAAACTGATAAAATACAATAAACATCAAGTTTAACTGCAGAGGAATAAAGAATCCATTAGAAGAGTCAAGTAGAGCATGATATCTACTATCTTCTATGATTTAAAATGTTTTCATCAATTTTTATCGTTGAGACTCAGCTTAATAAATAAACCACATCATTGAATCATCCCTGCACTATGGGCCAAGGATATTCATTAAATCATCAATGGTCATGACTATACCGAATAATCCCTGGTCATAATCATACCAAAAACTGTTCATCAATGCACTACAGGCCACTAAGGACTTTTACCACATCATTTATAACATTACAGGTCATGATTATACCGAATGATCCCTGGTCATAATCATACTAAGTCCATCTATGCACGTAAGCCAAAGATAACTTTCATCACAATATAAACATGAGGATGATGACAATGACATAATAATTCAATAAAACAAGTTCAAGAATAAATTTAAAGATTTATAAGTTAATTTATCCTGAAATCAATTATGTCCAAATTGTCAACATGATACTGCTTTGTGGAGTAAAATTCAAGAATGCTCAGAAGAATATTTCTATGAAAAGATCTTTGGATGAAGCTTAAATATCCGAGGATATTCTACTAGTTTCATGGAGTATAGAAGCCAAAACTTTAACCAACCGAGTATATTAGAATATATGAAGCCGCAAATGGATTTTCGCTTCGCCATGCGGTAAATCAACGAGACAGATCATTTCCACAATTTAATAAAGAATGAATACAAAGGATCATTCACCATGCATACAATAATCCACATGACAAAAGTTATTCCAATGTAATAATAAAGAATGAAATAATGAAGAATTCACGGGCATGCGATGAGCCAAGCAGAAAAGTTATTCCTAAGAATAATAAAGAATGGAACTAGGTTATGCGTAATCAGTACACACAAGATATTCCAACAGAATAATCTGAGAATAGAACCAGTGTCATGTACATAATCCGCATACGAGATAGGATATTCCAACATAATAATAAAGAATGGAACCGAAGTCATGCGAATCCGCATGCAGACGAGGATGTTCCAATAGAATAATAAAGAATGGAATAACAACAAAATTCACCGGGCATGCAATAGGCCGCATGCATACGAGTTATTCCAACGAGAAAAATAAAGAATGGAACCAGTCTCAGCGTAATCACTTATGCAGAGGATATTCCAATGAGAATAATAAAGAATGGAATAATGAAGAATTTCACCGTGTATGCGGTACTTCACATGTAAACGAGTTATTCCAACATAATAATTAAGAATGAAATAATGAAGAATTTCACCATGTATGCGGACTTTGCATGATAGTATAAAAGTTATTCAACATAATAATAAAGAATGGAATAATAACTCTTACGAGTATTGAAAGAAAATAACTCTCTTCATGAATACGAAAGAATAATACCCCTTAAACTTGAAAAAACTGGATACTGGAGTAGAGAATTAGCAGACTTCTCTTCTTCTTTCTCTCTATAATTTCTCTCTATAATAATTGCTTTATAGCTTTAGTGAATTGGTGAGAAATGAAGGAAGAACGAGCTTCTATTTATAGGAAAATATAGTTTCGATAATTGCACGTTTTGGGGCTCAAAATATTCTGATCAATACCTTCAACTTTTCTTTCATTTTTAATTTAGTCCCGCAAGTATTATCAAACTTGCACCACCTCCCTAATAGTAAATAATGTGAATCAATAGTTCAATCATGTGAATCAATAGTTATAATCATGTGAAAATACTTAATTACAAATTATAGTACCTCCATCAATACCTCCATTTTTAACTTAGTCATGCAAGTATTATCAATCTTGCACCAACTCCCCTAATAGTACAAGAATGTGAATCAATAGTACCCACATGTGAACAAATAGTTATAATCATGTGAATTAATAGCAATTAATTGCTCATTTATCCTAAGGTTAATTCCGAATGGTAAAAGATAACTTCCAGACATCAATTAATATCGAAATAAATGTCGATTTCCATTAACACTAATAATTCCAAAACAATGGAACTATCAATTTCATCTTTAATCAACACGAACTTATTCATCATTAATATTATAACTCACAATATTTAACAACCAGGTCGTTCCCAGGAAAGAGGTGGCTTTTCGATAAGGATTTCTCCTTATCATGCCGCAATTAGATGACCAAACCTCTCCTCGTGTGAACTTACAGACATTGTAAATATTGCAATTTTATAATATGAATAACTTTGTCATATCAATTATTGATTTAATAATATATCATATAATGCAGATGATACTGTGACAATAATCGAATTAATAATATGAGAGATATGATGCAGCAATTATTGTAGCAATAATTGAGTATAATTGAGTGACTTCTCACGTAAGCATCAATAATCAATACCGTGTGATACTATGCAACCACGCGTATTACTGTACTTTTACTATCGGGTAGTTCAACAGTTTAATGGTAAAACTTCCGTTGTTATTTTTATAAAAGATAATTATGTCGTTTTCTAACTACGACAATACTTCCGTTGTGGGGTCCACCAATGATTGTGTCGTCGTATAAATATTCCCTGTTAAAACGAATATTCCCCGACCAATCGAATATTATATAACCACTTACTTACTTTGCAAAAATTTGTAAATATTACCCACAACTATAACATTATATCAAATTCACACCATAATATTCAAAAATATATTTCGAGAAAATTATTCTTTATTCATAAAAGTTGGGGTCTTACAGGTTATTCCAACAGAATAATAAAGAATGGAACCAGGTCATGCGTAATCCGCACAGACATGATATTCCAACAGAATAATAAAGAATGGAACCAGGTCATGCGTAATCCGCACAGATAGGATATTCCGAGAGAATAATAAAGAATAGAACCATGTCATGCATAATCCGCACAGATAGGATATTCTGACAAAATAATAAATAACAACAGAATTCACCAAGCATGCGATAAGCCGCACAGACAGGTTATTCTAACAGAATAATAAAGAATGGAATAACCAAAGAATTTCACCATGTATTTCAGACTTCCAGATGAGAAAAGTTATTCCAACATAATAATAAAGAATGGAATAATGAATTTCTTACAGTATTTGAAAGAAAATAATTCTCTTCATGAATACGAAAGAAAGAAATAATACCCTTACCTTAGAAAAAAGAGTATTCAATTTGGTAGGACGAGGATATACGGAAGAAAACTTATACTGTTTTCTACCCTCAAAGCTTTCTTAAACTCTAAAGAAATACGCTCAAGATTATAGAAGAAGAATTCTATGAATTTTTGGTGTGATTTTCATTCTAACTAAGCATCCTATTTATAGGAGAATGGAAAGGATACTATGTAATAAAATATAATATACAATATATATATATATATATATATATATATATATATATATATATATATATACAATCGGGTTCTCAGAGGGCCCTTACTTTTCTTAAAATGCGAACTTTTTTTTTGGTTTTTTAAAAAAACAACTAAAAAAGTTTAATATTTTAAGGAACTAAATTTTTCATATATGATGTTTTTGGGCGTGATTTGGATACGTATAACAAAAAATGTATGTACAGTTTGTGCAGACTGTCCATATATTTTTTGGTATAGGTATCCAAATCAAGCCCAAAATATTGTATTATGGAAAAATTCTAATTCCATAAAATATTAAACTTTTTTTTAGTTGTTTTTAAAAAAAAAACCAAAAAAAAAGTTCGCATTTTAATAAAGTAAGGGAGCCCTCACCTGATCGGTTCTCTGTGTATGTGTGTGTGTATATATATATATATATATTATTTAAAATCTAATAAAACAAATAACTTTATAAAAGTATTCTGTTTTATATAAAAAGATTTTACTATGCAAACATTATGCAGCCTTTATACAAATACTATGCATAATAAAATATATTATATTCTATTTATAATCTAATAAAATAAATAACTTTATAAAAGTATTATGTTTTATATAAAAGATTTTACTACGCCAACACTATGTAGGCACAATGCAAATACTATGCATAATAAAATATAATATATTCTATTTATAATCTAATAAAACAAATAATTTTATAAAAGTATTACATTTTATATAAAGAGTTTTCTATTTTATTACATTTATAATAATAATAAAACAAAATTCATCATCATTATTATAATTCACACTATTAATCGACTGTGTCGTTCCCAGAAAGAGGGGCTTTCAATAAGGATTTCTCCTATTGGTAGCGTTAAATTAGGTGACCAAACCTCTCCTTGGCAGAACTTCTAGACATCGTCAATATTGCAAATAATAATATGAGTAACTTTGTCGTCTCAATTATTGATTTAATAATATATAAAATATTGACAATAATTGAATCAAATAACGTGAGATCTACGCAAAGCAATTATTTGTAGCAATAATTGAACAAAACTGAGTGACTTCTTACGTAAGCATCAATAATCAATACCGTGTGCAACTATGCAACCACGCGTATTACTGTACTTTTACTACCGAGTAGTTCAACAGTTTTAACGGTAAAACTTCCACCGTTATTTTCATAAAAATATTTGTCTTTTTTTCTAACTACGACAATACTTCCGTTGTGGGGTCCAATTAATGATTATGCTTGTCATCACGGATATTCTAAAATAAAAAGAATATTCCCCGACCAATCGAATATTATATAACAACTTACATACTTTGCAAAATTTATAAATATTACCAACAAGTATAACATTAAAAAAAAAATATTTCGAGAAATTTAAATCTTTATTCATAAAATTTGGGATCTCACATTGTCAATATTACAAATAATAATATGAATAACTTTGTCGTCTCAATTATTGATTTAATAATAATAAATATTATGCAGATGATACTGTGACAATAATTGAATCAATTAATAATATGAGAGATATTATGCAGCAATTACTGTAGCAATAATTGAGTATAACTGAGTGACTTCTCACGTAAGCATCAATAATCAATACCGTGTGCTACTATGCAACCACACATATTACTGTACTTTTACTACTGGGTAGTTCAACAGTTTAACGGTAAAACTTTCGCCGTTATTTTTATAAAAAGATAATTCTGTCGTTTTCTAACTACGACAATACTTCCGTTGTGGGGTCCACCAATGATTGTGCCGTCGTATGAATATTCCCTGTTAAAACGAATATTCCTCGACCAATCAAATATTATATAACCACTTGCTTACTTTGTAAAATTTATAAATATTACCCACAACTATAATATTATATCAAATTCACACCATAATATTCAAAAATATATTTCGAGAAAAATAATTTTTATTCATAAAAGTTGGGGTCTTACAATAGTAATTTGTGATGGACTTTTAAGCAATCATAAAATAGTAGTATATATGATGGCTCTTAGTGATGACTAATCTTGCCATCAATATATTATAATTGTGATGGCCATGTCAATCACGTAATTTTTTTTACGCAAAATAAATTTTCTTTTTGTGACATCACTTATAGATATACCCTTTTCGTGATTGCATTTAAGCTATCACTAATATTTTAATGTAAGAAATAATCAAAACAATATTTTATGACGATCGTGACAATCATTAAAAAAGATAGATTTTTGTGACGACTTTTATTTGTAATTACAAAAAGAAGTTATTTTGTGATGGAATTTTCAAGCCATCACAAAACAATAAAATATAGGGCAAAAGTGCAAAAATACCCCTGATGTTTACACGGATGTCCCACTTCCACCTTAAACTTTTTTTTCTTCTAAAAGTACCCTTAACGTTATAAAAATCAGCCCAATTATGCCCCTCCACATAACTAATCGCCACATTGACAAACCGAGGTGACACCTCATCTAATTTTTGGCCGGATTGAGAAGAGGGTCAGTGTTGACTAGGCCATGGATTTTCCCTCCAAGCCATGGATTGGCGACATCCGCGCTTCTTGCCTTCGTCTTCCCCAAACGGTGGATACTCCTCTTTTCAGATCCTTCGTACTCTTCTTCCATCGCCATTTGGTGGCTATTCTCCACCACTGCGGTGCTGCCGTGGCGTGAATATGAAAGAAGAGATGGAAACACTAGTTGAAGATGAGAATGGGTGGGTTTTACCACGTTACTTGAAGCTCTGGCGGATGAAGAGAGTGAAGAAGATGATGAAGACGAAAGTAGAGTAAGTTACTGAGAACGCTCTTCTTTCTCGCTTCTGATGGACTGGAGATTAGTGAACCAGGAGGAAGAAGAAGAATAAGAATTAGTGAAGAAGTTACATTGGAATTATTAGAATATTCAATGGAGTCAACTGTAGAGAAAGAGTCGCAAGATAAAACTTTGGAAGTCAAATTTGAGAATTTATTATTCAATTTCTTTCAAGATTAGTCTTGACACATCAGCTGTTCACTCACTGGTGGTATATATATATATATATATATATATATATATATATATATATATATATATATATATTTGTACGACATGTTCATGTATAAAAACAGGAAGACCAAAAAAAGCCACATGTTCAAGATTTTGAGCTACCATAAATATGTATGACAGTAATATCCGTCCAAATGTAGTTTAAAAGATTATATATTTTTGATTGACCACTGTCAATGTAAAATTAAAAATCAATTGTAACATTCATTTTGCAAGTATATATATACAAACTCTTTTATATGCCTATTTGAAATTGACTAAAGAGAGTTTGAGACCTAATTCCATATTATTTGAACTGTCCATTTTTTGACAAAAATTTTGACAAAAAAATGATTAATTTTTTCATTTATATTCTATCTTTTCTTCAAGTTAATTCCTCATCACCCTACAAGTACTGAACAGTTGATAATTAACTTTGATAGAAAACAACTAACCTCCCATGTTAGATATGATGAACCTCCAAGTGAAAAACCAGAAAACTGGTCGCCACCACCTCCCTCCTCACGACCTCTCCTCACACCAAGTGGTACGAGCGAAACAGAGAGAATTGCAGTAGTAGAGAGTGAGAGTGAGGCGGAGTTGAAGAAGAAAGAAGAGAGAGAGAGCTCAGCAAGGCTGCCGGATTTCTTGCTGTTGATGATGTGCGAGCCCAAATTGTCAATGGAGGTCTCTAAGGAGATGTGGGTTAGCAGCACGGACTTCATCAGATGGAAGCCACCGGTCCAAGTCAAACAAACCGACGGTGGAGATGATCATGTTGATGATGATAAACCCACCAAGAAGAGGGTCAGTGTTGACTAACTTTGTTAAGTCTTACCATCAGCCTCTGCTCCAGCCTCCAAGGTCGTCGTGTTGTTTGCCACCAAAGGCCGCAGCCGTGTTCATGGGGACGACGATAGAGCAGAAGCTAGTGAGCGCGGTGGCGTACGAGCCGTTTGTCTTGACTTGGTGCAAGTCTGCGCCGATGAGGACGACATCTAAGAAGGTGGCGCCGGATGTTTGTTTTTGGAAGAACAGAACGCTTGAGCTGCACCGTCGGGCTACTTTTGAAACTTCTTAGTCGAGCCACTTGGACCGGCGTGAATCTGAGTCGGATCGGCGAGTTTGGGGATGGAAGAAACTAGCTTAGAGAGGGTGGCGTGATCGGCTAGTACGACGGCATAATGGACGGGACTGTGATGGAATTCTTCCGGCTTGATCATCTTCGTCGACGACTTGGACATTGTGATAATGTCTGGGTCTGTGAAATTAGGAGTAAGAAGGAATTTTATTAGAGTTTAATTATGAAATTAGGTTTTTTTTTGCCCTTTTTGTTATCTCTTCATGCTTTGTCAGCAAAAATTATCCACGTATTAACAGAGTTAGTCTATGTGGCATTTCTGTTAATAGGAGGGGCACAATTGAGCTTAAATTTGTAACGTTAAGGGTACTTTTGGAAAAGAAATTAGTTTAGGGTGTAAGTGGGACATCCGTGTAAATATTGGGGGCATTTTTGCACCTTTGCCCATAAAATATATGATGGCTCTTAGTGATGACTAATTTTACCATCATTATAGAGCATTTATGACTGCCATTGCAATCACCAAATCTTATGTGGAAGTAATTTTGTTTAGTAAGTCAACTTACATATGTTTCTTTTTATATTTTGTTTTAAAATTATAATCATGATCTGAACTTTGGTGTAATGGTAATACTCGTTATTTAGTTTGTAAATGGGAGAGGGTTGATCCCTAAAGTCTTATTTTTTTGTGATGACTTTGACAATCACAATAGATTACGAGTTAATGTGATTGTATTAATCATCACAAAAGCACTAAGCGTTTGCGTGATTGCTAAAACCATCACGTAAAACCTTTCATGTTGGGATGGATTTTGACCTTCACAAATGACCATTTTTTTAGTAATCGAGAACGTATTGAAACACAATCGAGAATTCGAGTAGTTTGAAACTTAAATGAGTTGAATATAGCATTGCTCAGATTCTACTAATATTTTTTTTGAACTATTTTTTCTGCTCAAATTTAAATTCTATTATTAACAAATTTGAGTATCGCTCGTATTTTTTCGAGTCAAGTCTGAACTGTTTGGTTCGTTTACGGACTTACCTAGTAGTGGAGACTTGTAATGCAACTAATTTTAATGACAAGACTCCAAATAATACAATGAAAAAGAAATGGGGTCAATTTTTTTTTATGAAACTCAAGCACTTGACATGGGTAAGCTTTAATTTTCAAAATCAAAGCCCCAAGTTCGTCTTCTTTCAATTTTATAGAGCCTAACTATCTAAATTTCCAAGTCATTCTTATAAAAAACCCACGTAATAAAAAACAAACAGTCAGACTAAATCAACAAACGTCTATTAAAGATTTTAGGGAAAATATTTTCTCTTGCATTTGTAGTTTTAAAAGAAAATTTTGCAATTAATTAATTGGTAAAAAAGTTTGTGAGATTTTGTTAGTTTTTAGCATCATTTATCTCTTGAAGAACAAAAAAAAAAAAATTTATAGCACCTTCGGATTCTTAATTCCTCACAAGCTTGGAACCCGTGCGAGGCTCTAGCTATCTTTCTTATATATTTTTTGTGTAACAAAATAATTCACTTGTAAGTTTCTATTTTAGACAAAATATACGGATCTAAATCATATCTCTTAAATAAAATATCTCTCTTAAATAACATACTTTTATTAAAATTATATAGTTTTAAAAGATTCTTTTAAAAAATAAAATAATATTAAAAGACAATGGTCCCACTTTATTGTGAGATTCATGCATGCATGTATATATATCAAATTATAATTATATTTTTATGAATTTAAACATAAATTATTATAAATATGTAATTTGTATTTGAGAATTATAAGTTGATGTATATATATATATATATATATATATATATATATATATATATATATATATATACAAAAAAATAGATAGAGAGGCGACTTGGAATCTTTGTCGATGGGAGCATAATAAACGAGAATGACCTCAATAGCGACGACTAAGCTGTCGTTAATGTATGTCGTCGGCAATGACTTGTTTTCACTTATATGGTGCCATCTTTTCCATTACCCGTGCGCGGGAAGGGTGTAGGGCAACGGGCTATAACATTGGCGACGGGACTATGTCGTCGGTAGTAAGGCATTGGCGATGGGATTTATATCGACAGCCATGCCGTCGAGAATGAGTCCTATATAACAGATCGATTTTAATTTTTCTGCTTATCCTTTTTCTTCCCCCCACGCGAATCTTCTTTCCCTCTTCCTTCTGTCGTCGCCCTGAGTAGCTCACCGCCGTCCATCTTCCCATTACGCCGTCACCTAGCTTCCGATTACCACCACCACCTCGCCGTCGAGTCCCCGCCGCGCCCTCTCTCCTCTGTCTCGCCAGTGCCGGTCCTCGCCTCGAAGTTTTTCCAATTCAACTTTTTCCCCTAATTAACTTATGGAACCTAGCTTTGTTATCATCTCAATAAATAATAAGATTTGATTTAAGGTCTATATTATTTGATTTATACTGGTATTGACAGTGTTTGTGTTAAGTTTGGTAAATTTCCTAAATTTTTTTGCCAAAATCCAAAGTACAGTGCTTGTGTTTAGCTTCTTTAAATCAAAGTATAAAAACTTTTGGGCATTGTGTTATTCTTCAAATTAAAAAGTTGAGATTGTCAAGTGGGTTTTAGAGCCTGAATCCCAGGTTGGTCTTGCATTCTGTTTTCAGTTTTGTAGGATTTGTATAAAAAAAATCTTACCTTTTCATGTTGCTTATTATTTGATATTTTGTACATATTTGTATTATTGTTATGTACATAGAGATAAATCTACATACCATTCTGTAGCATATTGTTATGTACATAGTATATATATTTTTATGTGTGTGTGATGGTTAATTTCTGTGTGCTACCATCTTATGTTGAAAATATTTGTGTCCCAGGTCAATTCCGTATGTCATTACTATTTTAGTTTCTAAAATGTGAATACATACACTCATCTCTCGTTGTGTTGTAAGCTATTCACACCTTTTTTTGTTGTATATTCAATGTCGTCATGTGCATGCTCGATGTCTTGTTTAAACGAATCTTTCGTTTATTTCTAATTTTTAGTCTTTGGGGGTTAAGTTTTTGTTCTCACTAGTAGCTTTCAAGCATTGGGTTAATCTTGAGTTCATAAAGAATAAGTTTGAGATGAAATTGGTTTGAGCTTAGATCGTGCCTTGTACATTCTAAACCCATTTTTATTTTTATACAAAATTTCAGAACTATATGAGACATATTATGTGTACTTAAGCTATTAAAATATGAGTTTTTTTAATAATAAAGAAGCTTAACATTCAATCTAATCATATGAAGTCCAATCTCAACATGTTATTAGCCTAATTAGGTATGAATGATATTAATATCTAATCATAGTACGCGGAGCAACATCAATCAAAAGATAGTGGTTCAACCACATGAAAATGGTAAGTAATGTTTGTCTTTGCTCTTAAAGGAGGTTTGGAACCTAAGTTGCCTTAATTTACAAAAATTTACACTAAAATCATATAAATGAGGTTTGTTACTTTTCTTGGACATGTTCTTTGGGCAAAGTTAATCAAGTGTCTTACAAGAGGATGAAACTAATAACTTCTTCCAACCTTTTAGCATTATTGAATATAATTGTATTATATATATATATATATATATAAATATTTGGTCAAAATATAGGCAATTTATAACTTCAATTATTGGGTATGATGTTGGATGACTTTACTAGGCTTAGTTTAAAAGAGGTAATATAATTTTTTACAATTTCGTAAATATGTGCATATTTTCATATAGTTTAGGAAGCTTAGATGTAAGACCCCAACTTATTATTAATGAAATTTAATTTTCTCTATTTATTATTTTGAAATAGTAAGGGTTGATTTGATTAATGTGGATAGTTAGGGGTAAAATACATAAATATTTCAAAATAAGCAAGTGGTTATAAAATATTCATTGTTGTGGGGAATATTCGTTTGGTCGTGGAATATTCTTCATTGTTTGGGAATATTAAATGCTGACAGTAGCGGTCTTTTGTGGGCCCCATAACTAAAAAGCGATTGGATGAAGAAAACGACAAATATAAGTTGTTTAAAAATAACAGGCGTAGTTATTACTGATTATCTTTGTTAAAAATACTAAATTGGTTAAAACACAAGAATATTACCAGTATTGCACCAATTATTGATTCTTACGTAAGAAGGCACTACTCAATAATGGTTACGATAATTCTTATTCAAAGATTTTATTGATTTAATAATTGATGCGTTGATATTTTATATTGTTGTTGTTTCAATAATTGTCATTACACAAGATTTTTCATTATCGAAGCAATAATTCATATTATCTGAATAATATTATTAGATAACATTATTGGCAATGTCTAGAAAGTTACGTCTAAGGAGAGTTTGGTCACCTAATTAAAGGCTACCAAGAAGGAAAAATTCTTATTGGAAAGCCCCTCTTCCACGAGAAGCTGCACAGTTGTCGATATTGTGATTTCGTAATATTATTTGTGAATAATTAATTATTGATTCATATGATGAGGAAAATATTGATTTTATGTGGATATAGATGGAGAAATTTTTAATGTGACAATTGTTAAAAATTGAAATTTTATCTTTTTTGATAAAATAATTCATTTAAATATATTATTATATTTTAATAATATAATAATGATGATATTTTTATGATGAATGTGGGATATATGAGTATATGTGGAGGAGGAGTATTTTGTTACAAAAATATTTAAAGCATGTTTTATGTGTTGGTGGACCCCATTTCTTGACTGAAATTTGATTATAGCCTGTAAAATCGCCCGTTTGTGAATTTCGGTTAATTTTTGTTTAGAATTTGGAAAAACTTTCTTCTGTAAAGTTGTAGATAATTGAATTTCCTATAAAAATTCACGAGTTTCGAATTTTCTGACAAAAGGACTATTTATTATGAATTATTGAAGTTCCGAAGCTCCGAAATAATTAATTTTGGAAGTTTAAAATATTTTAAATAACAAAATCGTTTTTTTCATTATGGTGTGTTACGCATGTGTGTTGAATGAGCTGAATTCAGTTCTTGAAAGGTTGGCGTAGAAAAATTTAATTTATATATTAATATTATATTAAATTTTTCGCTTTTGGTGTTCTAAAGCATTTTCTATAAATAGGGTGCTTAGGTTAGAATTGAAAATTACACGTAAACTCAAGTTTTTCTCTCTATATTATCGAGTTTATTCTTGTGAGTATTTTGAGTATAATTTGAGTATTGCTATACTACTGCAAGTTCAAGTCATGCTTATATATCTAGGTGTTTCAGCTAGAAGTACTGATCTTTCGAGGTAAGGGATATTATTTTTTTAATGATATTATTTATTCTAATATCATTATGCCGAAGTATTGATCTGAACTTTTTAATCAAATTTGGAACTTTTAGTGTCGGGGTTACTATTCACGATACAAAGACTATTCACGATATACACAGATCTTATTCACGAATCTAAGACTATTCATCGAAAAATGAAAATTTTCCTTTTTGTCCAAAATATCTATTGTGGATACTAGCTTTGATTGTATCCATGTTTTGATCATTCTTGAATTTTACACCACTATGATTATTTTTGAGGTATTGTTGGACATAGATAAAACAAAGTACGAATCCTTAATCCTTAATCCTTGTTATTTTGTTTCACTAGATTCATTTCTTTAAAAATATTTTTCATAATTCTCAGTCTTAAATGATGATATTTTTGAATATCTTTGGCCTGTAGTGCAAAGATGAATGATTTCTGATGAATATCTTTGGCCCGTAGTGCAAAGATGAACAGGTGTTTAGATGAACATGACCAACTGATGAATATCTTTGGCCTGTAGTGCAAAGATGAATATTTGATTCCAGATATATATTGATTGATGTTACAGGATAAAAGATAGACGATGAACTTTTAAATTCATACATAGAAGATAGTAGTTTGCATTCTCTACTTAACTCTTCTAATGAATTATTATTTCCGCTGCGAATATTGATTTAAAACTTGTTGTCTATTGTATTCTATTAGATTTTTCCCTGTTGAAGACTAACGATAATTTGTTGTATATTATCTTAGTCATAATATTCTTTACTGGGCTAGTTGAGCTCACCCTTTTCCTTTTTGTTCCATTTTTCTTCTCAGGATGCGAGAATATAGCGAGTACGAGTCGGGGTATGGAATGAAGGTTCTAGAGAGAGTTGTTTAGTAGTCCTCACCATTTTTGTAAAATAATGTATCAATAAATGTGATGAGGATTTATTTGAGTATAGATATTGTCTAGAAGATAATATTTGTATTCAAACTCACAGTTTTACTGTTGTAATAATAAAGTTGTAGTTGTTTCTGTACCATGTATTGACAACTCAGAATGGGTGATGTATACCTATTTTGGGGGCGTCACATTAGAAACCCGTTTGAGATTCACTTAGTAGGAGTGAATCTCAAATAGTCCCCATTTTGGGACTGTTCTTGTATGTTTCGATCTCACTTAGGTCGGTGTTAACGACTTGAGCACGTCTTTATATTTTTTGAATTTTCGGTCAGTATATAACTCTTGATGTTCTTCGAGTGCATATTTAGACTATGATGTGTTAGTCTATTTCGTGTACTTGAAGACCATGGGGAGGTGCTGCCGAAATTTCTGAAAAATTTAAAGATGTGTTCAAGTTGTTGGCATCAGTGAGGCGACACATCCGGGAATGGGATAGAAGCCTGACCCGTTAGAGTGGGAGATGAAGTTAGGAAACTCCTAAGCTTGCAAATACATTAACTTGGAGACTTAATTGTGTTCGTCTAACTTTCCATATATATAGCAGATAGTTGTCCAAGATGTCTATTGATCGAAATTGGATGGAACGTAGGGTAGCCACTGATAAGAGTGGGCTTAGCTCTGAGTACCGTAGTGGGGTTGAACAGTTTCTCAATTTCGCGTTTGAGCAAGTCAGCGACGATGAGATTAGATGTCCTTGTAAGAGGTGTGTGAATGAAGTGTGGAAGGAAAGGAGTGATGTCATGTGCGACTTATTTGCATATGGGTTCAAGCAGGGTTATACGACATGGATCTATCATGAGAAAACCTGGTTGGATGAACATGAATCAGAATCAAAATCTAGAGGTGACGAAACCTTTAACTGTACTAACATGATAGTTGAAGCTACTGGTTTATACTTCCAGTGGAATACAGACAGGGATGACAGTAGTGTCCAGCAAGAGCCTAATGACGGGGCTAAGGGTTTCTATGAGTTATTGCATGAAGCAGAGACGCCACTATATGACGGGCACAAAAAACACACCGTCTTATCTGCCGTGACTAAGTTTTTACACTTCAAGAACGAGCATGACTGTAGCGAGAGGGGTTTTAATGAACTGTTAAGCATTGTGAAGGAGTGCTTACCTGCAGGCAATAAGTTACCGGAGTCGTACTATGATGTGAAGAAAATGGTCAAAAGGCTCAATCTAGGGTATGAGAAGAGACTATATGTTGTATTACGGTGATGTCAATAAAGATAAGAGGTCATGTGATATTTGTGGTACAAGTAGATACCGTGAACAGCACAAGAAAAAGGGAAAAGACGCGCCGAGAAAGATCTTACGTTACTTTCCCATTGCCCCGAGGCTTCAGCGGTTGTTCACGTCAACAAATACCGCCGAGGATATGAGGTGGCACTCTACACGGGACATAGTCGTAGGTCAACTGACGCACCCGGCAGATGGGCTTGAGTGGAAAAATTTTGATAATAAGCACCCTCGTTTTTTCAAGAGGTTCGCAATGTTTGGCTTGGACTTGCTACGGATGGGTTTAATCCGTTTAGCAGCCTTACACAAAGCCCTACTCAACTTGGGCGGTGATTATTGTGGTGTATAACCTCCATTGATGTGCATGAAAGAGCCCTTCATGTTCATGCCTTTACTAATTCCGGATGATAAGAGTCCGAGTAAAGACATCAATGTATATCTCAGGCTGTTAGTTGATGAGTTGAAGATGTTGTGGGAAAAAGGGGTTCAAACTTATGATGTATCTCTTAAGCAGAACTTTGACATGAGGGTAGCTTTACTATGGACAATAAATGACTTCCCGGCATTAGGAATGATCAGTGGATGGTCGACTCACAGGGGCTTGTCATGTCCCGTGTGTATGGGGTCAGTTAAAGCTGTGCGGCTCAAACATGGGGGGAAAATGAGTTTCTTTGCAACATCCAGATAGTTTTTGTCGATTGAACATCGTTGTCGACGGATGAGTAGACAATTCAATGGAAAAATAGAGAAACTTTGTGACTCTCCCAAAAATAAGTATACATCACCCATCTTGAGTCGCCACATACATGGTATAAAATTCAAATACAACTTAATAATACAACGGTTGTGTAAAATATGACAAAATATATTGTTAGGTTTGTAATATTCAAGAACGCAATCAAATTACAAAAATAATGCGGAAACGTGTAAAATCAGAGTTTTATAATAATACAAACCATATACCCGGATCACCCTTTATGCACAATTATTAATTAAACGAAAAGATAAAGAATAAAATCATACCCTCGAAGATCGAGCTTCCTCAGGTACAAGTTCACCTCCAATTCTTTTCGCGTTCAACTTGAATCCACCGGGTTTGGTTCCTTCCTTTGATCAACGTTAGCCACCCAAGTGTATGGCCTCTAGAGGTGATCCACCAAGGAAAAATAAAGATTCAAGAAGATGGTGGTTGGCTAAACCCTAGTTTTTCTATCTTTATAAAAAAAGCGTACTCTCCAACAAATTGGAATTATTGCGTATTATTGAAAAAGTCAACAACCCATCCACCTATAATAAGACTCCTCTTATTTATAGATGTGGGCAACCCACCTTAACAATTAAGGAATTGGGTTTTATTTAATTAATTAAATTCTTTTAATTAATTAAGCTCCCTAATCTTATTAGGGATAATTAATTAAACTCCTTTAACTAATTTTCCTTCCTAATCCAATTAGGAATAAATGAGAGTACTTATATTAAATTAATTCCTAAACTCTTTTAGAAATTAAAATAATAATAATAATTGTAATAATATTAATAAGACTCCTCTTATTAATTTATATTTAATATTTCTAAAATATTAAATAATAAATATTAAGCTATTTAATTTATTCTATCACCATAGATTAAATTAAATATACATAACATATTATTACGATTATGCCATTAACTTCTTAAATAATTATTCTTCCTTTTATGGTGTGACCTTTAGGTTCTCCATATTAAACCGGTTGTGAATAAATTAATTAGAACAATTCTAATCTTATTTAAATAAATAAATTAAACAATTAATTTATTTAAATAAATAATATTTATTCTACAATAGGATAAGCCTCCCAAGCGATCAACGACTTTCCGGATAATATAGATTTCAACATTAATCATAAAAGAACCTTTGAGTAAATAGTTAGTTGTACAATTCAATCCTTCCACCATACAATGTCCCAATTAAATATAAGACATGGAATTTCATCAAGTCTTATTTTATTTAATTATATGTATTTCGACTCTTTAATGCACAACACCAAATAATGCAAATTAGAAACTCCTTTCTAATTTCATTCGCCTTTGCCAAGGACTCTTTGGGTTGTCATTTATCAAATCACATAGGACATTCTCTTCTTTTAATAAGTGGTAGATTCTTTATTGATCATACATTATCTCCATGTACAACTTATTATACCCAAGCATACCCTTTGATATACCCTAAGGGTCTTAAGGAATAAGTCAAAGTATAACTCATCATACACAAGATACTATAATGATCTTAAGTCCAAGGATCACTTGTCTTACTATCACTACTGAGAATTCCTATTGATGAGCAAGTAAAACTCCATTAGGTATTCCTTAGCAAGCCACGTTCAAATGAACTTATTCTCTAATAAGCACCTATATACTTGCTTTAGTGTCTTCACACAAATGATCATGAGATCAATCATCCTCATCCAATGAAGCAAGCAACGATGTACTCAATCTATCCGGATTCACTAATCCCCAATTTAGTAATCCAATGATTGGGAACTATTTTAGTTTTAAGCTTTCTAAGAATTTAGATCTCATTAGAATGATCATCATCATTATTCTAAAAGCATTGCTTAAAACTATGGGTTTATCACATATTATAAAACAGCATCATGTAGATAATTAAAAGCCTTTAATAAATTAATACTTTTTATTAATAAATGAATAAGATTGTTACAAAGTATATGTTTTATCATCAAACATGATTGGCTTGTGTGCATACTACTTTCACATATGGTGTGAGTTTTAATACAAATATTGTCATTTAGACAATATCCACACTCAATTGAGTCCTCATTATATTTATTATCACACTATTTAACAGAATAGTGAAGACTACTAATGCTATTAATTGGACCGTCACTCCGTTCCCCGACTAGTCCCTGCTATGTTCTCATTTCCTGAAGAGAACAATAAAAGTAAAAGGGTGAGCTCAACTAGCCCAGTAAGAAATATTTTGACTATGATAATGCAGAATAAATTATCTTTAGCCTTCAACAGTGTTAAACTGATACAATATAACAAACATCAAGTTTAAGCTGCGGTAATGAACAAACAATCCATTTAAGAGTCAAGTAGAGAATAAAATCTACCATCTTCTATGATTTAAAAAGTTTTCATCACTTTTATCGGTGGGACTCAACTTTAATAAATAATTCACATCATCCCGGCACTACGCCCAATGACATTTTTTAGTATCACGACCACAAATTATCCATGAACTACGGGCCAAAGATAATCGTGTTTTCATCAACTATTCCCCGATCATGCCATAAAATAATTCATCTTTGCACCTTGGTCAAGAGAATCCATAGTCATAATCATACCAAAATTGTCCATCAATGCACTACGGGCTAATGAGGACTTTTTCCATATCATTTGTAACATTACTGGCCATGATTATACTAAGAATAATCCTCGGTCATAATCATACCAAGTCCATCTATGCACTACTGTGCCATGTAGATGACTTTCAACATAATATAAAAATGAGGATGATGACAATGATATAAGAATTCAATAAAAACAAGTTCAAGAATTAATTTATCCAGAACTAATAACGCCCAAATTGTCAACATGATACTTCTTTGTAGAGTAAAATTCAAGAATCTTTGAGAAGAATATTTCCATGAAAAGATATTTGGATGAAGCACAAATATCAAGGATATTCTACTAATTTCATGGAGTATAGAAGTCAAAGCTTTAACTAATCGAGTATAATAAAGAATGGAATAACAAAAGAAATCACCATGCATGCGGTACTTGGTGATAGCAAAAGTTATTCCAATGAATAATAAAAAAAAGAACCGTGTCAAAGTAATACGCACCAAGCGGGATATTCCAAATGTAATAATAAAGAATGGAATAATAATAGAAATCACCATGCATGCGGTGCTTCAGATGTATATGTTATTCCAATGTAATAATAAATAACGGAACCGTGTCCCGGCAGTAAAACGCATGCATGTGATATTCCAATGAATAATAAAAAGACGGAACCAGTCCCAGAAAAACGTATAAACGAGGATATTCCAATGAATAATAAAGAATGGAATAACAATAGAATTTCACCATGTATGTGGTTGCATGGACAAAAGTTATTCCAAAGCAGAATAATAAATAATGGAATAATGTAAGAATTTCACCAAGTATAGGGTAGACCGCGTATACATGTTATTCCAATAGAATAATAAAGAATGGAATAACAGAAGTTCTCTTCATGAATATGAAAAAAAAATACCCCTTACCTTTGAAAGAAGAGTATTCCGACTGGTAGGGCGAGGATATACTCGAAGAAAACTTGCACTACGCTCAAAGCTTTCTTAAACTCTAAAGAAATACGCTCAAGATTATAGAAGAAGAATTCTCTCTATAGTTTTCTCTCTAGAGTTTCTAAGTGAATTCGTAAGAAATAATGAAGGAATGAGCTTTATTTATAGGAGAATGGACTGCATATAAACTAATTCATGAACGGTCTAGATTGATTTACTTTTAAAGCAGATTTATCTAGATTAATTTAATAAAATATTCTAATAAAACAAAATCTTTTAAATAAAATATAATATATTCTATTTATAATCTAATAAAACGAATAACTTTATAAAAGTATTACATTTTTATATAAAAAGATTTTATTATGTAAAACACTATGCAGCACTATGCAACACTATGCATAATAAAATATAATATATTTTAATTATTGTCTAATAAAATAAATAACTTTATAAAAGTATTTTGTTTTTATATAAAAAGATTTTACTATGCAAAATACTATGCATAATAGAATATTATATATTCTATTTATAGTCTAATAAAACGAATAACTTTGTAAAAGTATTACATTTTATATAAAAAGTTTTTTCTGTTTTATTACATTAATAATACTAATAAAACAAAACCGAGTGACTTCTCACGCATAAGCATTAATAATCAATCTGGTGTGTGCTACTATGCAACCACGCCAGACATCGCATGACTTTTACTACTGAAAGTAGTTCAGCAGGTTTTAACGGTAAAACTTCCGCCGTTATTCTCATAAAAATATTTTTGTCATTTCCGACAATAATTCTGTTGTGGGGTCCACCAATGATTGTACCGTCGTACGGATATTCCCCGACAAAAATAATATTTCCCGACCAATCGAATACTATATAACAACTTGCATATATTACAAAATTTATAAATACTACCCACAACTATAACATTATATCAAATCCACACCATAATATTCAAAAAATTATTTCGAGAAAATTAAATATTTATTCATAAAATCTGGGGTCTCACAAACGTCAAGTACCTGGCCGTCTTTCTGGGTCAGCAAAGTTGAGTTGGATTAGTCATTTGAAGTTTCCACCTCCAAGGAAGAATCACAGATTAGAGCGAGCTTATGGTTACGACAAGGTTCACAATTGGACACATGAGATCCATATTCTTCGACCGCCTTTATTGGGCTACATTCTCGCATCCGTCATTGTATAGATCCGATGCATACCGAGAATAACGATTTGATAACATTTTTATACAAATTCTAGATGCTAGTGGTAGAATAAAAGGACAACAAATGTCGATGCTTGATTTGGTAGAAATGAACATTAGGGAAGATCGTGGTCGTGATCGTCGGGAGGGTAGTAAGGCAGAACGCTAAAAGTCGAATATACTTTGACCAGGAACAATTGATATTGATATATAATTGGATCGATGAGATCTGAAGCTCGGATGGATATTCTTTGAATATAGCAAGGTGTTGTAAAGTCGAAGAATTGAAGTTTCAGGGTCTCAAAAGTCATGATTGTCACGTATTCATGTAAAAGTTGATCTCTGTGGCATTTATCGACTTGTTACCAAAACGTGTGGTTGAAGCACTGACAGAGCTTTCTAATTTCTTCAGAGATCTATGCTTGACGGAGCTTCAGCTCAAAGACATAGATAAAATGGAGATGCAGATAGTGGAAATAATGAGCAAGATAGAAATGATCTTCCCCCTATCGTTTTTTGATTCAATGGAGCATTTGCCTATACACTTGCCATACGAAGCTAAGTTTGGCGGTCCCGACGTACGGAAGCCGAGTTATGGCCCAGTTTGTAAAACTCGCCAATACTTAGGCAAAAAGCCAAAAAAGAGGTCAAAACCCGCATCGGTCGTCCGAACGACACGCAAACACACACATAGAACCGTGTAGGTATTAGACACGCGTTAGAACTTACGAGACTCAATTCCAACATACGAAAACCGAATTATCGCCCAGTTTGCAAAACTCGCCAACACTTAGGCAAAAAGCCGAAAAAGAGGTCAAAACCCGCATCAGCCGTCCGAATGACATGCAAACATACACATAGCACCACGTAAGTATTAGAAATGCGTTAGAACTTACGGGACTCAATTTTGACAAATGAAAGCAGAGTTATCGTCCAGTTTATAAAACTCGCCAACACTTAGGCAAAAAGTCAAAAAAGAGGTCAAAACCCACATCGGCAGTCCGAATGACACACAAACACACACATAGCACCGCGTAGGTATTAGACACGCGTTACAACTTACGGGACTCGATTCCGACATACGAAATCCGAGTTATCGCCCAGTTTGTAAAACTCGCCAACACTTAGGCAAAAAGCCGAAAAAGAGGTCAAAACCCGCATCGATCGTCCGAACGACACACAAACACACACATAGCACCGCGTAGGTATTAGACACGCGTTAGAACTTATGGGACTCAATTTCGACGTACGGAAGCCGAGTTATCGCCCAGTTTACAAAACTCGACAACACTTAGGTAAAAAGCCGAATAAGAGGTCAAAACCCGCATCGACCGTCCGAATGACACGCAAACACACACATAACAGCGCGTAGGTATTAGACACTCGTTAGAACGTACGGGACTCAATTCTAACATATGGAATCCGATTTATCGCCCAGTTTGCAAAACTAGCCAACACTTAGGCAAAAAGCCGAAAAAGAGTTCAAAACCCGCATTGACCGTCCAAACGACACGCAAACACACACATAGCACCGCGTAGGTATTCGACATGCATTACAAGTTACGGGACTTGATTCCGACATACAAAATCCGAGTTATCGCCCAATTTACAAAACTCACCAACACTTAGGTAAAAAGCCGAAAAAGAGTTCAAAACCCGCATCGGCCGTCTGAACGACACGCAAACACACAAATAGTACCGCGTAGGTATTAGACACACGTTAAAACTTACGGGACTCGATTCCGATGTACGAAAGCCGAGTTATCGCCCAGTTTACAAAACTCACCAACACTTGAAGAACACAAACAAAACTAATTTAAATATGCTCTATTTTTGAATTCGTTATTAATATTTTAATATTGTAGGGTCTTGTTGATGAGACTTGGTGGTGGTGGAGGTTTGCAAGACAAAGCGATGCCCGTAGTGGAGATGGTGATAATGGCTTGACCGATCTTGATGAGATTATTAAGGGTGGGACCGGCAGTCAAACTGGAGGTGGGACCGGCGGCGATGGTGATACCGACATTCCTGATCTTGGGTTGTAGTACCCATTATGTTTTTATTTTGACTTTCATATATATATATATATATATATATATATATATATATATATATTTCTGACTTTTGAGTTGTACAGACTAGAGTTTAGAATCTAGTTAGGCTGATGGTATATGTATCTAACTATATTGATTGTTTAAGATTACATTTTGTATTTACATTGTACAACTTTTATTTAACTATAAGTCATTACGTTGTTTACATATTTTATGGTTGATATAGCAAAAGCTATTATTGTGAGGCCCCAAATTTTATGAAATAAAGGTATTTAATTTTTCTATTTTGGTAAATAGTTAAATTGATAAAAGTTTAAAGTCAAGGGTCATATTTGAAAATTTTTCAAATTAAGCAAGTTGTCATAAAATAATCGGTGGTAAAATACGCGTGGTTGCATAGTAGCACACGGTATTGATTATTGATGCTTATGTGAGAAGTCACTCAGTTATACTCAATTATTGCTACAATAATTGTTGCATCATATTTCTCATATTATTGATTCAATTATTGTCACGGTATCATCTGCATAATATTTTATAAATTAAATCAATAATTGAGACGACAAAGTTATTCATATTATTAAATTGCAATATTTACAATGTCTAGAAGTTTTGTCAAGGAGAGGTTTGGTCACCTAATTGCGTGCCAATAAGGAGAAATCCTTATTGGAAAGCCCCCTCTTTCCTGGGAACGACCTGGTTGTTAAATATTGTGAGTTATAATATTAATGATGAATAAGTTCGTGTTGATTAAAGATGAAAATGATAGATCCATTGTGTTGGAATTATTAGTGTTAGTGGAAATCGACATTTATTTCGATAATAATTGATGTCTGGAGGTTATATTATTCGATCGGGTATTCGGGGCACTTTTTGTGTCGGATTACTATTCACGAGTTACTATTCGCCTGATTACTATTCACTCTAGTATTATTCACTTGGGTATTTGGGACACTTTTTGTGTCAGAGTACTATTCACATGAATTACTATTCACCCAAATTACTATTCACTCTAGTACTATTCACTCGGGTATTTGGGACACTTTTCGTGTCGGGATACTATTCACGGGGTACTATTCCTGAAGTACTATTCACGGGGTTCTATTCACCCGAAAAATATATTTCTTTTCGGTCCAAATCATTTTTGGGTACAATATTATTCCATGAGGAGATGTGCTAATTTTTCAGACCGTGATTGAAATTATAATAGTAAATTAATATGGATCGTTGGTTTAAAGTTTTAATAGTAAATCAATATGGATCGCTAGTTTAAAGTTTTAATAGTGAATTAGTATGGACCGTTGCTTTAAGTTTTAATAGTAAATCAATATGGACCGTCCGTTTAAAAGTAAATCAATCTGGACCGTTCATGAATTAGTTACTATTCAGTACATTCTCCTATAAATAGAAGCTCATTCCTTTATTATTTCTTACTTAATTCTTTGAAACTCTAGAGAGAGAAATTATAGAGAGAAGTTTATAGAGAAAATCTATAGAGAGAAAAAGAAGAGAAGTATGCTACCTCACTATTCCAAAGATCCAGCTTTTTTCTTTCTAAGGTAAGGGATATTATTATTATAGTAAGGAGTATTATTTCTTTCGTATTCATGAAGAGAACTTCGTTATTCTATTCTTTATTATTACATTGGAATAACTCAGTATACGGACTTCTATACTTGGTGAAATTCTTCTGTTATTCCATTCTTTATTATTATGTTGGAATAACCTGTCTATGCGAAGTACCGCATACATGGTGAAATTCTTCTGTTATTCCATTCTTTATCATTCTGTTGGAATATCCTGTCGGTGCGTATTACGCCTGACCTGGTTCTATTAATTATTATTATGTTGGAATAACCTGTCTGTGCGGTCTATCGCATGCATGGTGATTTCTATTGTTATTCCATTCTTTATTATTCTGTTAGAATATCCTGTAAGTGCGAATTACGCCTGACCTGGTTCCATTAATTATTATTCTGTTGGAATAACCTGTTTATGCGATCTATCACATGCATGGTGATTTCTGTTGTTATTCTATTCTTTATTATTCTGTTGGAATATCCTGTCAGTGCGTATTACGCCTGACCTGGTTCCATTAATTATTATTCTGTTGGAATAACCTGTCTGTGCGGTCTATCGCATGCATGGTGATTTTTGTTGTTATTACATTCTTTATTATTCTGTTGGAATATCCTGTCGGTGCAAATTACGCCTGACCTGGTTTCATTAATTATTATTTTGTTGAGAATAACCTGTCTGTGCGGACTATCGCATGTATGGTGAATTCTTCTGTTATTCCATTCTTTATTATTCTGTTGGAATAACCTGTATATGTGGATTACTACATGCATGGTGAATGATCCTTTGTATTCATTCCTTATTAAATTGTGGAAATGATCTGTTTACGTGGATTATGATAAAAGTCATAATAAAAGCATTGGACTGATGAAAATCATTGGTATATGTAGTATTCGTAAGTGTTATGATGAGTTATGTTGGTTATTATGTGAAAACATGAAAGTTTCTTAGAAATCACAAAGGGTTAAAAATAAGATTTTGGTGAAAATGGAACATGAAATTCAATTGACCATATCCCCAAATATATTTTGAATTTTTGAGTGTGGTCAAGTTCTAGAGTTAGATCTATGACTTTTCTAACTTATCCAGGTGGAATCACTGGAAAAAGGTGTTGTAGATTTTTGTGTGGACCCGATTTAAAGAAAGGAGTCAAAAAGCGCAAAGTACCAAAAAGCCATCGCCTGTAAATTTAAAAGGGCATTTTCGGCCACTTAAATTATGAGAAAAATTCTGGCTTTTTGGGACATGGAAATATATGGTATAAAGTACCTCTTGTCCAAAAATGAGCTCATTCCGACTTAAAATGAGCAAGTTATGACTATTTCAATATTTAGGTTTTTCTGGCGAAAAACGTTATAACCGGAGTTCTATAACTCTAATGACCATGAAATTTAAACTGGAAGCTCACGTTAACATGTGTAAGATCCTGCCAAGATTTGGAAATTTCTGGAGTTAAACTTGAGGTAGCTAATTTCTTAAGGAATTAATTAGAAATTAATTTTTGAAAAATACATAAGGGAGTGGAAAAATTATAAAAAAAAATACTTGTTGTGTATGAAATATATGTATATATGTTTGGAAAAAGGATAGAAAAATAATAAGTTGATTTGGTAATTTTTCATGAAAATAGTTTAGTTACTGAACATACGAAAGTTAAATATGTTATGTGAAGTTAAAATTTGGTTTTACTGATTGTATATCTTTGGCTTACGTGCATAGATGGACTTTTAATTATTGGCTTTACAGTTGTATATCTTTGGCTTATGTGCATAGATGGACTGTTGATTATTGGTTTTACAGTTGTATATCTTTGGCTTACGTGCAAAGATGAACTATTGATTGATGAGTATCTTTGGCTTATGAGTATAGATGAACTGTTTATTGGTATGATTATGACCAGGGATCATTTGGTATAATCATGACCCGTAATGTTATAAATGATGTGGTAAAAGTCCTCATTGACCCGTAGTGCATTGATGGACAGTTATTAGTATGATTATAACCAGAATTATTCGGTATAATCATGACCATTGATGATTACATGAATATCCTCGCCAGTAAAGAGGATGATTCGATGATGTGGATTATTAATTGTCGAGTCTCGGCGATAAAATATTGATAATAAATTTTTAATTAAGTAAAAGATAGTAGATATCATGCTCTACTTGACTCTTCTTAAAATACGGTTGTATGTCTTTGGCCCGTAGTGCAAAGATGAATTGTTAATGAATATCTTCGGGGTAGAAGCAAAAGATGAATTTATTAGTATGATTATGAGTAGAAATTGTGATTTGGTATAATCATGATTTTTTATGTTTTAGGTGAAGATAGGTGATGAAAATTATCTTCGTCCTGGGTGCGAAGAGGAATTTAGAATCACAATTATGATTATGAGTTATTCATATGATTGTGGACAAGAATTGTTGATTGATGTTACAGGGATAAAACATTATCGGTGGACTTTTAACATAGAGAAGATAATAGATCTGATGGTCTATTTGACTCTTCTAATGGATTGCTCGTTCCGCTGTAACTATGGTTGAAAAGTTTTATCATCTACCATATATTCTAAATCTCTGATTTATTACTGACGAAGGCTATTGATAATTTAATTATCTTTAGTCACGATATTCTTTACTGGGATATTTGTGCTCACTCTTTTGCTTCACAATTCCTTTCAGGTAATAAGAGTGTAGCTGAGTCGAGCAGGGATAACAGGGGAATAGAACGGTGGTCTATAGCTGTTGAGGTTCTCCCTAAATAGTATGAAAATAATTTTATTGATGACTTTAGATAAGTGTGTTGTATTGTATACGTCATTTGATATTTAATTTTGGTGAACCGAATAGGGTGAGGTGAACCCAACTTTAAAAGGGTGTTTTACCACTATCATACAAGATGTCTAATGATATACAACCTCGTGTTATCATAATACAGGGTTGTGCACATCCACTTGCTGAGTATATCTACGAGCACTACCTATATGATCTTGGAGTTTATTTGAAATATAATTTTCACTTGGAGACAGTGGATATAGTTATATGTCAAGAGAAAAGACTCACCATTGGAAAGAAGATGATAGTAATCTTCTCGTTTTTCTTTGGGGTCTATTGGGTCAACCAAGGATAATTTTGTGGATATATGATATCTATCATAACCTAGACGCATGGCCTCCCATGTACGAAGGTTTCTTTGGGCACTTCCCAAAGATTTTAATTTCTAAAACAGTTTTTGACTATACTTTTATATAAAGTATCATTGTAAGGATGTGGTCGAGGCACCATGAAAGTTACATACATTTGTATTAAAACTCACAGTTAACTGTGGTCGTATTCTATACGACAGTTCAACAGTTGTATAAATAAAGTTTGTATTTGATTTTTATAGTGTGATATCTGGTGACTCAGGATGGGTCGTGTGGACCTATTTTGGGGGCATCACAATTATTGTTATTGATATGCGTTCGTGAAGAATTCTTTATAATTTTTCTTTAGTTTATAACAGGTATAATTATATATATGTAAATGATCAGGGGTATTTTGCAATTTTTTTTAAAAAAATTTTTTTTATAAAAAAACTCATTGGCGACGGGGGTGATGGTCATTAGCGCGATTTATTATGCAATTCAAGAATGACCGCTTTTTAATTTTCGAAAAACATTATCGACGGCCTATTCGTCGCTAACGACGTCATAATACCTCATCGCTGACGGCAATTTGGCAATTCAAGAATGATTTCGCTTGATAATTACACTCTTACCGAAGGCACGAGCTCACGGAGCCGTGGACGACGACCCATACGATGACGGGAGAGATAAGGCGGCGGACCTCGCTGTCGCTTAATGACCTCATTGCCGACGCAGAAGAGGGTCATCAAGCGCATTTACAAGGTCCGCTTCAAGAATGACCTATTTTTTTTTGTAGTATATATATATATATATATATATATATATATATATATATACACACATGGCTTAAATATGTTTCACTACCCTTAACTATCTGACATATTCATTACTAGAAAAATAAGAATATGTAACGAAACTTTGTGACAGTTTTTAAAAACAATCACAAAATATAGTAATTTGTGATGAACTTTTTAAGCAATCACAAAATAATAGTATATATGATGGCTCTTAGTTATGACTAATTTTGTCATCAATGTATTATAATTGTGATGGTCATGTTAATCACCAATTTTTTCACACAAAATAAATTTTCTTTTTGTGACACACTAAGTCATTACTTATATATATACCTTTTTCCTGACTGCATTTAAGCTATCACTAATATTTTAATATAAGAAATGATCAAAATAATATTTTATGACGGTCATGACAATCATTAAAAAATATAGATTTTTGTGACGACGACTTTTATTTGTAATTACAAAAAAAAGGTATTTTGTGATGGAATTTTTAAACCATCACAAAAAACAAAATATATGATGACTCTCAGGTGATGACTAATATTACTATCATTATAGAGTATTTGTAACTGTAATTGCAATCACCAAATCTTATGTGAAAATAGTCTTGTTTAGTAAATCAACTCACATATATTTTCTTTTATATTTTTTTACAATTATAATCATGATTGGGCTTTGTTGTAGTGCTAATACTCATTATTTAGTTTGCTAATGAGAGGATGGTTCGAATCCTATAAGTATCATTTGATTCAATTAATATTGTAACTTTGACAATCACTATAAATTACAAGGGTGTATATTTCGGGAAGTAGACTCAAAATATTATACAAACGTTTTCCGTAAGATTTATAGATGACTATTCTTGAGTTTTATTAATTATAATATTTAGAGAATTAATATTTTATAAGTAAATTTTAATATTTTATTCATGTGTGAGTCATCTTGTGTAACTATTACTTTTACTTGTAAAAAATATTAATTTTCTAATATTTATTACTTTTAAAATTTTTAAAAATCAAATTAAATTTAAATTTAAAATATATCAAATTAAATTAAAATTTATAAACTTGAGATTACATTTTAAAATTATAATGGGAGGAGTAGTTTTAACTTCATGTAACATAAGCAAGTATATCATTTCATTGAAATTATTTTCAAATTTGCTATTGACAACTTTAATTTAATATAATATATATATAAGTAAAAATTTAAAGCCAAACAAAATTTTAAATTGGTACAAAAATTATCTTTTTACTAGTATAATTTTCTTTTCTTCCTTGCATAAGTATAACCACGTGGCAACATAGGTCAAACAATCATCTAACTACGTACGTGGACTATCCACAACAAAAGTGCGCACCAAATGTATAACATGCACTACTCACAACAAGACTACGTGGACACCAAACATCCTAGTTATCCCACACCTGTCAAATACAAAAAGACAAAATAACACCGCTTACACCACTATATATACATACCAAATATACACATGCAAACATGCATATTGCTTTAAAAAAAATACAAAATATTGAAAATATTCCCATAAAAAAAAATAATGGATTTGAGGGATTTGGGTTTGGATGAATCCATGCTGCTAGCAATCCACGACATGCTGGAGTTGCCGGAGGAAGTTGGCAAGCCTCATCCGCCGTCACGCGCCTACGTGCGTGACAACAAGGCGATGCGGGCCACGGCAGTGGATATTATCGAGTACCCGAACGCCTACCAGTTTGTGGTGGACATGCCAGGGCTAAATGCCGACCGGATCAAGGTCCAAATAGAGGACGGGAATGTTCTGGTGGTGAGTGGAGAGAGGAAGAGAGAGAAAGAGAAAGAGAAGGGAGTCAAGTATTTGAGGATGGAGAGGAGGCTTGGCAAGTTCTTGAAGAAGTTTGCGTTATTCGATAACGCGAATCTGGACGCCATTTCTGCCGTTTATCAGGACGGAGTTCTCACCGTCACCGTGGAGAAGTTGCCGCCGCCGGAACCCAAGGAGCCGAAGACGATTGAAGTTAGGGTTGGTTCGCCAGCCGGAAGTCAAGGTCAAGGAGAGGCGGTTCAGACCTAAGGGTAGTGAAATTAAGCAAGAGCTTCTTTTGCTGTTATATCTATATATTAATACTGTGTTTTGCATGTAGTATGTTGATAATGTTTCTATATATATAATAATGCATGTATATGTATTTTGGTGTGGTTTTCTATGTAATATGGTGTTTTGTGCCGAGGGCAGTTTGGGTAGACTGCATCTACAATCGAATATGATTAAGTGATTATATATATATATATATATAATCACCTGTCTTTACCTGAAACATCAAATATCATGGTTATACCAAATCACAGTTCCTGTTCATAATCATACTAATAAATTCATCTTTGCGCCACGCCAAAAGATATTCATCAACAGCTCATCTTTACACACTGCGCTAAAGATATTCAACAATAGGTCATTTTTGCATTACGAGCCAATAATATTCATCAATAATTCATCTTTACACTATGTGCTAAAGATATTCAACAACAAAGTCATCTTTGCATTACGAAAGCAAAAGATATTCATCAATAATTCATCTTTGCACTACAAAGCCAAGATATTCATCAACAAAGTCATCTTTGCACTACGAGTCAAAGATATTCATATATCAAAGAAATACATAATCATTTCGGAAGTTATATAACAATAATTATAACCATGTTGATCAATTCACCTTGCACTTAAGCTAAAAATATTCAATTGTAAATTCAATGGTCATGATCATACCAAATTCAACAATTCAACTTTTGCACTCTTGGTCAAAGAGAACCTATAGTCACGATCATACCAATAATCTACCCATCTTTACACTCAAGTCAAAGAGAAATATTATCATTAGGGTTATAAGAATGTTATATAAAAAACAATATAATCAAAACATGATTTTAATTTCAAGAGTAAGATTCATAAATCAACGATAATTTGGTCAAAGAAGAAACCAATTTGTCGTGAATAGTACCCTTTAAATTCGTAGACATAAGACCGTGTACACGTGCATAGTAACTCCTCTATACTTAAAAGATAAAATTTCATAATAAAATTCATATCCATATTTATAACACCTTAATCCAAATGTTATAAATCACTTAGAAATCTCATAATCTAATATTATTAATATTACAATAATATTTTAATCATTTCTAAAACTTATAAATAATTTAATTAAATTGTTTACACTTTACTAATTAATGCATTTAATCATCATAAAATGCCAAACTCATAAGATTTCATCACCAATAACCAAAACCCTCATCAAAATCTGCATATACCTCATATATGATTCTCAAGCCATAAAATCATATTTTCCAATTTTCTTACTTCACATAACATATTTAATTCATTTACTCATAACTAGAATATTTTCATGAAAAATACCAAATCAGTTCCAAAAATATTTCTTTTCTAGGATTTAGCATAACATAGTCCCATATTGAACATATATTTTCTCTAAATTTTAAAAATTCATTTACTATTTTTCATATGGCCAAAACCAATAGAATATTTAAACATTTATCATAAATTATACTTTTATCCAAAAATTCTGAAATTTACACGGTATACTGATATTATATAGATGTACTCCTAATAAAACTTTCATCAATTTTGGAGTTAATCACAAGGAGTTATAAATAGTTACATTTAAAATAGTCTTTTCTCATTAAATCCATAACTCTAATCTATACATCCAAAATCGCCATTTTGGACACACTCTACAAAACTCATCAAAATAACATTTAAAATTTTTCCAGAATTTTTGAAGGTTCAGAAAAATTTCGAAACTAAAACATAATAACCCTTAAAATCCCTTACTATCCCTTACCTCAAAAAGAAAAAGATCTTGAAATGTTTGATATATATAACGAATCTAACGAACTTGCAATCGTATATAGCAATACTCAAAGTATACTCAAAATACTCACAAGAATACGCCGATAATATAGAGAGAGAAAACTTCAGCTTTACGGTATGATTTTCAATTCTAACCTAAGACCCTATTTATAGAAAAACGCTTAGAACACCAAATCGAAAATTTATTAAATATTATTATATTTTTCCAAAACTTCATACGCATGTTTTACCATCTGAACTCAGCCCCTATCACATGTTAAATGAGGAAAACAAAATGAAAAACACGTTTTTGTAAATAAAAATAATTAAAACTTTCAAAAATCAATTATTTTAACTTGAGTAACTTCAATAATTCATAATAAAAAGCCCTTTTATCAGAAAATTCGAATCTTGCGAGTTTTTATAGGAAATTCAATTCTCTACAACTTTACGTAAGAAAGTTTTTCCAAATTCCAAACAAAATTGACGAGAATCCACAAACGGGTGATTTTACAAATTTATAATCAATTTTGGCCAATAAGTTTGGAGCAGAATCCACAACTTATTGACTTAATAGATTTTCCCATAGGCATTGCTAAACTATAAGTTTCTATGGCTAATGTAGCAACCTTTGTTACATTTCCCGCACTTAGGATTACTTATATTTGTTTAGCTTTTCTTCTGCTTGGTTCCTTCATAAATCTATATTTATGATAACCAAAGTTGGTATCCAATACCCAAGTAGAACCTCGACTTAAAGAAAAATTTATTTTAATCATGAACAAAATCGATATTAAATCAAACTTCACTAAGCTTCTTTGGTTAGCCTCTCGCAAGATGCTTCTTGCAGCTTTCTTCCAAATGTTCAAAGCTTATTGCAGTGGAAGCAAGCTCCTTTGCTATCCGTGATCGCTTTTGTTCTTATTATCCTTTGTTTACGCCTTCGCATTTTACCTTCTTTGAATCGTTCTTCTTTTCGAGAAGATCCTTTGGCCCCTACCAAGAAGACATGGTCTTTCTTGGTTGGAAAGTGACTCTCAACATTTTTCAACATGTTAAGAAAATCGGTAGGTCGATATCTAGCTTGTTTATATGAAAAATTCACAACAATTGTGAAAGGAGTCCAGGGAGTGAGTGCAAGATCAAATCTTGGCTCAACTCTCCATTAATGACAAACCAGATTGTCCTAATTGATCAATCAAATTGATTATGTTAAGAACTTTTTTATCTCTTTATAGTGCCATGGCCATTCTAGATCGGAAGAGCTCCTTAGATATCTCGATATCTATCGGGCCCCATTTTCCTCACCATCAACTACTTGATGTGCGGGAATATAGTAGAAGCATCCATAGTTTCATGTCGTTGAAGCTCGTTACTCATAGATGCGAGCATGATGCATCGAGCCAATCATGCATCATCTTCGCCACTTTCTAAAAGTAGCAATCTCTTCCTCGGAGGCATTATCTCGCAACCATTGCGAGGATAGGCGTATTAAGAACATAAGATAGCTTTTTCACTATGAGAACTATTCTCAAATTCCTTAACCAATCCAGTATAATTACATCTCGGTTAATTTAGCATCTAATATGCTTCGCAGATGATAGTAATTTTAGACATTGTAAAATTTCAGTAAATGAATTTGTAATTAACAACATTTTAACATACATTCTTTTATTAATTACCAAAATAAATTAGGTCTTGTTTTAAATTGGTATCTCTTACTATTTTCTTCAAACTATATTACCCTCACTTATATAGTTTAAGCAAAATCTAATTAAAGATTTGCTAGTGAGAATAAGGATCCCATTTCAAATGTATATAGCCTTGTGGTGACACAACAAACTATATATAAATAAATAGGTAGACAACTTTTGTCAATTACATCAACTATACAACTCCTTTTCTTTTGCCTCTTAGATTATTTTGATCAAGTGGTGGTGGACATCCGAATCAAAATTATCCAAGTTAAGTCCGACCTAGCACTCCATATATTCAAAAAAGAAAAATATCATCCTTGTGGTGACACAACAAAACAATATTGTTAAATTTTCTTTATAAGCATCAAATGTGATAAATTAACATCTTAAATACTTAATACTTGCCTTGTGGTGACACAACAAACTCATATTAAATATTTAATACTCTATTAATTTTATCATGTTAGAAAGCGACGTTCGATATTCCAAATATCTTTGAGCGCTTAGGACTTAATATAAAAATTTTGAGGGGTTTGTTATTAATTTGTCTCATCTTGTTTAATTTAGCGCATTTGCACATATATATATATAAAATACGCGTTATATTAATGAACATGCGAAGCATGTTTGCATAATATATAATATATATAGTATAAGCATGCACATATAGAATACTATATTCTACCGGATTGATTATGGACTTTTATTCTAGTTTGGTTCACTAGAGCCACCAAGTGAACCAAAAGGTCAAACCCTGGGGTGCAAGAAATAATATTTAAATATAACTATTACATTTAAACTTAGGGCTCCATTTACAAACGGGTCTTCAAGGGCTCCTTGCTCCTTGATCTCCAATTTTCAAAATTAATTCTAACTATTCCTATTACAAAACTATTTAAAATAAATAGAAACCTTGATCGCTCGTGATCGAGGGAAGTACATAGGAGGAGATAGAATTTACATTAAGAAAAATTAGAGAACGATTTAGGTCTGTGAGAACCCATTTAATAAAACCCATACATTCATGCATCCAACTAAAATAAAATCCAATCACATTGGTCGATAGTTCATAATCAATCCCATTTATTATCACACACATCATCATATGCATCAATAAATAACATTCATCTTATGAATAATAAACATTTAATATATATATTGATATCATTTAATGGGCAAATTTAGTTAGTATAAAATCTAATTTTGAATCAAAATAAACTCCTTTATTTTAATCCAAATTTAAATCAAAATAAAACTATTTTATTTTAATTTATCTAATTTTGAATAAAATAAACTATTTTATTTTAATCAAAATTTTAATCAAAATAAACTCCTTTATTTTAATTAATTATGGAATCCAATTCCATGTAAAAAAATTATTAAAGGAAACACTTGATATTCTTTCCTATTCACAAATAAACTCCTTTATTTTGAATAATATGAAATCTTATTCCATATTTAAATAAACTCTTTTATTTAAGGAAATTAGGATTCTCTTTCCTATTCACAAATAAAATCTTTTATTTTGAATAATATGAAATCTTATTTCATATCTAAACAAACTCCTTTATTTAAGGAAAAGATTGATTCTTTTTCCTATTCACAAATAAACCTTTTTATTTTTGAATAATATGAAATCTAATTTCATATCAAAATAAACTCCTTTATTTAAGGAAAAATAGAATCCAATTTCAACTCTAATTAGTTATCATGGAATCCAATTCCAACTCTAATTAGTTAGCATGAAATTTAATTTTAAAATTAAAATAAACTCTTTTATTTTAATATTAAAAAAAATTATTTTAAGATTAAAATAAACTTTTTTATTTTAATAATAAAATAATAAGAATAATATATAATAATTTCCGTATATATTAATTAACATGGTTATTATATATATTATCCATAAATATATATACTGTTAGTATAAATATTACAACGTAATTATCCTAAATATTTATATTATTCATAACAATAGAACATGTTATCATGCATGCTTTATCATGTAAATGGCTATTCGTAGTTTGAATTCGTATGCGTGTCTTTTATTTTGAACAACCTGTAAGCTTTTTATAAAAAAAATCACTTGCCAATCATTGATAGCAATAACGATTTCCGTGCGGTGTAATCATTAGCCAATCATGCCATCATTAGCCTTGATTTCCGTGCGTTGGAACTTTTTTTTTTGTTTTGTTTTCCGTGCAGCAAGCATATCATATATATATAAACCGAAAAAAAATAATCCGTTCAGCACTTGAACCTTTTTTTTATTTTGTTTAATAAATTTTATACAACAAAATTATGCCCAATTAAATTGTTCTAAACATATATCAATATACATATCAAATTAAAATAATTAATAATTCGCATAAAGGTTTGGCTCTGATACCACTGTTAGGTTTGTAATATTCATGAACGCAATCAAATTGCAAAATTAATGCGGAAGCGAGTAAAAATCAGAGTTTAAAATTTTTACAAACCATATACCCGGATCACCCTTTATGCACAATTATTAATTAAAGGAAGAATAAGAAATTATGAAATCATACCCTTGTAGAAACGAGCTTCCTCGTGCACGAGTTCAGTTCACCTCTACCATTCGCGATCTCCTTGAATCTTCGGGTAGATTCCTTCCTTTGATCAATGTAAGCCACCCAAGTGTATGGCCTCTAGAGGTGATCCACCAAGGAAGAATAAGAATTCAAGAAGATGGGTATTTGGCTCAAACCCTAGTTTTCTATCTCTATATATAGAAAAGAACGTACTCTCCAACAAATTAGAATTATGTCGTATGTTGTAAAAGTCAACAACCACCTCACCCATAATAAGACTCCTCTTATTTATAGATGTGGGCAACCCACCTTAACAATTAAGGAATTGAGATTTATTTAATTAATTAAATTCTTTTAATTAATTAAGCTCCCTAATCTTATTAGGGATAATTAATTAAACTCCTTTAATTAATTTTCCCTCCTAATCTTATTAGGAATAAATGAGAGTACTTATATTAAATTAATTCCTAAACTCTTTTAGAAATTAAAATAATAATAATTGTAATAATATTAATAAGACTCCTCTTATTAATTTATATTTAATATTTCTAAAATATTAAATAATAAATATTAAGCTATTTAATTTATTCTATCAACATAGATTAAATTAAATATACATAACATATTATTACGATTATGCCATTAACTTCTTAAATAATTATTCTTCCTTTTATGGTGTGACCCTTTAGGTTCTCCATATTAAAAGCAGTTGTGAATAAATCAATTAGAACAATTCTAATCTTATTTAAATAAATAAATTAAACAATTAATTTATTTAAATAAATAATATTTATTCTACAATAGGGATAAGCCTCCCTAGCGATCAACGACTTTCCAGATAATATAGATTTCAACATTAATCATAAAAGAACCTTTGAGTAAATAGTTACCATACAATTCAATCCTTCCACCATACAATGTCCCAATTAAATATAAGACATGGAATTACTTGTCAAGTCTTATTTTATTTAATTATATGTATTTCGACTCTTAAATGCACAACTCAAATAATGCAAATTAGAAACTCCTTTCTAATTTCATTCACGCTGTGCCAAGGACTCTTTGGGTTGTCATTTATCGAATCACATAGGACATTTCTCTTCTTTTATTAGAAGTGGTAGATTCTTTATTGATCATATATTATCTCCATGTACAACTTGTTATACCCAAGCATACCATTTGATATACCCTAAGGGTCTTAAGGAATAAGTCAAAGTATAACTCATCATACACAAGATACTATGATGATCTCAAGTCAAGGATCACTTGTACTACTATCACTACTGAGAATTCCTATTTAACAGCAAGTAAAACTCCATTAGGTATTCCTTAGCGAGCCAATGCCGTTTAAATTGAACTTATTCTCTAATAAGCACCTACATACTTGCTTTAGTGTCTCCACACAAATGATCATGAGATCAATCATCCTCATCCAACGAAAGCAAGCAATGTATGTACCAATCTATCCGGATTCACTAATCCCCAATTTAGTAATCCAACGATTGGGAACTATTTTAGTTTTAAGCTTTCTAAGAATTTAGATCTCATTAGAATGATCATCATCATTATTCTAAAAGCATTGTTTAAAACTATGGGTTTATCATATATTAAAAAAAAGATCATGTAGATAATTAAAAGCCTTTAATAAATTAATACTTTTTATTAATAAATGAATAAGATTATTACAAAGTATATGCTTTATCATCAAACATGATTGGGCTTCAATGCATATTACTTTCGAAACAACGATAATTTAAAATATCAACGCAAAGAATTATTGAATCAATAAAATATAATATTGAGCAAGAATTATCGTAACAATTATTGAGTAGTGCTTTTCTTACGTAAGAATCAATAATTCAAAATATTGTGCAATCACCGTGTTCTCATCGCAACAACGCGTAGACATTTTTTACTTTACCCACCGGGTATTCAACAAGATCTTTTGGGCGAATCTTTGGAATGTTTGATATAACTTATTTGAATCGAACTTGCACCGTATAGCAATACTCAAAGTATACTCAAAATACTCACAAGAATACATTCGATAATATAGAGAGAAAACTTGGATTTCTGGTATGATTTTCAATTCTAACTAAGCACCCTATTTATAGAAAAATGCTTTAGAATACCAAAGCAGAAAATTTATTAAATATTATTATATTTTTTCCAAAACTTCATACGACATGTTTTACCATCTGAACTCAGCCCCTATCACATGTTAAATGAGGAAAACAAAATGAAAAACACATTTTGTAAATAAAAATAATTAAAACTTTTAAAAATCAATTATTTCGGAACTTCAGAACTTCAATAATTCATAATAAATAGCCCTTTTATTAGAAAATTCGAATCTCGCGTGTTATTATAGGAAATTCAATTCTCTACAACTTTACAGAAGAAAGTTTTTCCAAATTCCAAACAAATATTGACCGAGAATCCACAAGCGGGTGATTTTCTGTGCTATAATCAAATTTGATTTAATAATTGTGTCCACCAACACACAAAATATGTGTTAAACATTTATTACCACAAAAATACTCTTCCTCCTCATATACTCATATATCCCACATTCATTATAAAATATCACCATTAATATATTATTAAAATAATATATTTAAATAAATTATTTTATCGAAAAAGACAAAATATTAATTTTCAACAATTGTCACATTAAAAATTTTCTCCATCTATGTCCACATAAAATAAATATTTTCTCATCATAAAAATCAATAATTAATTATTCACAAATAATATTACATAATCACAATATCGACAACCAAAGCGGTTCAGGAAGAGGGGCTTTCAATAAGGATCTCTCCTTCTTGGCGCAGCAATTAGGTGACCAAACCTCTCCTGTATGCAGAACTTTCTAGACATTGTCAATAATGTTATCCAATAATATTATTCAGATAATATGAATTATTGCTCCGATAATGGAAAATTGTGTAATGACAATTCTTCAAACAACAAAGAATATAAAATATCAACGCAACAATTATTGAATCAATAAAATATAATATTGAGCAAAGAATTACTATAACAATTATTGAGTAGTGCTTTTCACGTAAGAATCAATAATTCAAAAATCTGCAATAATACCGTGTTCTACTTGTGTAACAACGCCGTATTACTTTACTTTACCAACCGAAAGTATTCCAACAATTGTTAATGAGAATAATTACGCCATTATTTATAAAAACTCCTTTTGTCGTTTTCTTCATCCGACGCAGTTATTACGTTATGGGGCCCAAAAAGGCTGCTATGAGTCGCATTTAATATTCATGACGGAAAGAATATTCCACGACCAAACGAATATTCTCTCGACAATAATGAGTATTTTATAACCACTGCTTATTTTGAAAAAATTATATATATCACCTTTAACTTTAACTTTTATCAATTTAACCATTTACTGAATAGTAATTATAAGAAAAATTGAATACTTTTATTTCATAAAATTCGGGGCCTTACAATCTCCCCTCCTTATGAAATTTCGTCCCCAAAATTTACGTACCTGGTATTTCAAAGAGTTGAGAATACCTTGCTTTCATTTCAGATTCTATCTCCCCTGTCATCATGATTTCTCCATTGCTCATCTCCTGTATTTCAGATATCATTCTAGAATACATCTTCAAAACAAGGGTTAATTTAACAAATTAATATATCACATAATATCCCGATATTATGACTGACCAACAAATAAGCTTAGGTAGGACACACTAGTGAAGGATTTACTCATCTCTCCCCTCCTAATTCTAATCCCGATCTCCGCCAGAGATCATATCCCTAAGCTCTGATACCAAATGTAACGCCCCCAAAATAGGTCCATTCCATCCAACCCATTCTGAGTCGCCAAATATATGGTACGAAAAACAACTACAACTTTATTACAACAATTGTCGTGCAAAATACAACAACACATATGCTGTGAGTTTGGATACAAATATATACCAATCAGAAGACGTCACAATGACACCTTACATAAAGGTATAGTCAAAAACTGTTTTAGAAATTAGAATCTTTGGGAAGTGCTCAAGGAAACCTTCGTATATGGAAAGTAGTGTGCTTTTTTAGGTTATGGTAGATATCATATGGCCACGTAATTATCCTTGGTTGACCTAATAGACCCCAAAGAAAAATGAGAAGATTACTATCATATTCTTCCCAATGGTGAGTCTTCTCTCGACATATCATTATCTCCACTGTCTCTAATTGGGTATTATACTCCAAACAAACACCAAGATTATATAGGTAGTGCTTGTAAATATACTCAAAGAAGTGGATGAGCACAACCATGTCTTATGATAACACGAGTTTGTATGTCATTAGACATCTTGTATGATAGTGACAAAACACCCTTCCAAAGTTAGGTTCGCTTTCACCCTATTTAATTCACCAAAAATAACTATTAAATGATGTATAAAATACAAACACACTAAAGTCCTCAATAAAATTATTTTCATACTCTTTAGTGGAGAACCTCAACAACTATAGACCACCGATTCTATTCCTTGTTATCCCCTTTCAACCCAAATTTACACTTTTATTACACCGAAAGGAATTGTGAAATAAAAGGGTGAGCACAACTAGCTTCGAGAAAGAATATTATAACTAAAGATACATAAATTATCAATAGTCTTCATCAATAATAAATCGAGGTTTATAACATATGGTAGATGATAAAACTTTTCAACCATAGTTGCAGTAAGTGAACGAAGCAATCCATTAAAAGAGTCAAATAGACTATAAAGTCTATTGTCTTCTCCACGTTAAAAGTCCACCAACAATATTTTACCCCGTAACATCAATCAACAGCCTTTTCACAATCATATGAATAACTCATAATCATAATTGTGATTCTAAATTCTCTTCTCATCCGGACGAAGATAATTTTCATCACTGTCTTTACCCGAAACATCAAATATCATGGTTATACCAAATCACGAGTTCTGCTCATAATCATACTAATAAATTCATCTTCGCACTACGGCCAAAGATATTCATCAACAGTTCATCTTTACACTACGTGCTAAAGATATTCAACAATAGGTCATCTTTGCATTACGAGCCAAAGATATTCATCAATAATTCATCTTTGCACTACTGTGCTAAAAGATATTCAACAACAGTCGTCTTTGCAGACACGAGCAAAAGATATTCATCAATAATTCATCTTTGCACTACAGGCTAAGATATTCATCAACAAGTCATCTTTGCACTACGAGCCAAAGATATTCATATATCAAAGAAATACATAATCATTTCAGAAGTTATATAACAATAATTATAACCATGTTGATCAATTCACCTTTGCACTTAAGCTAAAAATATTCAATTGTAAATTCAATGGTCATGATCCTACCAACCAACAATTCAACTTTTGCACCATCTTGGCCAAAGAGAACCTATAGTCACGATCATACCAATAATCTACCCATCTTTACACTCAAGTCAAAGAGAAATATTATCATTAGGGTTATAAGAATGTTATATAAAAACAATATAATCAAAACATGATTTTAATTTCAAGAGTAAGATTCATAAATCAACGATAATTTGGTCAAAGAAGAAACCAATTTGTCGTGAATAAGACTTCAGATTCGTGACATAAATCGTATACGTGCATAAGAAATCCTCGACACTAAAAGATAAAGTTTCATAATAAAATTCATATCCATATTTATAACACCTTAATCAAAATGTTATAAATCACTTAGAAATCTCATAATCTAATATTATTAATATTACAATAATATTTTAATCATTTCTAAAACTTATAAACAATTTAATTAAATTGTTTACACTTTACTAATTAATGCATTTAATCATCATAAAATGCCAAACTCATAAGATTTCATCACCAATAACCAAAACCCTCATCAAAATCTCAGATATACCTCATATATGATTCTCAAGCCATAAAATCATATTTTCCAATTTTCTTACTTCACATAACATATTTAATTCATTTACTCATAACTAGAATATTTTCATGAAAAATACCAAATCAGTTCCAAAAATATTTTTTCTGGGATTTAGCATAACATAGTCCCATATTGAACATATATTTTCTCTAAATTTTAAAATTCATTTACTATTTTTCATATGGCCAAAACCACCCGAATATTTAAACATTTATCATAAATTATACTTTTATCCAAAAATTCTAAAATTTACATGGTATATTGATATTTTATAGATGTACTCCCAATAAAAATTTCATCAATTTTTGAGTTAATCACAAGGAGTTATAAGCAGTTACATTTAAAATAGTCTTTTCTCATAAAATCCATAACTCCTAATCTATACATCCAAAAATCATCATTTTTGGACACACTCTACAAAACTCATCAAAATAACATTTCAAATTTTTCCAGAATTTTTGAAGGTTCAGAAAAAATTTCGAAACTAAAAACATAATAACCCTTAAAATCCCTTACTATCCCTTACCTCAAAAAAAGAAGATCTTTGGAATGTTGGATATATATTTGAATCGAAACTTGCACCGTAGATAGCAATACTCAAAGTATACTCAAAATACTCACAAGAATACGCCGATAATATAGAGAGAAAACTTCAATTTCTCGGTATGATTTTCAATTCTAACATAAGACCCTATTTATAGGAAAACGCTAGAACACAAAAGCAGAAAATTTATTAAATATTATTATATTTTTTCCAAAACTTCATACGCATGTTTTACCATCTGAACTCAGCCCCTATCACATGTTAAATGAGGAAAACAAAATGAAAAACACGTTTTTGTAAATAAAAATAATTAAAACTTTCAAAAATCAATTATTTTGGAACTTCAGAACTTCAATAATTCATAATAAATAGTCCTTTTATCGAAAATTGAATCTCTCAATTTTTATAGAAAATTCAATTCTCTACAACTTTACTGTAAGAAAGTTTTTCCAAATTCCAAACAAATATTGACCGTAATCCAAACGGGTGATTTTGATTTGTGATTTATAATCAAATTTCTATTAATAATTGTGTCCACCAACACACAAAATATGTGTTAAACATTTATTACCACACAAAAATACTCTTCCTCCTCATATACTCATATATCCCACATTCATTATAAAAATATCACCATTAATATATTATTAAAATAAATTATTTAAATAAATTATTTTATCGTAAAAGACAAAATATTAATTTTCAACAATTGTCACATTAAAATTTTCTCCATCTATGTCCAAATAAAATAAATATTTTCCTCATCATAAAAATCAATAATTAATTATTCACAAATAATATTACATAATCACAATATCGACAACTGTGCAGGTTCCAGAAAGAGGGCTTTCCAATAAGGATCTCTCCTTACCTGGTAGTATGCAATTAGGTGACCAAACCTCTCCTTAGATGTAACTTTCTAGACATTGCCAATAATGTTATCCAATAATATTATTAGGATAATATGAATTATTGTTCGATAATGGAAAATTGTGTAATGACAATTCTTGAAACAACAAGTAATATAAAATATCAACGCAGAATTATTGAATCAATAAAATATAATATTGAACAAAGTAATTCGTAACAATTATTGAGTAGTGCTTTTTACATAAGAATCAATAATTCAAAAATACCGTGCAATACCAGTGTTCTACTGCATACAACAACGAGTATTACTTTACTTTACCCACCGGTATTCCAACAAATGTTAATCTGTAATAATTACGTTGTTATTTATAAAACTCCCTTTTGTCGTTTTCTTCATCCAAGCGGTTATTACATTATGGGGCCCATTAAAAATTTGCTACTGTCAGCATTTAATATTCTCGATGAAAGAATATTCCACGACCAAACTAATATTCCCTACAATAATGAGTATTTTATAACCACTTGCTTATTTTGAAAAAATTATATATATCACCTTTAACTTTAACTTTTATCAATTTAACCATTTACCTGAATAGTAATTATAAGAAAAATTGAATACTTTTATTTCATAAAATTAGGAGCCTTACAATATATATATATATATATATATATATATATATATATATATATATATATATATATCTAATAATAATGTTTTGTACATGTTTATTTTATTGGTAAGAGTTGAGAATTTTGGAAAAAGTTGGGAGTTATTTAATTAGTGCCAAGGATAAAAGAAAAGTGTGACATGGTATGTTAAAATATTCACTTCATAAATTTAGACTACATCATTAATTAATGTAATAGTCAGAAGAAAATAATATTTAACTAGGTTAATATGAGATCTAGGTTTCCTAGTCTTATTTTGGAAGAAATTTGAGATTTAGGTTTCCTAGTCTTATTTTGGAAGAAATTTTACAAGTTAACAAGGCTTCTAAATTTTATGGAGAAGTACACTATGAAGTGGAATTAAATGGGAACCTAGAGATATGGTTTATGTAATTTTTTGGGATTTATAATTTTGCAAAATAATGAAAAACTGAAGTATTTTAAGCTTATATATATACACATATATATATATATATATATATAAACCTAGCTAGCTTATATATGTTAGACAAAACCCTAACTAGGTTGTATGTCTGGGTAGTGTCCTCGATCAGGTGATGTGTCCTAGCTAGAGTCCATTACCGTTTTGACTATAATCTAGTTATATTTTACTCTTTGATCCCAAATTAAAAATAAAGTGATTCTTGTAAAATGATAGATAAAACAAAATATACATTAAACAAAATGTATACAAAATATATATTAAACAAAATGTATATTGATAAACTCTTATTCAAGTGGTCATTTATAATTCATTTGATCTCTCAAAATTACTCTAATGGGTGTGTCCTCTCACTTTACACTTTCGGATGGAGATGTCATTTTTTTTCACTGGCTTCATTAATTTACTTATATATATATATATATATATATATATATATATATATATATATATATATATATATATATAGTGTGGTTCAAGAGCATGACAATTAAAGAGCAGGACATCCTTAAAAAGCATGATTATATATAAAGGGGCTCCGTGTTTTTTTTCCCTTCCCAATATCTCTCCTCGCGTATTTTGTGTTTCGGCTGAGACCCTCGTTTCTTCTCCAACTTGAAAACCCTTGCTGCCAAAATCGATTCCCTTGAAATCGATTGCTGCAAAATCAGTGAGAGAGAAATAGAAGTTCGATCCCCCTCAATTCCTCACTTTGATTTTGCTCATCATAGACTTCGATTCGGTAAGGGCTTTTCCTATTCTCCCCTAAATTGGCTTTTCGCCCTAACTGTGTCGGGCCCTAATGATGCAGTTGCTCTGCTTCCTATATTATGCCGGGGTATATAAACTTTCGAACTGTTTTCAACTTTTTCCTACCTCATAAATGTTCGGCTGCTTTCAACTTTTTCCTACCTCATGAATTTTCGAACTGTTTTGAGCCATTAATTCTCATTTTGATTTTTTTTTTCTAGTTTACATGCTCCTTGAGCCATTAATTTCAATTCTATTTTTTTCTAGGTTAAATGGATTAATTGCTGTGAATTAGAAACTTAATTTTATCCGTAATATTGGTAATTTTATGTATAACCCATGGAAATGTCCTTTTATTTCGTCAACCAAGTTGCTCATCTGAATGATAGAACACTAAAGATTGTTGGTATTTAAGGTTGGACCTGTTGACACATATTCACTACATTCTAGAGCTAAAATTACACATATTAAAGGTTGGACCTCCCTGCAAGCTTCTTTTTTGTATTTCCTGACCAATAACTTTGATTTATTTTGATTATGTTTTTGCACTACATTCCCAACACCGGAAAGAGTCAACTTAAATGACCGCAGTTAATCATTGTCATTGTCATCGTCCGACTATGTTGATAACTTCTTGGACTGATTTGAATCCTGGTCGTCGATTCTATGGATTTCAAACTGCAATAGTAAGTAATTGAGAGTAAATAGTTGATAACTTCTTGGACTGTGTTCAATTTATAAAGATGGATACTAAGTGCTAGTAATGATGGACTGATTACGCATACATATTTTTCCAACCTCCATAATTGTGGATAATTTTGCCTATAATTTTAAAAATAAATAAATTATGGATACATAGTTAGCTCTTTTACTGATGGATTGTTATGTATACACTGGAAAACATTGATGATTGTTATGTATACACTGGAAAACATTTTAGTATATATTAGCATATTAGTTTATGTGTGACAGCTGGGCACTTATTGATGTTAATTTTTTTTTGACAGTCTCATGGTTGCAGGTATTTCATGTGGTATGATCCTCCGATGCAGCCGAGAGCCATTCAAGTGATTCCTGATTTGTTGAGGAAATTGAGGGCTCTTGAAAATGAAGCTCAAAATAATAGGCGCAAATATAGGATTTATTGCTTAATCATATGGGTTTCCTTGATTTTGTTACTTTGAAATTTCTTTGGAACCATCTCTATGCAAGAAGATGCTTAAATAAAAAAAATTTGTAATTAGAATTTGGGAGATGGAACGGTTAGGTTGTGTGAAGTCTTTATTTTTAATGTAATGAATTGATTGTAATGAAACATAGATATTGTATGTTGCTTTATCCAGTATTTTATGGCCTTATTTTGATTAATTACTCAATGACCGTACGAGTTTAACTTGAATAAGGTGCATCAAGTACTATGATGGGTAGGGAATAAGGTGCATCAAGTACTGTGATGTGCAGCTACTTATGTACTGAATCAAATAAATGTTGAGAGTGAAAAAGAAAAACATAAAAAAATCATAATGCTTGAAGAACATTTGCCCCTTAATTGGCATGAAAATTCATCTAGTTTAGCAGTAAGCATATCAAGGATTTACACCTTCCATCCCAAAATTAGGAATACACATAGTAGTAGAGTGCAATATACAGGGGTCCTTTTGAAGACTGAATTCATTTGCAATAATTGCTTTCAGCAAATAAACTAAAAGCTACAATTGTCCCAAGCACTGCTGCAAACTAACAAGCCTTTGATAGACATGAGTTGGTACAAATTCTAGCCTACCCAGAAAGTTTTTCTAAAAAATTCAAATCGTCGTCCATGAAAGCGAGAACTTGCGAGTTATGCTTTTACCCTCGCTTTCACGTGCCTTTTGCACATAAGATTTTTTGGGGTCTTCGTCTGCTTGAGCTTTGGGGTGAATCTCTCCCATTTTAACTTTCAAGAAAAAATCTTGGCCTTTCTTGCATAAGCAAGCAACTAGATTGTTATAACAGACTTTTCTAGACATGTACCAGTGAAATGTATTAGGAAGATAAGATCAACTCTACAATGACAGACTTTTCAAACAATGCACAGTCTCAACTTGTAAAAGTGGACTTGCAAACAATCAGATCAAGACCTCAATTTCACAGCAAAATTTAAAAAAAGCAAAAAAGGCACAACTACCTGACTTTAAAAGTCAGTCCCATGATTACTGCAATTCTGAAGGACACTCTGTAGACAAAAATTTCCAAATTAATACAGATATATAGATATACAAGTGTTGTTATAGCAATCTTAGTTCAACCTGTGGGTGAATCACATTCCTCATCTACACTTGGATCCTGAGTAGAGCCAACATTTGATTCTCTAATTCTACAAGGCACAACAAATAGCAAAGTCATATTTCAACAAATAGCTAAGTCAAATTGAATCAAATAACAAAGTCAAAAAACGCAAACTTGTTTACCGATTATTAAGAGCCGGACAATTTCTTTTTTCGTGTGTGACACCAACTTGGCTACATCCATGACAACGTCTCCCCTTGGGGATTTTTGTTTTCCCCAAAGTCCTTTCTTTGCCACCCTTCAGCCTTTTGTCACACCCTTTTACACGCACTTGGTTCGGCTCAATGTAAGTATGTTCACTTGTCTCAGTCATGTTAACTTACTTGGATGCACTCATTCCACCGGACTCCATTTCATTGTTTCATTTGGAACCATTATTCCCAATTATTTGCTTAATCTTTTCATATCCATTATCGAAACATTCTTTTAATGAATTTTTGGCTTCTTTATTTGTGAGAGCATTATCAATCATCTCTAAAGATTCTTGAATCAATTGACTCCGCGACAGTAAGTATCCCTTGTCATCTTTTATCTCCACACCCTTATCATCAATTACACAACTTGATTTTGTTGTTTTTGTCCACCTTTTTAAAATGTATTTTGCAGGCAATTTGTCAAGATCATGATACTTATGCAAATAAGCTATCACATGTCGACATAAGATTCCCAAACTCTCAAACTTTTTGCATGTGCATGTTGTATAATCTAAGGATTTGTCATACTGAATCTCCTTGACTTTAAACTTGCTGACATTCCTTCGGTAAATCTTATATACATGGTAATTGACATCCTCCTTCATAAGTTCAAACCTATAATTCAAACTCTTGCACAACTCTTCTTCAAATTTATAATACATAGAGTGTGTATAAATGTCAACTATTTGAACTAAGAAGTCATGACGATATTTCATTCTCGGCCTCTCAACCAAATCTTTATTATCCGAAACCAACTCTGCATGTCGTTGCTGCTTAAGGCCCTGACCAAACTGAATCATAAAATCCACTAAAGAATTCCTTTTAGAAACAAATTTTTTAAAGAATGCATGACAACTCTCAGCTCGTTGGCTACTTGACATGTCGGCTGAGAAAACATGATTCAAATGCGCGGGTACCCATCTACAACGGATGTCATATATTGATTGTAGCCATTTATTAGCATTCAACCCACTTTTCTCCATCAACGCTACCCAAGTAGAGTCAAATGATTCCATGATCTCCGAATTCCAAATGCAATCGAAAACTCCTTATAGTAAATAATCTTTGATTTACAAAGTCAATCTTCTCTGAAAATTTGGTCAATATGTGCTAACTACAATACCTATGAAATGTATTAGGAAGAATCTGTGAAATGGCATTTGTCATAGCCAGATCCTGATCGGTGATAATCATCTCAAGTGCATCGCCTGGCATTGCTTCCAAAAAACACTTGAAAAGCCATTCAAAACTAGCTATGGTCTCATCACTTAAGAAAGCAACACCAAATACAATAGTTTGACCATGATTATTAACCCCCATTACTGGTACAAATATCATTCTGTAACGATTAGTATTGTATGTGGTATCAAAAATGACAACATCACCATAAAATCTATAAGCCCGTCTTGAAGTCAGATCTACCCAAAACAACGAAAGTGATCCGATTTTCATCATCCGTGTCAATTGTGAAAGTGAATGAAGGATTCTTTTGTTGTTCTAACTGTAAGTACTCATTCAACATATCCCCATCATGTCCCTTCAAGTCATCATATTGTCTCTTTCTTTCAAAGTTATACAAATCTCGTTGCAGGCAAAACCAATATTTTCAAAGCCACCCACCGTGACCGCAAGAAAATTGTATTGTTGGTATTGTGGTATATTCACCGTGCTAAGTTTTCGACTCAAAGATTTTTGGGCCATTGACACATTACTATTTATGCGATCGTAAAAGATGCCTCTTATGTGGGGTTGACAATGGGTGACAATGACCCTCCTCAATTTTTGTAATTACGTACAAGTCATTTCTTTTTACCACTATAATTCTTGCACCACAACTTTCTTTTGTAGATCCCCGTTTTCTTTTTACAACCACATCGGCTAATACTTTGCCCTTTCCTTGCTTAAAACACACATACTCCTTCCTACAAATCTCATCACTACCCACCCTTTTTTTCTCACAAAACTTTCGTACACTAAAATCAGCATGCATTGCATATGTATTGTAAAAGTTGTGAATATCATCTAATGTTTGAAATTCTTGACCAAGCTTAGGCATAAACTCATCAGCTACTTGAGGATAGTACACAACAATATTAGTATTGTGAACATTCAACCCCTCTCCACTCGAGTCATCCCCATCCATTTCTATTTCCAAATTAATTTCTACATTATCCCCACAACTCCCTATTTCATGGTCCATGTCATCCATTATATTTACACCTGGACAAATAGAAATTTACTTGAACCTGTGAAATCACCAATAAAACACAAAGGGGTAGTTTTTCACATAGCCCTACCACAAATTTGATAAATGATTGGAAGCAAATGCAGATGAAAAAAACTGTAGGTGAAATCTGCAGATGAAAACAATAACACTGGAAATCTACAGGTTTATATGTATTCAGATTTTATCGACAACTTAGTTCGTACAATAATTCAAGATACCAAAGACAAGGTTGAAAATACTCACCGAGTCGAAAGTCGCTTTTTAAATCATAATCAGAAGCCAACCATGTACACTATAACTCCTTTCAATAACAGCAACAACAACTAAAGAGATGAAAAGCATGATTTTCCAATATCCTACCATCAAAAGTGTTGTCCTGCTAAAAAATTTGAGAGATACTTACTAATTTCCACTCATCATCAATCACAGGAAAATAATAGCTTAGCAAAAATTTAATTAACACCTCGGTCTCACAAACAATTTTAACAGAGAGAAGAGAAAAACAACAACAAAAAATAAGAAAAAATTAAGAAACCAGCCCTTTTAGAAGTTTAGCAGCAGAGATAAAACAAAACCCCTTCCTAAACTCCAAACAAAGATGAAATATATAATTTTCAAATCGAAAAATGAAAAGAAGTCATCCGAGATAGAAAGCCCTTACCGAATCGAAGTCTGTGATGAGCAAAATCGAAGTGATGAGCAAAATCGAAGTCTGTGATTGAACTATTTCAAGGGCTTGGCTTTCTCTTTCTTCGATTTTTGCAGCTGCGTTGTCAGCGAGGGTTTTCTAGCGATGTTTGATTTTAGGACACGATCACTCTTTAGATTTCTACCTCCATGGAAGATTTGGTTCAAGTTTTCTTCAGAAAGGGGTTTCAAGTTGGAGAAGAAACGAGGGTCTCAGCCGAAACACTAAACACGCGAGGAGAGAGAATGGGAGGGGAAAAAACACGGAGCCCCTTTATATATAGTCATGCTCTTTAAGGATGTCCTGCTCTTTAATTGTCCTACTCTTGAACCGTACTATATATATATATATAATTGATATTTCCGCATGTATTTTTGACATTTTCATATGGTCCTCTCTCATATGAGCATACAATGAATATCACTTTTATGTGAGAAGAAATCATGTGAAAATATAAAAAATACACGTGGAATCACTTTGATGATGGCAACGAGTAGGACTAAGCAAAAAATGGATAAATTTGAATAACCGAACCGATTTTTTTCGATTATTCGGTTGTATCCGATTTTCGAGTTGAAGTTTGGTTTTCAATTTTTTGTTATTTGGTTAACCGAATAACCGAAAAAAAATAAGGCTTAAATGTTAAAACAAAATAAGACTCTTATCTAGAATCTCTCAAGTCTCATCTTAGTTCTCACTTCTTACGTTATGTTTCTGAGTTTTAAAATGGACAGAAAAGAAAAGAAATTGACAAAAAATTTAAGTTTTCTTTTCAATTCTTATGTTTTTGAGTTTTTTAATAAACGAAAAAGAAAAGAAATAGATAGAAAACTTGGCCACTTTTTCTGCCAAAATTTTCCGTCCAAAATTGGCCTGATTTGGACAGAAAAGAAATTGAAATACGTAATATTTTTATAATTCCCATATTATCCTTAAGTTTTAATATAATAAATTTTAAATTACAACCTCGTATGCCTTTAATTTTAAATTTTCTATTATTTTCTATTAAAAGCTGAAGAATAATATGAAAAGGAAAACTTCAAGTTTTCTATTCTTTTCTTTTCTGTTTTAATTTAAGTTTTCTATTATTTTTTTTTCTGTTCAAAACTCAGAAACAGAGTGTTAGTCTCTAATCTCTAATCTCAGTCCTCAATTAATCCTCAGATGTCGAGTTCTCGACCCATCAGTCATCTCTCATCTCTCATCTCTCATCTCACTCTTACTCTCTGCCTTAATCCAAAAGTTAAAGGCCTAAAACTCCAGTCCCCAAATCGTAACTCCGGTCAGCCTCTGAATGGACCTCATCCCAAAGACCCAAACTCAACTCAAACGCCAAAAAAATTGTCATCTATTACCTCTCCTCGACGGTTTCTGACTCTCTATCTCCGATCGAGGTATAAGGTATCTAATAGACTACTAATATTTCCCTCCTCTGTTTCCGAGGTATAAGGTATATTAATTTAGAATATAATGTTACTTTCTTCATGTGAACATATTAGTAACAATGGACTGATAATTTTGACATCATGAGATTCTCCGCAAAGAAGTTGAAGGAGTTGGTCTGATGTGTTGACTGTAATGCGTTGTTGTATTGCTGTTAATTAGTCATGTATTGGATTATTAACCGAATAGTAAATTTAGTTATTCGATAATTTGGTTAGTTACTAATTCGGGTTACAATTTAGATATAAAAAATGAATTAATTTTGATTTTTAATTATAATCAAATAAGTTATTTGGTTTAGTTATAACCGATTTATTTACCTCTAACTAACTACGAGAGATAGGATTCGATAACTGGGATCATAAAATTTGCACGTGGAGTTGTGAAAATTATAATTGTGTGCAAGTAGGTTACTTATTATATAGAAATAAACTGACTGTTCTGAAGTTGGTGATATGTATGGTTAAAATCAATATGAAAATTGATGTTAAAATCAAATTGAGTTATGATAGATAGATAGATAGATAGATATTGCTAGGGTTTGTTACACTGTGGGAAAGGACATTAATTTTATAAGATATTTTAAATACATACTTTTTAGGTAGGTTGTATACGTACGTACATGACAAATCGTCAATTTTTTGTCGATATTAGATAAAAAAGTGCTGAACACATTTGTTTTTAGTACAAATTATCGCAAGAGCATATCGTGCTCGATAATTTTTTTTATTTTTGTTAAAAGTGTATCAAATTATTGCAAGAGTTTGTCGAACTTTATTAAATATATTGTAAGTGGTTAGTATGAAGTTTATTTTCAGATATAAGTTTTCAATTAATCGATTAATAGAGTGTTGTATAACGCCAGTAGGCGCACTCTATGTGTACACAAGATTTTATTGATCAATTGATCAACTTGTCAGAAAATAAATTTCATACTAACCGGATCCAAATATATTCTAAACGTTAAGTAATGACAGCTTAATGAAGTTTTGAATTAAGTATGGATGATGGAGATCAAATTTAAATTTCAAATTAACAATGAATATTTTGTAATCCAATAATTATGGTTAATTTTTTTAATTGAATTGCAATTAAACATGAATATCCTAATTTGTGATACCAACGCCATCTCCAATTTTATTATTATTATTATTATTTTTCATTCGAAAATGCACAATTACTTTTTGTAACGTATAGAAAAAAGGGTAAAACGGTAAAATGGTAAAAGGGGCTCTTTCGACAAAGACAAAACCACCTTGAATTTTCATTCTCATCACATCACTCCGTCTCTCTTGCTTACTTCAGCAATCAGGAGAGTTCTTCATGATCCCTGTAGTGTATAAACCCTAATTTCCAAATCTTCAATTTCATTCCAAATCCTCCTCTTTTTAGAAACAAAAGAATGGCTCCGAATCGTGTATTGGATCTCGAACCCCCACTCACCTCTACTGAAGAAGACGAAGGATCCGAATCAACGGGATCCGATTCGGAATCCGAACCTGAAGGCCAACAGAAGGACAACAAGGCTGCACTGGCTACTCCGCCGGTCGCCAAAAAGCCAGCCGAAGATGAATCTGGATCTGAATCAGATTCGGATTCCGACTCACCCATCGCGAAATCTCTCAAAGCTGACCCGACCGTCAAACCCATCGCTTCCAAGCCCATGCCGGACCCGGTCAAGCCTTCCGTCAAGAGGCCCAGATCGAAACCCAGCTTACCCATTTCCCCGACTCCGGCGAAAACCGGTGCCGGGGTCAAACGGCCGGCGGAGAGCGAACCTAAGGACTCCAAGAGGGCGAAGAAGAAAGTTCCTGTTTTTGAAGATGAAGTGAATGGAGGGAGAAAGGCTAATACTGATGATCAGAAGAAGCAGTTGTTTCAGAGGTTGTGGAGTGAAGATGATGAGATTGTGATCTTGAAGGGTATCATGGATTATGTGGCGAAAAAGGGAGCGGATCCGGTTAATGACATGAATGCGTTTCATGATTTCATTAAGAAATCTTTGCATATTGATGTTACGAAGACCCAGTTGCAGGATAAAGTGCGCAGGCTGAAGAAAAAGTTTGAAAACAATGTCAGCAAAGAGAAAGAGGGGAAAGATAGGACGTTTTCGAAAGCCCATGAGCAGAAAGCTTTTGATTTGTCCAAAAAGATTTGGGCGCCTGGCGGTAAACTTCTGGGGGTTGATAGTTCAAAGGTTAATGGTTCTGCGAAGAAGAATTCGAATAAAAGGGCTGGAAAATCTGTGGTTTCTCCACGAGTGGAGAGTCTCTCGACGCAGGAGGTCATCGTCACTGAGGTTGTAAACAAAGCAAGGCCTGTACAGTGGTCAGGGCCAAGGAGGAATGTTCAATATGGGAGGACTGTCGGTGACCCTGCTCTGGAAGACGAGATTCTAAAGGATGGGCTGGATTTGATTGAGGTGTCTAAGAGGGTGGAGTTGGAGGAGAAGTGGAAGAAGCTGAGGGTGGAGGAAGCTGAGCTTTACTTGAAGCGGGTGGAGCTGATTCGGGAGCAGACAACACTGGTTTTGGAAGCTATAAAATCCGGGGAGAATTAGAGTGCTGTTCAGGTAAAATGTGGGTCGTGCTGATGATAAGTTGACTATGATTGATGCAGGAGACAAGAATTTCTATTAGCTTTCTATTTATTTTTATGTCTATGGTGGTGTATCTTGTTATTAGCTAAATATGAATTGTGTTGCATCTTAGATGAAAATATGGTACTCCTGGATGGCAAGTTTGCTAGTTACTTTGGCCTTTTAAAGTATGAGTTGATATTTAGGTTTGACGTCTAGAGTGCGGTGATATATTTGCTTTTGCTGTGTATGTTGAGTTCACATCTGCTTTATCGCTTGTTATAGATAGTTCTATATTTGTATGATAATGTAGCTCGAAATCCGGAGGTGATGCTTTCCTTGTCCTGTCGTGTTTTTTGCTTTCATTATTAAATGTCGATCCAATAAATCCATTAGGTTTTCGGTGTCGTTATTTGTTGGCCTAGTTGACTTTTGAGGGTTTTTTTGGTTGGTATTTATGTGTTCACATAAATGATGGAGAAGAATGATTTGATATTTAATTACTTGTGAGGTGGATTATTTAAATTATGCGGCTTTCGTCACTTTTCTTTGAATATAGGGTTTCAAATTATATATTTATCTTCGCAGGCTTTTATCATACGGTTGCTATATGATTAAAAATTGGTAAGTTACCTAGTGGTAAGAACACATTGAATGAAGTTTATGCATGGTCAGTAGTATTATTAAATAGTGATAAAACTGTGGTTATTGAGAAGTAGGTAAATAAAAACCAATAGCTTAGTAAGGGCGTTGCGCTGTCAAAAGTGGATGGGCAATTAAGTCAAGTTACTAATGAATCTGAAGAAGGAAATAGATGAAGTTGAGCATGATATGTTGGCTTGCAATTTAATCTTTTGATCGTTTAAAAGCAGCAGTGATTGGGTTTCAATGTGTTGATCACTGAATTGTATTGAGGAGGAATCCAATAGATAGAAACTTAGGGTTGGAAGTGAAGTAAAGAAAAGGCCGAGTAGTTGAATTTCAGTGAAGCAGTTAGATTTGGTTCTGAGCTGATGAAATAGTATTAAACAGCTAAATTCATCAAGTCAAAAGACAAAAAGGTTTTAATCTGGCTATTACTGTCGTTAGGTTGCTAATAATTTGTTTAGATCTGAAATTCTAGCATTCACCTGTTTGTTTGCTGGAAGTATTATCCTTTGCCTATGATTTATGTTTAGATAACTTTACATGGTTGAATAGCATCGTGAGAATGGTTACTGGAACAAAAAGTGGGTTTCCAATTTCTTATAAAGGCTTTTTTTGTTTTTATTTTTTAGTGGTTAACATTGAGTTTTCATCTACGACACTGGTTTTGCATGAGCTGCTTGATTCATTGAGGATTGAAGGGTAAGGGGAGGAGGAGATTGAGGCAGTGTTGGCATTTAAGTAGAAGCATGGACAGTTTTCAGCAATTAAAACCACATTGAGAAAGGAATCTATGAACATGTGACTACTGTAACAGTTGTTGAGGGAACTTTACAATTATATTTTAGTAGATCATCCATGAGGACCATGAATGAAGGTGATCCGTGATTATAGGGAACTTAACCTCAAACTGGCAAGACTGACTGGGAAAAATAAAATGTGCTACATTATATCGTAACTTCGAAGAGAATTTCAAATGTTGTTGTACGATTAACTTTTGTGTATCCCTATTGAGAAAGTTGTCTAAGATGGCGTTGCCTGTGCAAGTAGATTAGGACTACACTGGTGAAGGGAGGTGATATGATTCATACTCAAGGTCAGACAAAGATAGGGTTTGAAAATAAAGTTTTGAATTTGCTTCACTTGCTACCTGATGGTGCAAGTGATTCTAATTTATTTTATTTTCGTAAAGGTCTATATTGCCATGTTTATAACAGTATTTGGATGCTAAAAATATTCTATTTTAGTTTAGTCAGCAGTTATAAAGAGGCCTTGGACGATTTGAATATTCCCAGGTGTGCATTCTAGTAATTAGATCACTTATAGTTTGAAAGGAGATGGCTACAGTTGACATGGGGTGCATTTATCATCTACTTACATTGGATGTTTGAGGTAGATACATCTCCCCAAATAGTAGTAAATATTCCTCAAGTTTTCAGCTCATTGTTAGTTGGTTTCTAGATGAGTCAACATGTAGTAGGTCACTTCTGGTTGTAAATGTAAATTCTTTGATTGGGGGCTAATGTTCGGTCGGACTTTGATATTCTGTACTCTGCGTGTGAATATTACTGTATAGTTGTATCACTATTATTTTTCAAGCAAAGTCTTTCTCTCCCCCACTCTCTTTCTGAGAATTTGTTGTACTACTGATTTGGTGAGCAAAGTCCATGTGTTTCCATGGTTATAATTTTTTACCATGTTTTGTTATTTTTGCTTGTGATGATTTTTTTCTTCTTCTTAATACTTGAAGGAAAACCTGAGCTTTGTTGGGCAGAAATTGTTTTGTGATGGTTTTTCCTTCTAGGGAATAGGACTATTTAAAGTTTTAATGTGGGTTTAAGACCAAGTTATGCGATGCTGACATTTATTTTATACCTTCTTTGCTTCTCCCATGGTGGCTGTTGCAGAAATTACCTTCTTTGCTTCTTCCATGGTGGCTGTTGCAGAAAACCTTGGTTCATCACTTGGCTTGCAATCACAATCACTTAAGCATTATCTTGACAATGTTTTCCTTCTCTCTCCCCCTTTTGTACACAAATTGCACCGTATTTTGTTCTGAGATGTGTCGGCTTTAATCCTGAGTATGCTTGATATGATGTCTAAGAAGCAAATGAGGGCACTATGTTTTTAGCCATAACCATCTTTTCAGGATTCAGAGAGCCTCAAAAGAGTTCCTTGTGAAGTAGTAAACTGGATGCTTTTTATCTTTTAGGGTTTCAGAGCCTCGAAAGACCTTTATATTCGAAAGTTGAAAGTCATACATGCAGTAACATTTGCATGTTACTACATCTTTTTGTTAGTCCCAAACCCAAGTCTTATATACTCCCTTTAGTTCTAGAACCCATGATTCATATGCCGTTTGCATTTTAGTTTGATCCTCTTCCATCCCATCCCATCCGCTCCGCTCCAAAATTAGAGATATTTTTCTATGCGGTTTCAAAATTAGAGAGATACTTTTCTCTAAAAAGACGACTTGTAATTGTCGATGATTTATAATTTGAAACTAAAAATGTACATGTAATTTTGAAACGACTAAGGAAAGAAAATGTATCTCTAAATTTGCAGCTTGCTAGCTAGCTAGTACTATTAAACAGACAGGATTGCGTTTGGATTGAACGTAAATAATGTACTCCCACTTTGTTTATTTCCCCTTTCTTTCATTTCCACTTTTACCCTTGCTTTGAATAGAAGGAACTTTAAGCTAGGGTTCAATTAGGGATAGCTTTGCAATTTTTAGTAATTAAAATCTCAGAAATTTATATGTTCATGATTTCTGTATTCTGTAATTTTGTTGAAAAGGTGATACACTAATTATAGAATCCAACAAAATACTCATAATATACTGGTAGAATACAAGTGATACATTTTCTTATCCAATTTGAGTCGACAAGACGTTGAAAAAGGCATGGTTGAAAAGACTGACACCTTGTTTTGAAAAATGTTATTTTAAAAAAAAATAATTTTTCCCCTCTTTTATCTTGTAGATATTATATTAGAAACTTATTACCCAAACAAACTTTTTTAATGAAAATGATATATATGTTTATAAATATTTGATTAAATCGACAATATAATTGGTTAATTATTAGGTCAATTCATATTAATTGGAATCAAATGATGAGTTGGTTAACTATTTTATTTATTTAAGTTGGTTAAGGTTTGGAATTATATTTTTTTAAAAAATATAGGTACAAATCAGTTAACTATTTTTCGACTCATATTTCATTTCAAATCAAAATCAAAAGTTTTTTCCACCTCAAATTCAGAAATTTTTTATTCAAAAAAATAATATTCAGTGATTATGTATACACTCCCACACCACTCTCGCCCTCGCACTCCCCCTCCTAAAAAAAATTTCAATAATTATGTATACAACTCTCACCCCCAACCCCACCCCCACCCCACCCCCACCCCACCCCCTAGCCCTTACCCATTACCCCCTTAAAATAATATTTACAGATTATGTATATACCCCCACCTCGCTCACCCCACCCCACCCCGACCCCGCCCATCCCACCCCTACCCCTCTCAAAAAATAATATTTCTTGATTATGTATATACATCCCACCCCTCCCTCCCCTCCCCCCCTCCACCCTTAAAAAATAATATTTATTGATTATGCATATACCTCCACCCCACCCCACGCCACCCAACCCCACTCCACCCCCATCTCTCAAAAAAAAAAATATATTTATCGATTATAAATATACCCCCCCCACACATCCCCACCCCCACCTCACCTCACCTCAACTCCCCCAAAAATAAAATTTTAATGATTATGTGACGCCCAAAAATGTGATACATCATCCATCTTGGGTCGCCAAAAAACGCAGTACATAAATCCAACTACAAACTTAATTATACAATTATGCATGTAATATATATACACAAAACATAAGGTGAGAGTTTAAACAAGAATATTGCTTTCAGACAATATCCACTCTCAATGGAGTCCTCATTACAATTATTATCACACTATTTCACAGAATAGTGAGGACTACTAAAGCCACTTATCCTGGACCATCACTCTATTTCCTGACTCGTCCCAGCTATATTCTCATTTCCTGAAGAGAACAATGAAAGAAAAGGGTGAGCTCAACTAGCCTAGTAAGAAATATTATGACTAAGATAATGCAGAATAAATTATCATTAGCCTTCAACAGTATAACAACTGATAGAATATAATAGACAACAAGTTTTAGATCAACAACTGCAGCGAAATAAGCAATCCATTAGAAGAGTCAAGTAGAGCATAAAATCTATTATCTTCTATGATTTAAAAAGTTTATCATTAATTTTATCTCTGTAATACCCATCAACAGTTCTTTGTTATACCCAAGACAAAAAGAACTATCATCACCTGTCTTCACCTAAACCACCAAAGATTATAGTTAAATCCACAATTCCTATTTATAATTATGTAAATCAACAGTTTCTCCTTGCCACAAAGGCTTAATAGAATGTTTACTCAATATCCTTACCCCAAAGGCTAAAGATATTCAAATGTAATAACAATGATCATACCAATCAGTTGGCTACCTTTGCATTACGGGCCAAAGATATTCAACTATAAAACCAATGGTCATGATCATACCAATCAATTGTCTATCAGTGCACTACGGCCAAAGACATTTGTGACGCCCCCAAAATTGGTCCATTCCATCCAACCCATTCTGAGTCACCAAATACATGGTACAGAAATAACTACAACTTTATTATTACAACATATAAACTGTGAGTTTAAATACAGATATTGCCATCTAAACAATATCCACACGCAAATAAATCCCCATCATAATTATTGATACATTATTTTATAAAATGGTGAGGACTACTAAACAACTCTCTAGAACCTTCATTCCATACCCCGACTAGTACTTGCTACATTCTCGCCTCCAGGGAAGAAAAATGGAACAACAAGGAAAAGGGTGAGCTCAACTAGCCCAAAGAAAGAACATTATGACTAAGATAACATAGAGCAAATTATCGTTAGTCTTCAACAGAAAAAATCTAATAGAATACAATAGACAACCAGCTTTAAATCAACAATGCAATGAAAACAACAATTCATTAGAAGAGTTAAGTAGAGAATGCAAACTACTATCTTCTATATATGAATTTAAAAGTTCATCGTCGATATTTTATCCTCGTAACATCAATCAATATATATCCGAAATCAAATATTCATCTTTGCACTACACAGCCAAAGATATTCATCGATTGATCATGTTCATCTAAACACTGCTCATCTTTGCACTACTGCCAAAGATATTAATCATCCAATATATTCATCTCAACACTGCTCATCTTTGCACTACAGCCAAAGATATTCAAGAATATCATCATTTAGGACCGAGGATGATGAAAAATATTTTAAAGGAAACGAATCCGGTTGAAACAAAAGAACAATATTAAGAATTCAGATTTTAAACAATCCAAGTTCAAAAATACTTCATAAGTAATCAAAGTGGAGTAAAATTCAAGAATGATCAAAACATGGATACAATCAAAGCTAGTATCTATAATAGATATTTTGGACTTAAAAATGAAAATTTAATTTTTACGTGAATAGTGTCGATTCGTGAATAAGGCCGTACACGTGAATAAAGAAACTCCGACACCAAAAGATAGAAATTTCACAAAAACATCATCACGCTTCGTGAATAGATCTTGGTGAATAAGTAATCGTGAATAGTAACTCGTGAATAAGTAACTCATGAATAGTAACTCGTGAATAGTAAATCTCGAATAAGTAACTCATGAATAGTAACCCGTCATGAAAAAGTTCTAAATTTGATAAAAAAATCAACCAATATTTCTAAGATAATGATATTGAAGAAATAATATCATTTTTGAATAAAATAACATCCTTGCCTCGAAAGACAAAAGATTTAAATAAACACAGGATATAGCTTATGACTTGAACTCAGCACTTTAGTATAGCAATACTCAAAGTATACTCAAAATACTCACAAGAATACGCTCGATAATATAGAGAGAGAAAACTTCAGTTTCTGGTGTGATTTTTAATTCTAACTTAAGCACCCTATTTATAGGAAAATGCTTAGTACACCAAAGTAGAAAATTTAATATAATAATATTATTATTATTTCCACAACTTCCTACGCACCAAGAATCTGAATTCAGCTATTAATACACATGCAAGAACCACACTCAAATCACCAAAAACGTTTTTCTTATTTAAATTATTTTAAACTTCCAAAATCAATTATTTGAGCTTCTTGAACTTCAATAATTCATAATAAATATCCTTTTATCCGAAAATTCAATCTCATGAATTTTTATAGGAAATTCAATTCTCTACAACTTTGCGTAAGAAAGTTTTCCAAATTCCAAATGTAAATTAACCCAAATCCACAACCAGGCGATTTTTACAAGCTATAATCAAATTTCTATTAATAATTGTGTCCACCAACACACAAAATATGTGTTAAATATTTAATGCCACAAAAATACTCTTCCTCATATACTCATATATCCCACATTCATTATAAAAATATCACCGTTAATATATTATTAAAATAATATATTTAAATGAATTATTTTATCGTAAAAGGATAAAATATTAATTTTCAACAATTATCATTTTAAAATTTTCTCCATCTATATCCACATAAAATTAATATTTTCCTCATCATATAAATCAATAATTAATTATTCACAAATAATATTACAGAATCACAAAGATGGCAACTGTGTAGCTCCGGAAAGAAGGGCTTTCAATAAAGATTTCTCTTCTTGGCAAGCAATTAGGTGACCAAACCTCTCCCTGTATGTAACTTTCTAGACATTTCCAATAATGTTATCCAATAATATTATTCAGATAATATGAATTATTGCTCAGATAATAGAAAATCGTGTAATGACAATTTATTGAAACAACAAGAATATAAAATATCAATGCGTAAATTATTGAATCAATAAAATAAAATATCGAATAGTAATTATCGTAATAATTATTGAGTAGTAGTGCCTTCACGTAAGAATCAATAATTGGTGCAATACTGATGTCTTCTTGCTCAACAACGCCAGATTAGTGTGTTTTAACCACCTAGGGTATTCCAACAAGATAATTGAATAACCACGCCTGTTATTTATAAATAACTTATATCTGCTGTTTTCTTCATCCAATAGCTTTCAAGTTATGGGGCCCACAAAACTGCAAGCGTCGTCATTTAATATTCCCCCACAACAACAATGAATATTTTATAACCACTTGCTTATTCGAAATATTTGCGTATTTTACCCATAACTATCCACATTAATCAAATCAACCCTTACTATTTCAAAATAATAAATAGAGGAAAATAAATTTCATTTATTAATAATTTGGGGTCTTACAACATTCAATTTGTTAACTAATGGTCATTGATCCCGCTTAATCACATCATCGAATTATCCATGCACTACGGGCCAAGGATATTCGTTATTATCACCAAATGGTTATGATCATGTCATACACCGCCCATCTCGCTGCACGTAAGCCAAAGATATACAACTATAAAACCAATAATCAACAAATCCATCTTTGCACGTAAGTCAAAAAAATATACAATCAGAAAACTAATAATCAATATCCATCTTTTTGCACGTAAGCTAAAGATATCAATCAGAAAACTAATAATCAACAAATCCATCTACGCACGTAATTCAAAGATATACAATCAGAAACCAATAATCAACAAATCCATCTATGCACGTAAGCCAAATATGACTTTCATCACAATATAAACATGAGGATGATGACAATGATATAAGCATTAATCAAACGAAATCAAGGATAAATATTAAAGACTTTAAATTTATCCAGAGTTTAAATTAAAATATCCAAATTGTCAATATGATACTGCTTTGTGGAGTAAAATTTAAGAATAATATTCATGTACCAAAAATAATTTGGACAGAAAAAAAATATATTTTTCGGGTAAATAGTACCCCGTGAATAGTACCCTATGAATAATATTTCGAGAATAGTACCTCGTGAATAGTACCCCGGCATGAAAAGTACCCCAAATACCTGAGTGAATAATATTCAGGTGAATAGTAATTTGGGTGAATAGTAACTCGTGAATAGTAACTCGTGAATAGTACTCTGACACGAAAAGTGCCCCGAATACCCAAATGAATAATACTAGAGTGAATAGTAACCGGGTGAATAGTGACCCGTGAGTAGTAACTCGTAAAAAAAATACAAAAGAAAATAATATTCCATGACGAGTACAAAAGAAATGATATCTCATACGAGTATAATAGAATATATGAAACTGCAAATGAATTTTCACCCGCCATGCGGTAATCCACGTAGACCAGATCATTTCCACAATTTAATAAAGAATGAATACGAAGGATCATTCACCATGCACTGTAATCCACATGCAAAAGTTATTCCAATGTAATAATAAAGAATAGAATAATGAAGAATTCACCAGCATGCGATAATCGCATGCATAAAGTTATTCCAACAAAATAATAAATAATAGAATCAGTCACGCGCGAATAACGCACGTATGTGATATTCCAATGTAATAATAAAGAATGGAATAATGTAAGAATTCACTGCACGCGATGTAATCGCGATGCATAAAAGTTATTCTAACGAGAATAATAAATAATAGAACTGTGTCAATGCAGAATCCGCATGCATGTGATATTCCAATGAATAATAAATAATGGAATAATGAAGAATTTCACCATGTATGCGTGATTGGCAGGCGAGTTATTCCAACATAATAATAAAGAATAGAATAATGAAGAATTTCACCATGTATGTAAGATTACTTCAGATGTAGGCAAGTTATTCCAACATAATAATAAAGAATGGAATAATGTAAGCTCTCTTCATGAATACTGAAAGAAATAATACCCCTTACCTCAAAAAAGAAAATCGGATCTTTGGAATAGTGAGGTAGCAGACTTCTCTTCTTCTTCCTCTCTATAATTTCTCTCTATAATAATTGCTCTATAGCTTTAGTAAATTGGTGAAAAATAATGAAGGAATGAGCTTCTATTTATAAAAAAATATAGTTTCGATAATTGCACGTTTTGAGGCTCGAAATATTACAGTATAATACCTTCCTCTTTTTCTTCATTTTTAATTTAGTCTTGCAAGTATTATCAAACTTGCACCACCTCCCCTAATAGTAAATCATGTGAATCAATAGTAAATCATGTGACTCAATAGTTCTAGACATGTAAAAATATAAATTACAGTATAGTACCTCCATCTATACCTCCATTTTTAACTTAGCCATGCAAGTATTATCAATCTTGCACCAACTCCCCTAATAGTAAATGAATGTGAATCAATAGTACACACATGTGAATAAATAGTTATAATCATTTGAATCAATAGCAATTAATTGCTCATTTATTCGATTAATTACCCGATTGGTCAATATAACCTCCAGACATCAATTATTATCGAAATAAATATCGATTTTCACTAACACTAATAATTCTAACACAATGGAACTATCAATTTCATCTTTAATCAACATGAACTTATTCATCATTAATATTATAACTCATAATATTTAACAATCAGGTCGTTCCCAGGAAAGAGGGGGCTTTCCGATAAGGATTTCTCCTTATTGGCGCGCAATTAGGTGACCAAACCTCTCCTTGACAGAACTTCTAGACATTGTTAATTATGCAAATAATAATATGAATAACTTATCATCTCAATTATTGATTTAATAATATATAAAATATCGACAATAATTGAATTAAATAACGTGAGATATTACGCAAAGCAATTCTTCGTAGCAATAATTGAATAAATAAAAAGTGTCTTCTCACGTAAGCATCAATAATCAACACTATGCAACCACACATATTACTGTACTTTTATCACCGATTATTTTATGAAAACTTTCTTACTTTGAAAATTTTTCAAATATCACCCTTAACTTTAACCTTTTATCAATTTAACTATTTACTAAAATAGAAAAATTGAATACTTTTATTTCATAAAATTCGGGATCTCACAGATTATGTATACATATATATCTAATAATAATTTATTTAATTGGATCATAATAAAGGTAAGTTTAAAATTTAAAATATGGGTCGACTTATATTTGAACCATAACTATATGGTTCCAACCCACACAACCCATATTAAAAAATAGTTAATATGATTTTAGTTCTTAAATGGAACCATAACTATATTTTGTAAATCAAAACCAACATATAACTATATTTTGTCAAGTCTATATTGGATAAAGTTGTATTCATGAACAACATAGAAATATATGCGATAAAATAAAATAAATTAAAGTGGAACCCTTCTTAATTATTATATATTACATGTATGTATATACATCGTAATTATAATTCAACCTGAAAAATTTGGTAATGTATAACAAAACTCTTTTTAATTTATAAGTCACCCAGATTTTATTGTAATTAAAAAATATATAAAAATAATATTTAAAAAACTTAAATCTTTTTTTTTATTCATCAACTACATCATTTTGCTAATCTTCCCTTTCCTTTTAAGAAAATTAATACATGTTACCTTTTCCTTTAATATATATATATATATATATATATATATATATATATATATATAGAGAGAGAGAGAGAGAGAGAGATGTGAGGAATGATTCGTAGCATTACATGTTATTCAAATTCTAAGAGTTGGACTCTTAAAAAGTAAGAATTTTAAATATTTTTAGAAAATTAATATTTTTATGTGTTTTTTGATATTTTTATATAATTTTCTCTCACATGAAAAGTAAGTGGGTCTCACCTTCATGTGAGAGGGGACAATATAAAAATATCAAAAAATCATATAAAAATAGTGCTCCCTTACTTTTATACCTTTTGAAATTTAATCTCCGAAAATTAAATAACATATAACAGTAGCACATATTTAAGACTGTAAAATAAACTAAATGATTTGGGCATGATTCGTGCTCGCTTGAGTTAAAGTTCGATTCAAACTCGGCTCGAAATATAAACGATTCAAATATGAGTAAAATTTAAAGCTCGATAAATTACTCCAATATCTTTAAAATATAATTTTTTATTTTTACTCGGGTAATATTCACTCAAAAATTCAAACTACTTGAGAAAATTCAAACTATTCGGGTTCGATTCGAGATCGTACTCGGTTCGGTAGTTAAACAAGTCTAAATCAAATTTTATTTCATATTCAATAAATTTTATAAATCAAATCTGAGCAACTCAATATTCGACTTAACTCAATTCATTTACACCCTTACGTATATCTAAAGAAACTTCATTATACTTATATTAAGACTGAAGTTCAAAAATCTTTTATTAGTAATATAGAGAACATACATTTATCACCCACCATTTGTTATAAGTAAAAATCTAACACAAATTTTAAGCTAAATAAATGATCAACTTATCACTATATATATAGGGATCGATCCATAATCAATGTTGTCAATTTAAAGTTATCCTTACAACACATCGTGAGCGTTCATCTGATGATCTAACGGTTTAATAGAAGTCCCGTCTACAGTTTAGTTTTTAGTATTCCGCAGTTTAATACTGTGGACGGGACAAATGTCCAAAATACTCTATTTGTAAAAGTCTCTCGCCCGTAGTATTAAACTGTGGACGCTAAGTATTTTTGGCCAATTGAGAAACGACGTTGTTTTTAAATAAGTACCATCTGTAGTATTAAACTGCGGACGATAAGTATGACAAACCAATTGGTCAACGACATCGTATATTGGCCAAATTCATTTTTTTTAGTTTTTTACGCTCCGCAGTATTAAATTATGGATGCCAAATAATCTACGATTTCATTAATTCATTTTACGATTGTGAATCAATTAAAACTAAAATAAAAAAACATGTTTACTTTTTCTCTATAAACTCATAAATGTCTCAAATGGCTCTTGAAGCTTTAAAAGGAGCTAAAAGTGCTATTTGACATCCTCATTTGCGCTGTATAAATTGCTGATGAACAAATTAGTAGTTTAGGTTGGTGGATAGCTTATTGCCTGATTTTGTTGGTTGTCATGCGTATTTAGTGTTTTCGTTAATTCTACCATAAAAGAATTAAAATTAGAGAAGATCTCATGAAATCCGACCCCCGAAGCCATCTGCCATTCGACTTTATGGAATCCGACTCCGAAGCCTTCCCCCATCAGAATCCGAAGTCATTCGTTCCGAAGCTGAAGACATCTGTTGAACTCTCAAAGTCATCCGTTCTGAAGCTGCACTCCCAAATATTCCCGAACCCAAAGACATTCGTTATCTGTTGCTTGAACCTGAAGACATTCATATATCCGACATACTGCACTCACTACAATATAATACCTTTTTAAAAGAATTGTCCAAAAATTAAATCTTATATGTAAACAGTAAGCAAACAATGATCATATACGCATGTACACAGAATTTTGTATATAATATATAAAAAAAAAATATAATTATAATTATAATCTATGTTCTTGATCTGAAGAAAAAGAACGGAACAAAATGGTGAATTTAGAGTTTCAAGAGCCATTTGAGAGATTTATGAGCTTAGAAAGATAAAGTAAACATGTTTTTTATTTTAGTTTTCATTGATTCACAATCATAGAGTGAATCAATGAAATCGTAGATTATTTAGCATTCACAGTTTAATACTGCGGAGTTTAAAAAATTAAACAAAAAATTGAATTTGACCAATATAATGTCATTTGCCATATTTGACCTTTAATACTGCGGACAATACTTATTTAAAAACGTCGTTTTCCAATTGACGTCCAAAACTACTTAGCGTCTGCAGATTAATACTGCGGATGAAAGACTTTTATAAGAAATATATTTTGAATATTTGTCTCATCCGCAGTATTAAACTGTAAAATATTAGAAATCAAACTGTGGACGAGACCTCTATTAAACCGTTAGATTATCAGATGTACGCTCACAATAATATTGACTATAGCTCGGAGCCTATATATTTATACTAATAATTGACTGTGCCTGAAGGCACGACATAACGAAAAATTAGATTAAAATTCATAAACTACTGCATTACCTAAAAACTTTTTGTAAGTTAAAATAACTTATAATCAGATATAATAATTATCATAATTCATTACACCATCACAATAATTAATTTTACTTTAGCAAGGAAATCACAGAAATTTATGAGCAGACCATAAAAATGATGAACACACTGATCCACCGCTAAAATCTTGTAGACCCATAGAGTTATATGATTATTATGGCACAAATCCAGTTGTCATTCACACTTCTAATACCATCAACTCGGACAAGGTAACCGGCCGATCTATAACTGTTAAGAAGCACTCGAAATGGTAACCGACACGTGTCCATTTATCCTCGATCCGCAAAACCCTCCCTATAATAAATCCATAGTCCTTGTCTCTCACCCTTCTTCAGCCACCTCACTCTTTCATCACTCACAGTTAGGGCCTCCTCAGCTCCTCCTCCCCAATCCGTTTCTTCCCATTTGCTCTCTCTAAATTCTCTCTCCAAGTGCGTCAGATCTTTTCCGATAAGATTCTGATGAGGTTTCCGGTGAGAATCTCACTTGAATCTTATACGAAATGTTCTATCCATTTATGGTAACTCACCTTCGTTCTTTAATCTGTTTGCGCAAAAGGAATAAAGTAAATATAAACCCTCAGACCAATCTCACACACATACTATACATATTTGTAAAAATTGAGCTGAGCTCGACCCTTTTGTAAAGTTCCAATATTAGGATTAGGGTTTATTTTAGTTTTTCAACTTTTTATATATAGCATATCTTGTGCTGATTGTCTAGTTTGGTTTTTTGGATAGTAGAGTGAATTTAGGGGAAATAGAAAATTAGATTTTTAGGAACTGTTCCAAAGAAGGTGGGAAAAATGAGTTTTAGGGCGGCTGAGGATGATTCAGCAACAGAAATTCATCTTCCTGCTGATATAGATTGGGAAATGCTTGACAAATCCAAGTTTTTCTTCCTCGGCGCGGCTCTTTTTTCCGGTGTATCGGGTACTTTGTATCCTATTGTGGTGTTGAAAACAAGGCAACAAATATTAGTGAAGGAAACCCCCTGCTTTAAAATGGCGAGTTCGATGCTAAAAAACGAGGGATTTAGAGGGTTTTATAGAGGTTTTGGTACTTCATTGATGGGTACAATCCCAGCTCGAGCCCTTTACATGGGGGCACTTGAAGTGACCAAAAGTAATGTTGGCACTGCCACTGTTAAATTGGGTTTTTCAGAGGCAACTGCAGCTGCAATTGCTAATGCTGCTGCTGGGTTGAGTGCTGCCATGGCAGCGCAGCTAGTTTGGACTCCCGTTGATGTTGTGAGCCAGAGGTTAATGGTGCAAGGAGGAAGTAATTTGAATAGTTCTGCCTTGAGTACACTAAGATATAATGGTGGGATTGATGCATTCCGAAAGATTATACTTTCGGATGGTTTGCGAGGACTTTATAGGGGGTTTGGGATTTCTATATTGACTTATGCGCCATCGAATGCAATGTGGTGGGCATCTTATTCTGTAGCTCATCGGTTGATTTGGGGTGGTGTTGGATGTTATTTTTGTAAGAAAGATGAGGGTGGTTTTAGGCCGGGTTCAACAGCAGTGATGGCAGTACAAGGGGTTAGCGCGGCGATGGCTAGTGGAGTTTCGGCTTTGTTTACAATGCCACTCGATACGGTTAAGACAAGATTGCAAGTTTTGGATGGAGATGGGCGGCCTACGATTGCTCAGACAGTGAGGAAGTTAGTGAAAGAAGGTGGATTTGGTGCTTGTTATAGAGGGTTGGGGCCAAGGTGGGCTTCAATGTCAATGTCTGCAATAACTATGATCACTACTTACGAGTTTCTCAAGAGGATGTCTACTAAAAATCAAGAAATGTTTGCTTAATGAGTTTGTGGGGCTTGAGAACTGAACAAAAGGATTACTAGTGATTAGGAGAAATGTTTTGTTGTCTATTTTGAACCCCTTCTAACTTTCTTACCTTGGCTTTTGTTGTTGGTCTGCCTCATTGAATGTCGATGTAAATTTGTACAAATGTAGTTATGGTTTCACTTATATATAAGAATAATCCAATTTACAATGTTCAATATTGTACAGAAAGTTGATCCTTCATTTTGCTTTTTGTTGTTGTCAATGTTACATATCATGAATTTTTATGTCTATTCTAAGATCAAGGCATTCTGATCCTAGCTCAGCATGTGCATTCCATTGGCTCGGCACACATGTATTGACAGTAAGACTTTGATCATTAAGAAATGCATAAAAAGGGTGAATGGGTTCTGTATGATTAGATCATAATAGAGGTACCAAAATATTATTATTTATTTTTTTTTAAAAAGCTTATCTGCTGCAGATCAAATTCCAAAAGGTCAACGAGACGGGTCCTATTTATCAAGGTTTGTTAAAAGTTGGGAACATAGGATATATAGAAGGATATTAATAACAAATGGCCAATTGTCCTAATGGATCGTATAAGATTGTTAATCTATTAAAACAGGTTTGTTAGTTGCCTAAACGTTTTTATTAGTACTAGTTCAAAAAGGTTGGATTACAAATGTAGATTAGTTACTCTATTCAAAAAGATTGGATTCCTCTATCTAAACACAAAATTCAACCTTGCAGTTACTTGTATATGTTGAAATAGATCCTTTAACAGCAAAAATCTTTAGATTAAATTTGAACCAATATGGGCATTTAGTCAAGTGAAATTTCAGGAGCATAATACTCATTAACCTAATAACTGCGGTCTGCGGGAGAGAATTCAACGTCAATTAGGCAATTATTGAGAACAGGAACATTTTTTTTACCAATTGCGCAAGTCGGTATGTTCCACCTTTGTTCTATCTTCAACAGTGTTGGTATTGTACAGAATATGAAGAGTAGATAGCGCCAAAAATAGACGAACAGAGTAATTTTTTTTAACAACAGAATGAGAAAAGCAGAACAGATAAGACTATGGTCTGAAATGTGAATGAGCCATGAATTTGGCGTAAAACCATGAGCTGAAAGGAGAATAATCTAGCAGCAAATTTTGCATCCCTATAATCCGTGGACCACAATACCAATACAAACTCAATGGGCAGGTGTTACTTTTCGTTGCTGTGGACCACAAGCCCAGTAGAAAGAAACAGAGGAACTTCAATGTCTCTGTTGCACTCGCTCGCACATAATTCAGAGGGTCTAAGCTATGAGTGAAAGGTTAACTCTGTCTACAGACAGGGAGGGAACTATACATATTCGGGATTTGTAGTGTAGCCATAAGTTTAATGTGTAGCTGGGTTGATTCCCTGTCGGCAAAAGTTTAGAAAGGTAAAGGCATATATCAACAGTTTATGTAGAACGTGGATTGCAACTAATGTGTAATTAAGGGAATAGTAATGTATGTGTAGCTTCTTTACTATCTTCTATCTTATTTATCGACAAAAATTTGCCGGATCCGTACTCAAGTCCGAGGGAAAATTGCAGTGCGCTAGACTGACATTAATAGATGGTGGTTGGATCCCACCTGATGCAGAGCCAACTAGAAAACAAAAGCAACTCATTTATACCACTTCAAAACAGAAAGAAAAAAAATAAAATAAAATAAAAAATTCCTCTTTGCAAGTCTTTATTTCTCTCCTCAATAAAATAATTGTACACATTGAACATGGAGGACCAAAGTTCAGAATCAGTTTAACGTACAGGTGATTTCACAAGTCGATAAAATGCAGGCATGGAGCCGACCATTTCAACATTGAAATATGTCATATACAATCCATTACTATCACAGCAGATCATAATTGTTAAAGCAATTATAAGGAAGATAAAGCTAATAAGCCTGTAAAATCAAACAAAAATAGGATGAATCATTCCACCAACTGACAAAAGAGAGAAGTGATTTTCCACATGAGCAACATATATTCTAGTTAAGAAAGTAATAAACATCCTGATTGTATAATCAAAGAAAAAATTATCCTGATTGTATTGTATATTTAAAAGAAAAAAACATCCTGATTGCAACCTAGACAACTAATAGAACTTTTTGAAACTTAAAAGCTACACGATTAATTGCAACAATTGAGACCTACACAGTATCTAAGGGGATCATCAAAATACTTGTTTTCATTGCCGAGAGTAGAACCCAACATCTAGCAGAATCCACGGATGGATGGATTCTGCTTTCCCAGCTATAATCAAGGGCGTGCCCTCTTGTTGCTGCAAGCAGGGCATTTGTACTGCTTAATATGCTCAGCCCTTGCTGGGGTGATCTTAACACACTTTCCATGGAACCACTTCTCACAGATGTCACAGCAGATCCAGAACTCGTCCTGCCCATAATTCTCTCCACATGCTCCACACAATGCATCCCCGTGTTCATCTTCCTCTTCTTCCAACCCTTCCTCATCCTCATCATCATCTTTTGGTTGTGACACTTTCGGAAACTTGGCCTGAGATTCCGAGCCTCGCTGCTTTTCATGAAAATCAGAACAAGAAAACACATAATAAGATACACAAGCAAACTCGCTCCACATAAACAGGATTTACGCAACTGAGGACTATTTCTTTCTTTTCCATATCCTCGCTTGATAAAGAAACAAAGAACAATCTGAAGAGCTGCAACAGATGGTTCTTGCAGGCAGGATGGTTGGTGACATTTAATATCATAGCTTTCTATAAACTGAGTGCATATACGGATGAGGTAAAGAAAATAGCATAAAGGCGTTCTGATGAGCAGGCACAGATATAGAAACTGGTGCACCATCACGCCAGACACATCCAAACCCTTGAACTATAAAACTGTGGAGTACAAAGTGCCGTGTTCGTATATACATTTAATGCGACAAAGAATTTAAAACATCTTAAACAAAGTTTGGGAACTATGACCCTCTCCATCCTAATTGGTCAGAGGAATACAATAACTTCACATACACTTCAGAACACAAGAATGTAAAGAATATCACTTCTGAATGCCTTTCAAGAGGAATTTAAAATACAAAATAAAGACTATGCAATGGTTATATGAGGCTACTTTTATAACATCCTGATATATACACTTAAGCAATGAATTGTTGTTTAGGGTTGGCTCTACATTGCTGTTTAAATTCCATTAATACAATTATCCAAAACTATTCTCTAATTTCTGTTCTTACAATCATAAAATAATCCAGTAAGCTACTGTATCAGAAATAAACCCACCAACCAGTATTTTTTTTAATTGCAAATGGGATCAAAAAGGAAAAAGTTGAGAACCTAGAGGTGATATGTTATGTAATAAAAATGGTAGAAAAGTAGAAGTCCATTACTACCTTAGGATTTGACTTGGGTTTGCTGCTTGAAAAATGGGATTAAAAAGCTAAAAGTTGAGGACCTAGAAGTAATATGTTATGTAATAAAAAAAGCAGAAAAGTAGAAGTCCTTTACTACCTTAGGATTTGACTTGGGTTTGCTGCTGTTGTGATTTGACACAGCTGACTTCTCCTTTGATTGCTTCTTGGCAGCCCCGGTCACAACTTCAAATATTGTTGGGAGATCATTTATCATGTTAAAAAGTCGCTTCCTGCATAATTACCAATGAGATGTCATAGGAAAGGTAATGAAACCATAAAGTATATCTCTTTTCAGATAAGGAAACTGTCATCCTCATAAGAAACGTATACCACTTAGAACTACAAATCAGAACGAATTACAATCAGTGTTTCCACTTCGTAAAGCAGATAATTAGCCTCAAGCTTTAGTAAGGGTGTAAGACATTCTTGCTCTGCTATCCAATAAGTTACATCATTCCTTTTCAATTTAAGCATGCTCATGATTTAATTAAATGTGATGTGAGGATTTAAGGTCTACATATAGAAATTGTTTCTTCATAAGCTGATATATATATATATATATATATATATATATATATATATTAATGAGCAAAATATGAAAACTCAAACAGAAGCTAACCCTGAATCATAGGCTTTTGTCATTGATATACCAATAATGGAGGGAGGGAGGGAGGGGGGGGAGGGGGATTAGGGACGAAGGATATCTTACAAAAATCTCAACCAGTCGTCTAATAATTGAACGAGTATTAAATAACAAAGTACATCCATATTTATAATGAGAATAAACAATTTAAGGATGTTCTGTAAAACTAGTGTTTACACCATCCAATAATAACATGCCAATATGATTGATTAAACAATTTTACCATGGTAAATAGTAATTAAATCATTTCAAATTCCTTGATCTCCTTGTAGATTCCCTACTTGACATGTTATTATTGGATGGTGTAAAACACTAGTTTTATAGGTCATCCTTATATAATTTATTCTCATTATACTCCTAAACAACTTACCTAACATAAATTGGATTCTAATCAAATAACTACCAAAATCACAAATAAATTAAATTAATTAAATACAATTTCTAGAATCTTTTTTTAATTCCCTGTGCTTCCAAAGCCTCTTATATTACTCCAACCATGTATCACAGGCTCATCCTGCATCAATCATGCTACACTAAACCTTGAACCATATTTTAGTGTGGTTTCCGATCAATCTTTGTTTGAAATGTGAAACTACATTCATTGCCTATAAGTTTTCAGACCTCTCCAAAATGTTAACTTATTTAACATGTTACATGTTTGGGAAGATATTTATACTACAAAAAAGTAATAATAATATGACAGCCACACAATTCAGATCTTTATTCAAAGGCATTATTTAGGTCTAATACGTAAATTAGTTGGGAACAGTTGGGGAAAAAAACACTAAAAATTACTCCCCACATCACATTTGGAGTGACATGTTTCAAAACAATGCTAATGACGCAGATTTAAAGATGAACCCATGGCATAATTAGATACTATCGAAACTACAATTTAGATGCTAAAGAAAGGTTTGGCAAAACTTACATTAAGAATATACCACCTCGACCTACAAAGAATGTCAATATTGAAATTTATTTGTCCAATAGCAAGTACAAGCACATATATCTATGTTAATAATGAAATTTCTAGTATAACCAACATTTTGCCTTCCAGTTGACTATTCTATTGCATGAAATATCAATTAATAATTATGACATCTTTGCAAGGGAGAACTAATGTCATACATTTTTATTTGTTTGATTAGTATCTTTGCAAGGGAGATGTATTTGTTTGACTAGCATTTTAATGCTATACATCCGACTTAGATGCCGATTGCGCAGTTTTCAAGATGACACTCAAAAATGGGATAGAGGAAGAAATAAAGAACTAAAGTTTAAGGGAGATATTGTAAATTTTACTTCCATATATCCACCCTCCCACTCTACTTCAGACTTAGAAGTTGTGAGAATCAAAACAACCAACGACAATAAAATTAAAAGAAGAAGGTACCTATCAGCTTTATCAAACCCAAATCTAGCACCAAAGTAAAATGCCACAGCAAGTAACCATGCATCACTGTGAACAGCAACCAAAGACAGCCAGTCCTTCTCTTGCATACCATCTCTGGCAAAATTAATACCAAGTGCAGGTTCTGGAAGCTCTGGAGGTACCTCTTCAGCAGGTAAATTGACTTCCCACCGCTCATTTGGAAATCCATAGAGGCAAAGGTTTTCCTTCTCTGTTATTCAATAAAGAAAAGACTTCTCTCAATTAAAAAAACATTCTATGACTTCAAAATCAAGAATTTCAGCTGAACACAGAAAAAATATGAAACAGGTATGTAATTTAAGATTGAAAATGCTTTCCTAGAACCCAAAAAAAAGAAAAAAAAGGGACTGTTGATACACCTATAAGACTAGATTGCATGAGAAATTTTCAAGTAAAATCTTAAGACAAAACTTTGCAGTTTATAGAAAACCAAGCAACCATAAAACTCATTGGCTCTAAATGCAACCCATCATCCATATTAAATCAGTATATGGGAAAGAAAATATGGCCTGATAGATCAGTTCAAATAAGCCCAAATTAGGCACGAGTTCAAAATACAATACAAATATGTCTACTTAATATATTCCCGTGAAATCGGTCACAAATTTCTTTTATACAATTTATTACCATTCAAGATACACAAAAGTCACTTTCCCTTTAGGAAACCAAGAGAGCAGATCATATTGAATGACACTTTGTCTATGGCTTCTCTCCCTCTGGTATTTGCTTCTATTTTTATTTCATAGTATGAAACAATTTGCATTAAAAGAGACTAACTCACCTCCCATTTTATTGTTACCTTGTTTAACCATTTGGCCCACACATCCATGCTTTTTTATTTCTTTAATGGATCTATGAAAACTAAGGATAAAAATCTTCCTGTTTTTTAAACCAAAGAAGGCATGTCTGCTCTGAACTAGATTACAAACGAAGTATTTAATTACCTACACAAACTACATTATGAAACGAAACAGCAATGCAAACAGAAAGAAGAAACAACTGCTTGTCTTTACCAAGAAAAAATAGTAAAGTTGAACTCAAGCTGATCAAACAAAAAATTTGTGATATAGACTCTACAAATCATATAATCCTATTTAGTTATCACCACAGCATTGCCATGTATGCTTTAAGTTAACAGACACGCCAATTCATTAAAATCAAATGCAAAAATAAGGTACTGAATTGGACAAAGTAAAGGCAAACACAGCACCCTCATACAGCGGATATAATATAACAAGTCCCACAAATTGTGTATTGACTATGTCAGTAACAGGTATGAGATTTGGTTGTTTAAGAGGAATATTTCCACAAGCTACCCCATGGACCTAACTAGAGTATTATACTATTATTATTTATTGTTGTTTTCTTCTTCCTTTTTTTAAAAAAAAGGGGGAGGGAGCGGGGTCATGCATCTTATATACTTATGCATTCAAAACAAAGTAACTGTACAAAATGCAAGATCACAGCAAAACCAACGCAATCCAATTTTCCTAGCGTCTGAAGAATTGTTAACACATTCATATTAAATAAACTATACACATAGCAGAGGTACATTATCAAGCCAAACCAGAACTGTAAAATTGCATAATGGAAAGCTATGGTTGAGAATCTGTTATGATCTTAGGAGAGCCATCCCCAAATCTAGCGGCTAAGAAGGAAAAGCCCAAGACCATATCAACCCACACCAAATAGTAGGACTAGCCCCAATAAGCCAGAATAGAATCATAACAGTCCACTAGGCTTCCGTACTGGCATTCATGCCAGCTATACTCTAGCGATATTGGCCAAACATATTGTATTTATCTTCCCCATCTCAAATATATTTACCAGTATTTTAATCTACCATCTTAGCTAGCCCTTTTCTTTTAGCAGGTAGTCTAAGGATCGCATTGCTCTAATACCATTTGTAAACCTCAGTTTGAGTTCAACTAACGTAAAAATGGAGGGTTTTAGTGAACAGTGAGGATTTGGTTGGTAGAATTTGAGGCAGAAGATAGAGACAAAATAAAGATAAAAAATAGATGAGATAGAAACCTGGGAGAAATAATAAATTTAAAAAGCAAGAGTGCAAGAGTATAAGATAGATAGATTAAGCCATTCTAATTCATGTTTATTTCATTCATCATCAATCACACATTACATATTTATTATATATACTAGTAAAATAACCACTACCTACATTGACCTGGGGACAAAGATGACTAGCGGACAAATAAAATTAGTAATAACCATGTGCAAGCTAACAATCTGACACCTTAGGGACCAAGAATATAGTAATAATAGAATACTACTAATTTAAGTAATACGATTATCAAAACTTACAATTAAAAGCCATCCTTTAAAGTTCAAAGCAGATGCAGAATTGCTGCAAGTTTAGGTAATATTTCATAAATTCATCAACAAATCCAAGCAGTAGATCTTCAGATTAAATAATGCTTACCACATCACAATTTCTACATGTAGACATTCTTCCTTTTCTCTTCAAAAAGTGATATCGTGAAACAGATTAGGCAGTTAGGGTTAGCAGAGAAGATGAATTAAATAGGACAAGTGTCATGAGTAAATGTCTAAAGCCACAGGGAAATCTAGGCTACTCTTTAGAACTGGCCACTTCAATTGCACATGTAAGCACTTTACAACCTCAAAGTTGAATCGCAATAACATGTTCAGACCAAAATCAGCATAGGATTCAACATTGATGAGGAAAGTAAACGAAACAGAATAAAATAATGTTTATTCATACAAACATAATGAATTCCAACTAGATTTGTACTTCAAATATCAAGATAGATTTTTATTTTTATTTATTATTACAATAATAATTATTATTATTTTATTATTTTTATTTTTATTTTTTTTGCGGTTGAAGGGGTTTACCACACGAATATATAGTTTAAGGAAAAATGATGTTTTGGATGACAAAAATTTATACATGATACTATCCCATTGTCCAGACAGGGTCACATTGCTTTTAGTCAATAGAATTGTGAATATTATAAACTATCAAAAATGTAATACTAATTACAAATAAATTCACATCAACTTTAAAGTTTAGGATTTTAGTAACTGATTAAAAGTCAAAATGGGACTCTTTTTGTGGTACCGAGAGTATATAAAAGATAATAAAAACCATATAAATATAATTCACAGTTTTTTGAAATAGAAAACTATGCACTCATTTATAAATTATAAGCATATGATAAAGGGAAAATTGCATTCACTCAAGATCATAAACCCTTCAACAACACACTATATCAAACTAAAATCCATCTAACAACAATGCTAAATCACGTTGAGTAAAGAAAAACTAACCAGGGTCACACTGCTGGTAGAATTCTTCAACATCTGCATAAACCCAGAAAAGTTACACAAACATTCCACCAAATTTAGTTGTTTTTGATAATAAAGCCAACAGGATAAAAAAAATGCATTGGCGTAGAAAAGGAAAAGCAACGAATAAAGGAGAGAGTTTCCATTTTACCAGTGGTGAGAGCTTTAATCATTCCAGCTCTCCGACTCTTGAAATCTCTGAAAACCTCTTCCACAGTTCGAGGATTGTACTGTTGACCTCCCTCCATCACTTCAAATCTCTAAAAATATTATAGACAGGTGATTTATAGGAAGAGAAATTGAAGCGATAGATCAAAAAATAGAAAATGGAAGGATATTGTTCTTCAGGTGGGGGAAAATAAAGAAGACGAGAGGGAAATTTTGGGAAATTTTTTTGACCTCCCCAGTCCCAGATGAGAGAGAAGGGAAAGAGAGAGAGGGAGGGGCGAAGGGGATTGAGAAAGAGGGATTAATTGGATTTGATTAAAGAGGGAAGAGTCGGATGAGGATTTGGACTTCCGCCTAAATCCTTAAAAACCTAAGTTTGCCCAATAGATAATGGATTTTATTTCTTATGGGTCGGTCCAGTCACATAGTCGGCTTTGGGCCACATCATACATACCTTATACAGCTTGTTTTTGCTTGGATTCCAAAGAAGAATTAGCCCAAATTAGAGGTCCGGATTGGAACAATTTTGAAGTCCCTAGAAATAATTTTGTTGCAATCATAAAGGGGGAGGGGGGGTGTCAGAAAATGATATATATTGCGACTTTTTGACAATCTTTTTGATTGTCTATTATATAAATAAATATTAAAAATAGTATCTTTAGAAAAAATGTAATGTATAATAAGTAGTCATCTCGTATTTTATGGGGTTAAGATGCAAAATTGGTAATTTGTGTATAGGAGGAGCTTGGGTTACAATAATCAAAACTTTTGTCATTGAGTAATTAAAGTTTTATTTTTCTTGTAACAAAATCATTTTGTTAATAATAAAGACCTCAAGTCGCTCATTGAAATAGAATAAATTGAGACGAGTGATTATTTAGTTAATTCAAATAGAATAACAACTAAATATGGTTGTGATAAATAACACCTCACCTCAGTTATTTATTTAACTAATTTGCTCATTCTATTGACACCATACATAATACACCATAATATTCCTTTTATTTATCCATATAAGAAGGATGACAAATTTACCAAGTAACCTCCTCCTCCTCTTACCAGCTTTCTCTAATCCCAACCATCCCTTCAGGAGAAGAAATTACACCATTATCTTCAAGTACTTACTACTATCAAACTGCATGCATACAAGTAAGCGTTGTGCGAATGCATGCGTCCGATACTAAAAAGAAAAAGATAACACGCTCAGTAACTCCTTCCTACCTCAGGCTTGGCTTGGCTTGGACTATATACTATGATGGTGCACCAAGATATGAAGCGAGCCGCAAAATGTCACTGAATACTCCGCCAGCAGTCACTTCAGCCCCGGCACCTGGACCACGGACTATTAGAGGCTGATGCTTCTTGTACCTTTGAGTTGTGAAAGCAATGATGTTATCGGACCCTGAAAGCTGAGCAAAGGGGTGTTCTTTCTTGTATCTTCGTAGTTCGACCATGCCTTTTTGATTTATAGCATCCACCACCCCAACGTACCTCAAGACCTTCAGACACAAATTTAAGCGCACAATGAAGATGGACAAAATATGAAACTAAGAAAAATTTCCCTAGTAGTTTTGAGGTTTCTTACCATCACAATTATAGGATGAGACTTCCCAACACTTGATACAAAGAAATTAACTTCAAGAGTTTGTATCATGTTCCCTATTTTCCCACATTAGAATTTACAACTAGTGGAGCTTTATGACACATCATGTGTATTCAATACCTCCATTTGTTTATGTAACATCATTTCATACAAATATATCACCAACAATTTACAAATCCACCATAAAAAAAAAAAAATTGAAGTCCAAAACTAATGTTACTTGTCAGATCCTAAAAGAAGCATTCTTCAATTAGTTAAAAGACAAGCCTTTCGAACTTCATGATTAGTACCATACTGAGAGACAAAATATGAATGTACCTTCCCTTCCCACCCCACCCCACCCCACTGAAAGTAGTATGCACACAAGCCAATCATGTTTGATAATAAAACATATACTTTGAAACAATCTTATTCATTTATTAATAAAAAGTATTAATTTATTAAAGGCTTTTAATTATCTACATGATGCTGTTTTATAATATGTGATAAACCCATAGTTTTAAGCAATGCTTTTAGAATAATGATGATGATCATTCTAATGAGATCTAAATTCTTAGAAAGCTTAAAACTAAAATAGTTCCCAATCATTGGATTACTAAATTGGGGATTAGTGAATCAGGATAGATTGAGACATACATCGTTGCTTCTTTCGTTGGATGAGGATGATTGATCTCATGATCATTTGTGTGGAGACACTAAAGCAAGTATGTAGGTGCTTATTAGAGAATAAGTTCATTTGAGCGTGGCTCGCTAAGGAATACCTAATGGAGTTTTATTTGCTGTCGTCAATACGAATTCAGTAGTGATAGTAGTCTAGTGATCCTTGGACTTGAGATCATCATAAGTATCTTGTGTATGATGAATTATACTTTGACTTATTCCTTAAGACCCTTAGGGTATATCAAAGGGTATGCTTGGGTATAATAAGTTGTACATGGAGATAATGTATGATCAATAAAGAATCTACCACTTTAATAAAAGAAGAGAAATGTCTATGTGATTCGATAAATGACAACCCAAAGTAGTCCTTGGTTAAGGCAGAATGAAATTAGAAAGGAGTTTCTAATTTGCATTATTTGGAGTTGTGCATTTAAGGATCGTAAATACATATAATTAAATAAAATAAGAACATGATAATTTATATGTCTTATATTTAATTGGGACATTGTATGGTGGAAGGATTGAATTATGCAGTAACTATTTACTCAAAGGTTCTTTAATGATTAATGTTGAAATCTATATTATCCGGAAAGTCGTTGATCGGTAGGGAGGCTTATCCCATCATTGTAGAATAAATATTATTTAAATAAATTAATTGTTTAATTTATTTATTTAAATAAGATTAGAATTGTTCTAATTGATTTATTCACAACTTAGGTTTAATATGGAGAACCTAAAGGGTCACACCATAAAAGGAAGAATAATTATTTAAGAAGTTAATGGCATAATCGTAATAATATGTTATGTATATTTAATTTAATCTATGGTGATAGAATAAATTAAATAACTTAATATTTATTATTTAATATTTTAGAAATATTAAATATAAATTAATAAGAGGAGTCTTATTAATATTATTACAATTATTATTATTTTAATTTCTAAAAGAGTTTAGGAATTAATTTAATATAAGTACTCTCATTTATTCCTAATTGGATTAGGAAGGAAAATTAGTTAAAGGAGTTTAATTAATTATCCCTAATAAGATTAGGGAGCTTAATTAATTAAAAGAATTTAATTAATTAAATAAAACCCAATTCCTTAATTGTTAAGGTGGGTTGCCCACATCTATAAATAAGAGGAGTCTTATTATGGGTGGGTGGGTTGTTGACTTTTTCAACATACGACATAATTTCAATTGTTGGGAGAGTACACCTTTTCTATAGAGATAGAAAACTAGGGTTTGAGCCAAATAACCCATCTTCTTGAATTCCTTTTCTTCTTTGGTGGATCACCTCTCAGAGGCCAAAACACATGGGTGGCTAACGTTGATCAAAGGAAGGAACCAAACCCGGTGGATTCAAGTTGAGCGAAAAAGATTGGAGGTGAACTTGTACTGAGGAAGCTCGATCTTCGAGGTATGATTTTATTCTTTATCTTTTTCGTTTAATTAATAATTGTCCATAAAGGGTGATCCGGGTATATGGTTTGTAAATTTTTAAACTCTGATTTTACACGCTTCCGCACTTTTTATGCAATTTGATTGCGTTCATGAATATTACAAACCTAACAGTGGCATCAGAGCCAAACCTTTATGCGAATTATTAATTGTTTAAATTTGATATGTATATTGATATGTGTTTATAATTGGGCATAATTTTATTGTATAAAATTTATTTAAAAAAAAAAAAAAAAAAAAAGGTATGCTCTCTAAATTTTTTTTTTCTGAAATCTGCTATCAACAAAAAAAAAATAAATAAGACACGGCCGCACGGATTTCAAGGATTTCAAGTATATATATATAATATATATGATATATATATATATATATTTATTTAATATATATATATATATATATATATATATATATATATATATACGGATATAATAAAGTTAACGGTTTATATATATTATATATATATAATATAATTTAGTTAACATTTTTTTTTTTAGAAAAAGCAGATACGGTTATTAATTATATATATATATATAATAGTTATATATATATATATATATATATTCTTAATAATTTTAGAATTAAAATAAAGTTTATTTTAATTTTAAAATAAAAAGTTTATTTTAATATTAAAATATAAAGTTTATTTTAATTTTAAAATTAAATTTCATGCTAACTAATTAGAATTGGAATTGGATTCCATGATAACTAATTGGAGTTGAAATTGGATTTTATTTTCCTAAAATAAAGGAGTTTATTTGTGAATAAAGAAGTAAATCCATCTTTCCTTAAATAAAGGAGTTTGTTTAGATATGAAATAAGATTTCATATTATTCAAAATAAAATAGTTTATTTGTGAATAGGAAAGAGAATCCTAATTTCCTTAAATAAAAGAGTTTATTTAAATATGGAATAATATTTCATATTATTCAAAATAAAGGAGTTTATTTGTGAATAGGAAAGAATATCAAGTGTTTCTTTTAATATTTTTTTACATGGAATTGGATTCCATAATTAATTAAAATAAAAGAGTTTATTTTAATTAAAGATTTTTTTATATGGAATTGGATTCCATAATTAATTAAAATAAAGGAGTTTATTTTGATTAAAGATTTTGATTAAAATAAAATAGTTTATTTTATTCAAAATTGGATAAATTAAAATAAAATAGTTTTATTTTGATTTAAATTTGGATTTAAATAAAGGAGTTTATTTTTATTCAAAATAGATTTTATACTAACTAAATTTGCCCATTAAATGATATCAATATATATATTAAATGTTTATTATTCATAAGATGAATGTTATTTATTGATGCATATGGTGATGTGTATGATAATAAATGGGATTGATTATGGACTATTGACCAATGCGATTGGATTTTATTTTAGTTGGATGCGTGAATGTATGGGTTTTATTAAATGAGGTCTGCGTCTTACGTCTTCTCTAATTTTTACGAATGTAAATTCTATCTCCTCCTATGTACTTCCCTCGATCTGGCGATCAAGGTTTCTATTTATTTTAAAATAGTTTTGTAATAGGAATATTTAGAATTAATTTTGAAGAATTAGAGATCGAGGGACAAGAAGTGCTTGAAGACCCGTTGTAATGAAAGAGCCCAGGGTTTAAATGTAATAGTTATATTTAAATATTATTTCTTGCACCCCTAAGGTTTGACCTTTTGGTTCACTTGGTGGCTCTAGTGAATCAAACTAGAATAAAAGTCCATAATCAATCCAGGATAGAATATAGTATTCTATATGTGTATGCTTATACTATATATATTATATATTATGCAAACATGCTTCAGATGTTCATTAATACGACGCGTATTTTATATATATATGTAAATATGCGCTAAACAAGATGAGACAAATTAATAACAAACCCCTCAATTTTTTATATTAAGTCCTAAGCGTTCAAAGATATTTGGAATATCGAACGTCGCTTTCTAGCGTGATAAAATTAATAGAGTATTAAATATTTAATATGAGTTTGTTTGTGTCACCACAAGGCAAGTATTAAGTATTTAAGATGTTAATTTATCACATTTGATGCTTATAAAGAAAATTGAACAATATTATTTTGTTGTGTCACCACAAGGATGATATTTTTCTTTTTGAATATATGGAGTGCTAGGTTGGACTTAACTTGGATAATTTTGATTCGGATGTGCCACCACTTGATCAAAATAATCTAAGAGGCAAAATACAAGGAGTTGCATAGTTGATGTAATTGACAAAAGTTGTCTACCTATTTATTTATATATAGTTTGTTGTGTCACCACCAGGCTATATACATTTGAAATGGGATCCTTATTCTCACTAGCAAATCTTTAATTAGATTTTGCGAACTATATAAGTGAGGTAATATAGTTTGAAGAAAATAGTGGGAGATACCAATTTAAAACAAGACCTAATTTATTTTGGTAATTAATAAAAGAATGTATGTTAAAATGTTGTTAAATACAAATTCATTTACAAAATTTTACAATGTCTTAATTACTATCACTGCGAAACATATTAGATGTTATTTAAGCGGGATAGTATTAAAGCGGATTGGTTAAGAAATTTGAGAATAGTTCTCATATTTGAAAAGCTATCTTATGTCCTTAATACGCCTATCCTCAGTAATGGTTGCGAGATAATGCCTCACGAGGAAGAGATTGCTACTTTTAGAAAGTGGCAAGATGATGCATTGATTGCTCGATGCATCATGCTCGCATCTAAAGTACTTGAGCTTGGCGTCACAAGATGATACTATGGATGCTTCTACTATATTCCTATACATCAAGTAGTTGATGGTGAGGAAAGTGGGACCGATAGATATCGGATATCTAAGGAGCTCTTCCAATCTAGAATGGCCAATGGCACTATAAAGATGAACAAAAGGTTCTTAACATAATCAATTTGATTGATCAATTAGACAACGAGTTTTGTCATGGATGGAGAGTTGAGCCAAGATTTGATCTTGCACTCGATCTCGGACTCCTTTCTGATTGTTGTGAATTTTTCATATGAACAAGCTAGATATCGCCTCATTGATTTGCTTAACATATTGAAAAATGTTGAGAGTCACTTTCAACCAAGAAAGATCAAGTCTTCTTGGTAGGGGCCAAAAGGATCTTCCAAAAGAAGAGCGATTCAAAGAAGGTAAAGCGAAAGGCGTAAACAAAGGATAATAAGAACAAAAGCGTCACGGATAGAAAGGAGTTTGCTTCCACCGCAATAAGCTCCTGGACCTTTGGAAAGAAAGCTGCGAAGCATCTTGCAGAGGCTAACCAAAGAAGCTTAGTGAAGTTTGGTTCATAATCTGATTTTTGTTCATGATTGAAATAAATTTTTTTTAAGTCGAGGTTCTACTTGGGTATTGGATCTTGACTTTGGTTATCATAAATATAGATTTATGAAGGGACCAAGCAGCAGTAGAAAGCTAAACAAATATAAGTAATCCTATGTGTGGGAAATGAAGCAAAGGTTGCAACATTAGCCATAGAAACTTATAGTTTAGAAGACCGCCTGCGACGCAAATCTATTAAGTCGATAAGTTGTTATTGTATTCCGGTTCTCGTTGAAAACATTATTTCCATTTTATTGTTGATGATGAAATCTTTGGTATTATAATTAAGAACAATTGTTGTTCTATTTATAATAATAATGTCTTGTATAGAATCGGAATATTACTTAATAAATTTTGTATACTTGACTTACGTGAAAAATATATTTTGCAAATTGAACAAACTAGTATAAGAAAAGGAGATGATCATTCAAAGAGTTGAATGTGTGTATTTCTTTGAAATCAAGTGTGAATTATTTGAAAGGTTCAAAGAATTCAAAAATGAAACAAATTGGCAAAAGTATTAGAATTCTTTGATCGGATCAAGGAATAAATACTTGTCTGATAAGTTTCTAGATCATCTCAAATAGTTTTCTCATAATGGGACGCCTCTTGATACATAATAATTGATTGATGTATCGAAAGAAAAATCATACCTTGTTGGACATGGTAATGCGGTCCATAATGATTTTACCGAGCATTCCAAAGATCCTTCAGGATCGTATCCTAGAAATGGTCGTGCATATCTACGAAAAAGATAACCTCAAAATCCGACCCCAAGACTCCATAAAAGTTATGGACGGGAGGATTCTAATCTTAAGTATGTTAAGATAAGGGGTTGTCAACTTATGTGAAAAGGTTTGAAGGATAAGCTTGGGACAAGATTTGACATGTCTGATTTGTGGGACATCCTAAAGTAAGTTTAGGGTATATGTTCTATAATTCTACTTAGCAAAAGGTGTTTATTGCGAAACACGCTTCCTTCTACAAGATAAAGGTGTTTATCATTGAAAGGGCTAGTGGGAGGATAATAGATCTTGAAGAGTTCAAGAACCACAAAACACTATAAGTCAAATAAGAGGAACTTTGTAGATAGAACTATTGTACCCACAAGATCGAATCATAAGTGCGGAATAGCATCAAGAAGATACCTAGAGGTATGGATTCATCATGGATGATGATGATGAGGAACGATCATGAAAATGATGATCCGAGTTACATTCGATGAGGTAAGACTTCTAGTGTGTACAAAAGGGTCGATTGGGGCGTCGTCGTGACATTCCTAATATTATATGTTGATATACTACGGATAAGGAATGACATACTAATGCTACAATCAATAATGATAAAGTTGTCTAAACATTCCTCCATGAATGGTTTTGGGACGAGTATCTTAATTGGGGATAAAATCTATATAGATAGATCTGAGAGGATGCTCGACTTAACCCAAGGAACGATATATTCATTTGATGCTAAAGTTGTTTAGCATGGCAAACTCAAGAGATGTCTCATGTCGATGAGCTATGGAGTGTATCTCTTTTAATAGTCCCCACAGACTCACGAAAAGAGAGGTCGCATGAGTGATTATCATGTATGCAATGAAATATACGAGAGACGATGTTGATCGGACATATTCTCGGAGAAGTTCACTATGAGTCGAGTGAAAACATCTTAAAGTGCTTAACCAGGCACTAAAGATGTGATTAAAATTTATCTTTGTGTCTTAATTAAAACTAGAGGGCTTAATGAGACTCAAGTTTTTTTTTTTCGAACAGCACGAAGACAATGAGAAAAATCCACTTTAAGGTAAAGGGTTACCTTGAGCGGTGGTGCGATGAATTGGAAAGGTTCCAAACAATGAAAGAGTTCTTTGGTTTAGTGATAAAGACAAAGTATATAGCTATAAATGAAGTCTATGAGTTGATTGTTTGGATTAAAAGTTCATTCTACGTAACTAGGAATAGTTCTAAGTCTCATCTTGGATCTAAACATGTGTTGTGGCACTTTCATTTGATTATTAGAATCATTGAAAGATGGGAAATCACTATAGAGATAGTGGACTCTCATGAACAACATTACATATCCATTAACTAAAGCTTATCCAATGACGGGGATAATAGTCACTTTGAGAAGAAGAGTATGAGATACCATGGCGATTGGCTTTAGTGCAAGTGGGAGATTGAAAGTAGTATGCACAAAGCCAATCATGTTTGATGATAAAGCATATACTTTGAAACAATCTTATTCATTTATTAATAAAAAGTATTAATTTATTAAAGGCTTTTAATTATCTACGTGATGTTTGTTTTATAATATGTGATAAACCCATAGTTTTAAGCAATGCTTTTAGAATAATGATGATGATCATTCTAATGAGATCTAAATTCTTAGAAAGCTTAAAACTAAAATAATTCCCAATCATTGGATTACTAAATTGGGGATTAGTGAATCCAGGATAGATTGTACATACGTTCGTTGCTTTCGTTGGATGAGGATGATTGATCTCGTGATCATTTTTGTGGAACACTAAAAGCAAGTATGTAGGTGCTTATTAGAGAATAAGTTCATTTGAGCATTGGCTCGCTAAGGAATACCTAATGGAGTTTTATTTGCTGTCAATCACTGAATTCTGTAGTGATAGTAGTCAAGTGATCCTTGGACTTGAGATCATCATATATAGTATCTTGTGTATGATGAGTTATACTTTGACTTATTCCTTAAGACCCTTAGGGTATATCAAAGGGTATGCTTGGGTATAATAAGTTGTACATGGAGATAATGTATGATCGATAAAGAATCTACCACTTTAATAAAAGAAGAGAAATGTCCTATGTGATTCGATAAATGACAACCCAAAGTAGTCCTTGGCGGCGAGAATGAAATTAGAAAGGAGTTTCTAATTTGCATTATTTGAGTTGTGCATTTAAGGATCGAAATACATATAATTAAATAAAATAAGACTTGACAGTAATTCCATGTCTTATATTTAATTGGGACATTGTATGGTGGAAGGATTGAATTGTCACGGTAACTATTTACTCAAAGGTTCTTTAATGATTAATGTTGAAATCTATATTATCCGGAAAGTCGTTGATCCGGTAGGGAGGCTTATCCTTATTGTAGAATAAATATTATTTAAATAAATTAATTGTTTAATTTATTTATTTAAATAAGATTAGAATTGTTCTAATTGATTTATTCACAATAGGTTTAATATGGAGAACCTAAAGGGTCACACACCATAAAAGGAAGAATAATTATTTAAGAAGTTAATGGCATAATCGTAATAATATGTTATGTATATTTAATTTAATCTATGGTGATAGAATAAATTAAATAACTTAATATTTATTATTTAATATTTTAGAAATATTAAATATAAATTAATAAGAGAGAGTCTTATTAATATTATTACAATTATTATTATTTTAATTTCTAAAAGAGTTTAGGAATTAATTTAATATAAGTACTCTCATTTATTCCTAATTGGATTAGGAAGGAAAATTAGTAGTTAAAGGAGTTTAATTAATTATCCCTAATAAGATTAGGGAGCTTAATTAATTAAAAAGAATTTAATTAATTAAATAAAACCCAATTCCTTAATTGTTAAGGTGGGTTGCCCACATCTATAAATAAAGGAGTCTTATTATGGGTGGGTGGGTTGTTGACTTTTTCAACATCTGACATAATTCCAATTGTTGGGAGAGTACACCTTTTTTTATAGAGATAGAAAATTAGGGTTTGAGCCAAATAACCCATCTTCTTGAATTCCTTTTCTTCCTTGGTGGATCCTCTAGAGGCAAACACATGGGTGGCTAACGTTGATCAAAGGAAGAACCAAACCCGGTGGATTCAAGTTGAGCGAAAAGGATTGAAGGTGAACTTTATACGAGGAAGCTTCGATCTTGAGGGTATGATTTTATTCTTTATCTTTTCGTTTAATTAATAATTGTGCATAAAGGGTGATCCGGGTATATGGTTTGTAAATTTTTAACCTCTGATTTTACACGCTTCCGCACTTTTTATGTAATTTGATTGCGTTCATGAATATTACAAACCTAACACCCACCCCACCCCACCCTCAAAGGCTGAGATTGGGTTAATGAGATTGGGTTAACAAGTATTGCATTCATATTTATTTAATTTCGGAGAAACACTCCTATATGACAATAGTGACATATAAATATTCACTTCCCCTGCGTTTTCAGTCCTTGAACATTTCTGAATCAAATTGTGGCAATTGCATCAGAAATTCCTCAGCCGATGCAATCTTCTGAAAAGATAATAAAGAAAAAAGAATAATAGCATCAAAGCAAACAATAAGATATCCATGGTATTTGTATCCTACAGGATGCGATATTTGAATTTAAGATCTCAATATTGATCCAATTTAGCGTATAGAATAAAATATTTCTAAATTTTGATTAGATTTAGCTATTTTCAAACATAATCATACTAGATATACATTCACTGATAAAAACTCATTATACTATTACTACTTCCGCCTGGAGAATGAAATCTACTAATTTTTTTACTCTTTTTTTTTCTCAAGGAATATGAAGGTTTGTATTGGTCGTAGCCGGTGAACTATGCGAGCTGATAAGGTGCATGGGACAGAGGACATTTAGCAATAATGAAAGGAAATTGCTAGCTCAAGTATAACTTTTTTAAAATATAAATTTTAGTTGATAATAATATTTTAAAAAATTAGAAAATGTCCAAGTGTGTCAAATGCAAACCTCAATATACTTTACTTTTTCAAAAGAAAACAACAACAACAGAACTGTTGGATTCCTTCCAATGGAGGGAAGGAGGGAGTATTAGATAGCAACATATCCTTGTGGACTAATATTTACACCTTTTAATATAACTAATACAGTCATTTCCATCTAATACTGGATCATTAGAAGCAAATAATATTCTCACCCTTAATGGTTCTGGCACAAGGCTCTGAACAAGGATATCAGAAAGTTCCAGCTTTAATTCAGATTCTCTAGCAAGAATAATCACCTGCAATATTATAAATTTATGTATTAGCTCATAAATATTTCAATGCATTTTCATAAAGTGCAGTACATATAATTTGTAGCCACAAAGAGATAGCTGGCATTTGTTGATGGTTGGGTGTTCAAATCCAAGTCACCCTTAATAACAGATAGCTGCGGTTACAATGAAACAACTGCCTCTTGCCAAGGGTAAAGTGAGGGCATTGGTAAGCTGACTTACTGAAGAAATAAGATTATCTAAAGTTGGTGCCTTTTCCCCACAGTTGGAAAACAGAGGAGGCATACATAAGATAGAATAACGAAAGTGCATGAAACAAAATAAACAACTGATACCTTTCTAGCCACATCTGTTCCAGATAGATCATCCCTTGGATCTGGTTCAGTGTACCCTGCCTCTTTTGCCTCACTCACCACTTCGCTGAAAGATCTTGTGCTTTTGAAGTTGTTGAAAATGTAACTAAGAGTCCCGCTGCATCAACATATTACAGCGTTAGAACAAGTTAAATGTGAATTAATATGTTATCATGACTAACCTGGAGATAACCTTAAATTGCATAATTGAGCAAAAGTCATTTACGGATTTCTATCAAGTCGTGAATTTATGGGTGTGTGTGTGTGTGTTCTTTGTTAGTAAATTCTAGTGAAATATATTGTAGGACTAACCTGAAAATGCCTTCAATCTGCAATATTTTGTCCCCAGTTTCAAGAAGACCTTGTAAAGTTGTTATGATTGGGAGACCAGCTCCAACAGTAGCTTCATAAAAATAGTGTGTATAGGATTGTCGTTGGAGAGCTCTCAACTTCAAATACTGAACTTCGACGAAAAAAAATTGCAGGAAAATGTTAAACAAAGATTCATCAAGGGACTAGAACTTAATTATTCTTTAGTTAGACACAGAGCTAACTTATTGGTGAACAACACACCACCGGTGTAACATAGGTAAGTAGTTGATCAAAGAAATGATATTTGCACAAAAGCCCATAACTTTCAGCAATAATTATCACTGCAAGGTATGCAAATAAAATTTACCTGATCAAGAGGTCCTGAATTTGCCTTCTTATTTGGGGTAATTACATGAATTCCTCTACACAACCAGTCAAAGTAATGGCTTGCCACATAAGAATCTGCTGTACAATCTACTAAAACAGTATTTGGGATGAAATGATTCCCATGCACATGCTGAACAAATTTCTCCAGGTCAGCCTTCTCGCCTTTCTCCTTTTGGACTTCTCTCCATCTACTCAAGTCAATACCACTAGAACCAAAGATGAGAATGTACAAGGGTTATTACTGTCATTGAGAGAACTCTTAAACTACCTATTCAACATTCAATATACAAGTACCAATAAAAAAAAAGCGAGTCATAAATTAAAAACAGGGTATCATGATCCAAGTGGTTGATTAGGACTACTTGAGAGGACAAAAACATTAGGAGGAACTTCATAGGAAAGTGGCTGTGGATGATCAAGCATTGGCTCGCGCTTTTTCACTTTTTTAGGGTGCCTTCAATTTATATACATGTGTGCGTGAGTTTTGTCACAATTTCAGGTTCTTAAAAATAAACTTACTAAAAGATTTATGAATTTAGCACCTAATAGAAAATTACATATTAAGAAAAGATGCCCAAGCAAAAAAACAGAATATTATCCGAGATAGGCAAAAACTTTTCCTTTAGATTAAATAAAAAACATTGATTATCTGTTTAGCAACTCCTTCTGAAGGAACCTAAACAAATTATCAGTTTTCTCATTCTGAGTAGTTAACCAATAAAGGTATGACACGCTATAATAATGTAATAAACCAGGGGAGCAAAGATAAGATAAATTTCTCAATGTTTTAAACAAATATTGAAAACTTTATCACCCATGTCATGTTGTATGTAATACTCAAACTATTCCCATCTTCACAAACTTGGTATAAATTCCCTTTATTTATTTTACTTATTTATATTTGGGTGAGAATAAGGTTTACCGAAAGGAACAAATTCCATTATGTTAAACATCTTATTATTTAATAATTAGAAAAAATTAATGTTCTGTAGAAACACGTAACTTACATTTCACTCAAAAGCATTGTCCTTGATCCAGTGATACCCATGACACGCAAATCGATGTTGGATTTTTCCTTGAGGACTGCTGCCTGCCATAGATAATTGATATAACATGTCCAGCATCAGAGAGATATGATAGTTTACCTTTATATATCTGAGTTATGAAATTTCCCAGAATCAGTTACACTTTTTACTTGATGTTTTAAATAATGCAATCCAAAGAGTAAAACCTTGTTCAACAAAGTGCTTGCTTGCTTTGATACCACTACAAGAGTATCCAGTCCCCGCCTCTCAACCCCCCCCCTCCTCTTCCCAAAAAAAAAACAAAGCAAAACCTGTAAATGTCTGACAAAAGCACAAGGAGAAGTAAGGAACTAAGGGTTAGCAGTCGTTTATGTCCTTGAATTGCCTGGTTCATTTCTTTTTACAAGCAATCAGGGGAACTAGTAGTCCATTCAGCCTATAAGAAGTGGGAACAAATAAAATACTCAAAAAAGAGCAGATCTCTAATATCTACAAAGATCAGAAATAGAAATCCCCTAAAGGCACCCATGCCAGATTCATTTATACAATCTACAAAACAAAGTCAAAGGGAACAGAAATCCCCTAAAGGCACCCATGCCAGATTCATTTATACAATCTACAAAACAAAGTCAAAGGGATTTAAGCCCCTAATGACAGTTGGAAGTCACATGTGTAGAGGAAATAGCAAAACAAAACCACAAATATAAAATAGTAACTCAACAACACCCAATTGCTAATGTATAGAAGAAGAACCAAAGATGTGGAATTAAGGATGTACCTGGTCCCTGAGTTGGTCAAGTAATGTGGCACCAATCAATCCAGGTCCAATTATACCCACTGCTATTGTGGTTCTTGAAAGATAAAATCTTGAGTGGACTGCTTTTAGGGCCTTCACACAATCTTCTCGCTTGAGAACTACAGTAATATTGTACTCTGTGCAACCTTGGGCTATTGCACGGATGTTTATGTTAGCCTGCATAAGTAACTGCTTGTCAACTTTGACCTAGAAGTTAATAGAGACAACCTTATAAACAAAATCTTTAGTACAGGGATCAGTAGTTCCCCGCAAGAGAAAAAGGGAGGTGGGATGAAGGGGAGGTCAGATTTATCTGAAACTAACAATTGTCTCCACACACATCCTGTGTCACTATATCAACACTCAACTTCCCCAATTGTTGTAGTATTTCAACACGCTCAAAAACGTAAATTCAATGAAACTAAAATGGAAATGATGATGGGGAATTGGTGATGGTGATGGAGATGAAATATGGGAACAATACTAATAATCTAAAAGATATATATAAGATCCACTAACCTTTGCAAGAGCATTGAAAAGTGTAGCACTGACTCCAGGAGTACTTGCCATTTTCTGGCCAACTGCTGCCAAAATGCTACAGTTTGGAATGACAGCGACCTGATAAAATGTGAATTTGTCTTAAGCTGGAAATTGAAAAAAAAATTCAAGTAGTAAATTTTTAATGATTGTCAATTATATCTTCATTCCTCCACACAACAAAGTGATTAGAAGTTGAGGCTTCAAGATTATGAGATAATGAAAATTAAGCTAGCAATAACATTAGCTCATCGGCAAACTAGAGTGATTCGAACATGTTATCCTATATATATTTTCTTGTTCTAGGTTTTATACATGTTCAGGTTATAAGGTATGCAATTGATAATCACGACACAACTGTACCTGAGAAAGACGACCAGCATCCAAAGCTTGACGAAATCTAGACTCTAAAGCCTTGGCAACAGTTCTTACTTCCCTCTCGGGCACAGCAAAGCAAACAGAATGCTCGCTACTAGCCTGCATTAGAACCAAATAGATTTAAAATTTACAATTTCAGGGCACACATTTAGCAGATATAAAAGGACAACAATACCTGAGATATCATGATAACATTAGCTCCCACATCTTTCACAGCACCAAAAATTGCACTAGCTGTACAAAATAAAAATATGACATATGTGAACTTGACAGCACAAATATGCCACTAAATATATGTAATGTGGTTTTCACATTAAAAAAAAAATTAATACGTAAGATATTCGTGTAAAAATATTATTTTAATATGTATAATTTTTTAAAAATAATAAAAAAACAAATATATATTCATTTTTCTTTTCTACGTTTGGGTATGAGAGAGAGAGAGAGTAGTTTATTTATTCAAGAGAAACTAGTTTAGAGCAATTTTAACATCTGCTTGGTAAGCAATTTAAAAAAAATAAAAATGAATTTCTCTGTATTTTTTTCCTTTATAATTTTTTTTTTATTGAGAACTAAAACATCAATTGTTTCAAATTTTGGAACTAGCAACTTGACCGAGTGATTTATTTATATATCATATCAAATCGCTTTTTACTCTATTAATGGTGTAACTTTTTTCATTTATTTATCAATTTGTAACCGTTTATATTACCTATAGTTTTTAATAAGGTTATATAGCATGAACTAGTTTCGTTATAGAAGTTGAAGGGCTTGTCTATGAACCCGTAAATTAATTAAATTAAATCAAACCAAATCAATCATTAAAAAAAATTTAATCAAACCAACCCATGAATGTTGGGGGTTCTTTTTCCCTCTTTCTTTGGACATGACAAAACAGAGATAAAGGTGCCTTTGATTCCAACAATATTATGTTATTGTGAGTAACTTATGTATTATCTCCCTCAAATAAAACCAAAAAGGCACAATCAAACTTATATAATATGTTGATCGCATCTTAAGTCTCCCTTGTGACCATTGTTACATTGCTCATTAGCATCCCAAATTCCTGCAGCTTGCCATAATGCAGACCCTCCTACCAATTTACATGCACTTCTAAGAAAGGCACTCGTCTAAAACCCGTCTAAAACTATCTAAATCAGTTGCAGAAAAATTTCTACTCATTTGTTTTAAGAGGTCCTGAATCTCAAACAGCTGCCGCTCACTGGCACACAACTTTGTCACAAGTGTTGAGAAACTGTCAAGATTAATCAAATAACCTTTATCGATCATTTCTTGGCAAACCTGCATCGCCCTTTTCTCATTACCATCTTCACAATATCCTTCAACCAAGGAACTGTATAAGGTGGCATCAAGCATGTGACCATTTCGAAGCATGTCACCAACAAGCCCTTCAACTTCTAGCATCCTTCTTGTCTCTAACAAGACTAGATATTACCATCTGATACGAAAAGAAATTTGGACTGCAACCCATTTGAGGCATATGATTTAAAAGAAGAATAGCTCTATCAAACTCCCCCAAATCCACAAGAATCCTCAAGACGGCATTGTAAATAGACACACTTGGATGAAGGCCCCTTGCCCTCATTTCACTAATAAGAGCAATTGCTTCATTTGGTCTCCTCAATTTGCAAAACTCACTTACAACTAGTCCATATGCCTTCACGTCAGGTTCCATGCCAAGACTAATCATCTCCTTGAGATGTTTGATGGCTTCATCAGATCTTCCTACAATGCAATACCCCTTCAACAAACTCGTATGCGTCGCGATATTATCCCTAAACCCATTCAATCTCATCCTTGTCATCATTCTTTTTGCTTCATCAATGTTCCCACACAAACACAAACCATAGATCAAAGCATTATATGTAATCTCATTCGGCTTACAATTCCGGCTCACCATCTCATCAAAACACTTCTTTGCCTGATCCAAATCACCTTTTTTACAATGCCCATCAATCAAACTTGTACAAGTCACCGTATCCGGCAAGCACTCCTTACTATCCCTCGTCCTATCAACAATACTAAGTGCCCTCTCTATTAAACCCTTCTTACACAACCCACTAACCATAGTATTAAATGTAATCAAATTCGGCTGGCAAGTCATTTCATCAAACACTTTATTCGCATCATCAATCATACCCATTTTACAAAATCCTCTAATCATTATAGTATATGTTGAAACATCAGCCTTAATAACTCCTTCCTCAACAATCTGATCAAAAAAAATCCGAGCTAAATCAACACGACTAATTCTCACTAAAACCCCTAAAATGGCATTATACGAAAACAAACAATGCCCTTTTTCTCTCATCTTTACGAAATTAAACAAATGAAGAGCCCGTCTAATATGGCCCCGATCACCATGAGCTTTGATAAATTTACCAACCATGAAATCAGAGAATCTGTTTGAAGATTCAAGTAAATTAGTTGCTAAAGAAAATAAATTGTGAGAAATGAGGAGGTCAGTGATGGCAACGTAACAGTGATGAGTGTGTAAGTAATTTTTAGGGTTAGGGTTGGGGTTTGAGGCCCAGTTGAAAAAGAAAAGAGCATGGTAGGGGCTTCTTTGATTCTTGATAATTTCAATGACAAAACTGGGGTTTAGGTGTAGAGAGAATTCATTGAGAGGGGAAGGGTCTGGGTTCTGGTAAAGCTTAGGGTTTTGGGGGTTTAGGATTTGGAGGAAATAAGTGACGGAGGATACAAGTGATGGAGGTGTAGAGAACTGAGAAGAGCTGGCCCTGGTTAGAGCTCGACTTGCCATTGCCATTGCCATTTCTAATGACTAATGCTAATCTAAACTGAGAGCTGGCAGTTATGTAGTACGAATAGTTGGAGGTTAACATACAAAACCAACATTTTTCTCAAAAATACAAAATAAAAGAAATTATAATAATAAATAAATAAACACCTCATGAATAAGGGTGAAAATGAACTAAGTTTATTAAGTCGTTGGTTCACAAAATTTATCGAGTATAAAATAATATTTAATTGAGGTTCATTTTGCTATCGAGTCGAGTACGATCCCGAATCGAACCCGAGTAGTTTGAATTTTTTGAACGAATATGATCCGAGTATCAATAAAAAATTACAATTTGAGAAGATTTTAGTAATTTATCGAACTTTAAAATTTATTTATATTTGACTCATTTATATTTCGAGTCGAGTTCGAATCAAATTTTTAGTAGAACGAGTACGAATCGAGTTCAAACTGTTTGTTTATTTTACGGTCTTACTCATGAATAACATTAAAAAAAATGGGATCATAATTTTGAAAAAAGTAGGTCACACCTCTATCTCAGAGAAGCACATTAAAATTTCAAAATTAGACTAGATATTACCACAAAATACGAAAGGAAATTCAGACTGCAACTCATTTGAGGCATATGATTTTTGTTTTGGATGTCACTACCCAACTGTACATTTCTGCACAAGACATGTGAAATCCACCAAATACTATTTATCTTGGTTGCTTATATACACTAGCAAAGGGACGGATTTAGAATTTATTTCCGGTATGAACGAATTTTAATTAATTTTTTTATTAAAATTAAATTTAAAAAAATTTAAATTAATTATAATAATGTTAACAAATTATAATACTATCCTTCTATATCCCATAACTTGAAAATATTCTAAGATATCTTAATTATCAATAGTTTTAAATACATAATTTTTAATGTAAACAACTAAACAATCACTCAACCATTTATCGCCTATTTGGTTTCAGAGAGTGGTTTTAACAATATTCATCACTGAAAATATTCTCTCCACCGTGGCAGTAGCAACCGACAAAATCAAAGCCAATTGCAACAGTAAATAAATCCGATGATACAAATTAGTCTTAGGTAGTGTTTGATTGCATCTTAATGCATCTTAACAACACACTCTTAATGCATCTTAATGCCTTTAAAATTTTCCTCTGAATGCCTCTAAAGAAGATTAATTGAGAGATGAGTTGTTAACATGCATTAAAATACAATAAAACACCACCTTATTCTTCTTAATCAACTTTTGAGCAAGTTTACCAATCCATTTCACATTAGAAATATCAGGATCATTTTTCACATTTTCAATGTAAGTTTCAAATTCATTATCAATCCCAAAAAATCTCTATCTTGAAATTCAATCAGGTAAAACTTTGCAAATTGAATCAAGTACCGTTCCTTGTCAAGTGTTGAGAAGGAGTTACTTGGATTAAGACAAACCATATATGAGACCAACTCTGTATAAACATTAATATCAAATCGATCATTCAATTCTTGAAGTTGACTATCTATCACTGTATAGAGTAACTCAACCTGAAAGTGATGAAAATACAAGTATACAACAACTCCAAACAAACAATTATTTTATGCAACATAAATAAAATTTTATAATATACAACAAATAAATATTCATAATCTAAATTAAAAAAGGAATATCAAAATAAAAAAATATTTAGATACAATTTAAAATTTTACTTCGATTACTTGTCGTATCTTAATTTGAATGATTCCCTAAATAATTACAATTTCAACCGTATGCCCAAAGTCTCAAACCAAATTTGTTTTCTATATTTAAACAAAATCAAGCCACAACATTTAAAATCAACTCACAATTGACAAACACAACAAATTCAAAAAAAAATTGAAGTGCATATTTATTTAACCCCAACTCACAATAAATTCAAATAAATTTAAACTTTAAACTATCAAACAAAAAAACTCTAATTAGTTACCTCTTCTGTTCAAAATATAATACATACATCAAATAAATTGAATTAGGTTTAATCCTAAGTTCACATCTAACAACAAATTCAAACAAACTACAAATGTTAAATTATAAAAAGCCCTATTTTAATTATCTTTTAAGTTTTATATGCTCAATAGATCAAGGGTAGAGACTTCAGAGTCACAGAGACGAGGTCGGCTCGCAGTGAATGGTGGCCATCACTCGTCGCGGAGAAAATGAAAAGCTGCGGAACGATAGAGTCGTGCATGGAGATGTAGTATGTTCTAAAGGAGGAAGTGGAATGAGCAACAGTAGCAAGAAGAAGCAGGAACAACTAAAAGAGTGCTTCAAGCATGCTACAGTCTGCACTTTGTATTTAGAATTAGAATAAAATTTTTTTTGCTCCCTTTAAATTTAACTCTTTCATTAATTTGACTCATTGAATTTATTAACTTATATTTCTGTCCATGTCCCTATACTTATAAAAAAAAAAAAGGTCAGCTGCCTTGCTAGTACATCCGCCTTAGACTACCCTTTGTTCTGCAAATACAGAGAATTAGAGAGGATAGTTTAGCCTAAGCTACAGTTCAATGAACTTATCAAAGGTCAAGTCTACAGAAACCACGATTTTTTTAAGATATACACATTAATTACACATTTTAATATTCTTATTTTTATAAATTTAATTTATATGTATATTTTATTTAACTAATACATTTTATTTTATAGGAGATAATATTTTATTTATCTTTTAATTAAGTAAATAATAATTGTTTCAGCTTTTGTAGATTAAAATGGACTTTAAAAGATTATCATGATGGAGTTAAAAGGAATAAGAAGAAAAAAGGAAAGAACAAATTCAATTAGGATACAATTTTTTTGTTTTAGAGAGGGGGTTAAATTTTTATTTTCTTTCTCCTTCTCATCCGTAAACAAGCACGGAGAAGTTTTTTTTTGAGTTTCTGTTTAGATTTTCTTCTTTCACTTACACTCTTTTTTTGAGTTTTGAATAGAAAAGAAGAAAAGAAAAGAATAGAAAACATAAATTAGAACAGAAAAAAAAAAATAGAAAACTTGAAGTTTTCTTTTGTGTTGTTTCTTAGTTTTTAATAGAAAATAATAGAAAATTTAAAATTGAGGACATGAGTTGTAATTTAAAATTTATTATATTAAAAGTTGAGGATAATATGAGAATTATAAAAATATTACTTATTCTAATTTCTTTTCCGTTCAAATCAGACCAATTTTGGACGGAAAACTTTAACCGGAAAAGCGGCCAAATTTTCTATCAATTTCTTTTCTTTTTCGTTTATTAAAAAACTCAGAAACATAAGAATTGAAAAGAAAATTTAAATTTTTCGTCTAATTCTTTTCTTTTCTGTCCATTTTAAAACTCAAAAACAGAGTGTTCGGCGCAGTAGACTTCAAGCAAAGAATCTTCATGTACTACAAATATCAAGCACTATTCAACTTGTACTTATCCAAATATCAAAAGTTTGTTCTTTTAAATTGTTTTATTCCTTCACTGCATGCCTCCATTGACTTGTTTTCCCCCCTTTTTTTCCATTTAGATTGTTTGAGTTTTGTTAGTTAGGTTTAATTCTTGCAAATAGTAGTGCTAATTTTATTCATTTTTATTTCAAATAAATTGTATGGTTAACTAAATTTTTGATGTGATGAAACTAAATATTTCATAATTTTTATTTCTTACAGTTCTGATATTAGTGTTTTCGCTTTCATATTACTTTGGTATAAAATTTCAGATATAATTCTTATATTAATTAAGAAATTTTGATAAGTTATGATTAATCTGAAATTTTCCTAATTTATCATTGCCTATGTTAAGCAAAGATAATCACTATAGACAGTTAAAAGGATTTTGTTACTTGGTAAAAAGTCTACTAAAGCTATCAACAGAAGTAAAAAGTCTACTAAGCTATCAACAGAAGTAAATATACTGACTAATGGATATATGCTACAAATATCCAAAAAACAACTAATATGGATTCTGGAGACAACTGCCAATGAATTTACCAAACACTTCATGGCTCAATAATAAAAAATGCAAATGTGATTAATCCAAATGAATGTATAAACAAATAGAAATCATTTAAATAACATAAAAAGGCACTACAATATACATACAAATCTACTGCCTAATGCAGTTACTGTCTTACTGTATAATCACTAATACTACTCAAGACTCCAATCTCTAAATTCAAAGTTTCCCAACTGCATGCACCCATAAAAAATGAAAGAAACAAAGAGAGAATCTCTCCAGCTTTGTCAATACAACCGTTGGCATATAGTGTGTATGATTTTTTACTGTCGTGTGCGTGTGTGTGATCCAATCCTAACAACAACCATTGTCATTACAAATTATTTGCAGTTATATATGTATCATCAATCACTCACTAAATTGCGAAAAGAAATTTGTGAGCTGTTGTTGAAGCCTCTGTATATAAGCTTGAGCAAGCGCCCTTTGTTCGGCATCAGCTGCACCCAAACTTTTGCTCCTGTCCTGTATTTGCTTCTCAATGCTTTTAATCTGCACATATATATATCAGGCAACAAATAAAAATAATTACATTACTAGAAGAGGGAAAGAACATACATACCTTTCTATAAGGCCACCTTGATAACCCATTTCTGCATGCGGCATATTTTCTTAATTACAGTGGAACACACTTGAAGTTCCTCAGCAGCAGTGTATACGGGGAAATGGAAATACGAGATAAGGTCTTTCAGTGTCAAGTTTCTACTTCTTTCCCTCTGCGCTACTCCAAACATTACAAATAGCAAATCAACCATATGAAATCGATAATCCTACGACGTTTTAGATTCAAACTGTAATAGAAAATGATGACCTATTTCACTACTTGGCAACCATAGATTATAACAAGCGATAAGAGTGCAAAAAACCTGTGCTGCAAGGGACCTCTTAGTTGGTCTAACTGCATTATTCTGAGCTTGCTCATCATGTGAGACCTCTGGTTGATTCCTGGCTTCTGTTTGGTTGATTTCATTTTCACCTACTGCAATGCAATATAAGTTAAAATCAATTACCAAGTACCCACAAATTTGTTGAGATAATGAAAAATAAAATAATATATATGTTGGATATTTCACATGAATCCAACATTAGATAAATTCTAGATGGGTTAATAAGTATGGTGGAGCCGTTAACCTTTTAGGTAAGGAGGTAGTCCACCATACCTATTGGACTAATCTACACAGGTGTGTCAGGTGTGTGATGGATTGATGTGCGATAGATCGTGCAATTCTGCTACATAATACTATGACAGAAATACACTAACCTAAATCTATTGGAGACCCTTGAAGAATTCCATCAATATCAAAATCCCAATCCCACCCAACACAAAGGGCTTCATAGAAGGTCAAAAGTGGGTCTTGCAGAATAGTGTAACCAGCCTGTTTACACTCTTGGCAATATTGAACTAGGAACTGCTTCACACTGGATATACTTTCCTTGCAAAAACTAATTTACAAGTCAAGTCAAAAATCTAAAGGCAATAACAACATTTCAGTTGGCAGAAAGGCGAAACTTACTCCAACATTTGGTACTCTTTGTTTTGATCAGCAGTCGTATCGACACTATGCCTTTCAAGAATCCCATGACAAATCATACCAAGTCTTCCATGAATCTCAAGCTTAGTTGTTTCTACGCCTAAAGACATTAAAAGAAAACGACGACGTTCTTCATGAAGAATACATTTGTCATGTGTAAAAACGACGACGTTCTTCATGAAGATGTACGTCACCTTTCACTTTTGGGGGAGAAAATGAACTTGACCAAATGCAAACCCCCAGAAATGAGAGCAGCAGCAGCTGGAACAATAGCAATCTTGTCTTCTTCTTCAGCAGGAAGGAGTCTCCGATCACCTGTTTCTCTCTCCATCACACGCCCTGCTGCTCCTTTCATCCTCCACCGTCGATCTTTACTTCATACTAATTTCAGCAAAATCAACCACAATCACAACCACCCAATCCGTGCCTCTGCAACAATGGCTTCTACTTTCAATCCTGAGCAAGCTAGGGTTCCTCCGGCCCTACAATTGCCCACCCCCCCGATCAACAAAGTCGGTTCCTTTTTCTCTTTTTGTATATAAATATATATAAATTAATAATATGTTCTATTTAATTTTATAAATTTGACAGCTTTTTTTGTGTGGGTGTTTTTGTTTTCAGTTCAAGATTGGACTGTGCCAATTGTCGGTGACAGCGGACAAGGATAGGAACATTTCTCACGCTCGCACTGCCATTGTTGAGGCTGCTGAAAAGGGTGCCAAGCTTGTTCTTTTGCCTGTATGTATGTTTTTTCTTTTTAGTTTTCGTTCTATCCCAATTCATGCTAATTAGTAATCACACATATATATACTCCTACTGTTATAGGGGAAAAATAAAATTAGAAAGAAAAAAACCCATTTAAAAAATATATATATTTTTAGAGGAAAAAAATCATTTTAGTAAAATCAATGGTCTATATGGACTCTTAATGTGAAATGGGTGGTGGGTTATATGAGTGTGCATATTGACTGATAAATTACTATCTCATAGTCGATTATTACTCCCACTGTAACAAAATCAGAGATACATTTATATCTGAATGAAACCTGTAGCATCCAATAAAAGTTTAGTTATTGTGCGGCACGCTTAATGTTAAAATGCAAAAGGAGCCAATGTGGTTAAATTGAACAGATAATAAGTGTCCTTGTTGACTGAAAAAGTGGTTGCAATTTTTGATTTTGATTCCTTCTTAAATCAGGAAATATGGAATAGTCCATACTCAAATGATAGCTTCCCAGTTTATGCTGAAGACATTGATGCTGGTAGCGACGCATCTCCATCAACTGCGATGCTGTCTGAAGTTGCTCATGCTTTAAAGATCACAATTGTTGGTGGATCTATACCTGAAAGATGCGGGGATAAGTTGTACAATACGTGTTGCGTTTTTGATACTGATGGGAAGCTGAAAGCCAAACACAGAAAGGTACTTCGCTAGCATGTGTTCACTAAATGAACATCTAGCTCACTATTCCATACGCATGAGACTATTTTAATCTTGGTGCTTGGAGAGCACTATCTGCACCTAATATTTAATGGCTCTCAAACTTCCGACAGTGGGACTTGTTAGGTATTAAAGTGCTAAATGGTTCTGCAAATGTTTGATATAATTAAGAGTCAATTTATATAATTCAAAATCGCCATAAGATGAGTTTTATTAGGGCCTCTTCTGAGTTTAGTCCATTTATTTATTTAAAAGATAAAGCAACTCTGTGTCTGTTTACTTTTCCTGAAGAAATGGTAATCTGGGTTTGGTGCTCAACTGTATGATTCTTAAATGACTTAAAATGTTTTAAATATTTTTCTATCTAAAAATAACCTAACACATTTATGGTCAAAATTTTATATACTTTCTATTCAAATAAATTATTAAGGACTTGATATTTCGTATCTGTAGTATCATTAAGAAGATATGTAATGTTGGTTAAACAAACTCCTAACACATGACATATGTATACGAGTACATGACAGATACACCTTTTTGATATTGATATTCCGGGGAAGATTACCTTCCAAGAATCAAAGACTCTTACAGCAGGGGAGACTCCAACCATTGTTGATACAGGTTCCTCTCTTAGTTGACTAAGATATTTATTTTTGTCTCAAGTCTCCAGTTTCTTATCACATTTATTGGTTAGTGTGTTTCTTCAGATCTTTGCGTTCTATTTTCAGCTCTTGATCTTTCCATTTTGGCATAGAATATGGTTTACAGGATTTTCTATAATTTTCAACCACAAACGAAGTTTAAAGTGTTAAGTAAAATAATGCAAGCCAAGCTTTGGAGTAGGAGTAGCACCACAACGTTATTTTATTTTTTCAGATGAAAGATGATGATCTTAATAACTTTAGAAAGCAAAAGAGACATTAGAAGTTGGACTCTGATCACGACTTCCTCGAGAACTGGCATAACATCCAATTTTTGTGAATTTTCTATCTTAATTTGAAGATTGTTACAGGTTCTAGGTTCCACCGTTATCAGCACACAGAGCTAGCTTCTGTTATCACCCGATCCATCTCAGTCACCTAATATGACATACTTCACAAGCACACTCCCCAATGAACGAACACATGCTTACAACGACGATATTCTCGAAGAATTAAGTAGTATCTAATGACTAATAAGCATGATAATCTAAGAATAAACTACTACCTTTGAATTGCCTAAATCTTTGATTCCTTGATTTGAGGTAAAGGGGTCAATACTTGACAACATCCACAATTTGTGGCAAAACTAATAACTGAATCCATGCAGTACTTAATTCTTTAGTTGTGATTTTAGTGAAACAGATCTTTTTCCGAATTTTATTCTTGAGACAATTGACAATTGATGAGTCATATTGATTATATTGATGAAAGTTCAGCCATTCTTACAAATCTTCTTTTAATTCATGCAGAGGTTGGACGTATTGGTATAGGTATCTGCTATGACATCCGCTTTCAGGAACTGGCAATATTATATGCAGCTAGAGGTTTGTTTAATCTTAAGAGTGTTCTTTAATTTTTATATAATTTTATCTATTTAAGTGTGGTATTGGCTGATTTTTTACTTGGCAATCTTGATAACATAAAATTAAAAAAAAATCAATTGTAGCAGCTGCATTATATCTCTGTATTATCAACAATATTTAAATCCCTTTCTTGACAATTTCATGAAGCAATTTTGCTATATACATTTTTTTCTCCTAATAGCAAGTGGAAATGTTTGTTAATGAATTATGATCAGAGATGTTTTATTCCTTTGTATGCATGATTCTTAATGTATTTCTGTCAAAAAAGTAATTCTCAAGGTACCTGGTAAATAAGGTTTTAAGTATATAAATAACTTGCATCTATGTTTTAAGTATGACATTAACTGCTATATTCCTAATTCCCCACTCTAATTGCCATTATGTTCCTTGTATATTAAGGCTAGTGTGAATTATCATCTTTTTGAATCACTATACTTGTCAAACTAGTTTGTTACTCTGTTGATCTTTGAAGTGCTATAAATTTTAAGTTAGTGTTGAGATTTTTAAATAATAAATTGTGCATACCAGGTGCTCACTTGCTTTGCTATCCTGGGGCTTTCAACATGACTACTGGACCATTGCATTGGGAGTTACTGCAGAGGGCAAGGTAATAATATGTGTTGCAACAGGCATGAGTTAGTTTTTCTTCAGTGGTTGATCATTTTTCTATCCTGCCCTTTTATTGTCTATTTGCTTATTATCATGTTTTTGCATAGCTTGTAACTGGCGTTTGCGTTTCACATGAATGTTGACCAATATCTTATCAATTTTAAACATTGATGAGTGTCACATTTTTAAGTTTCTGAGACACAAGGTTAGTCTGTTTGATTACGAATTATCAATTAAGTGTTCAGGAAATCAGCGTTTTTTAATGAAGGAGATCTAATGGGAAATATAAATTAATACGGTGTTGCCAACTTTTGGCATAATTTAGCCATTTTCAGAAGCCACAATGTCAGTCACATGCCAGGAATTATGTTTTTTGGTGCTAATTTGTGTCCGTACCTTGATTTATTTAAAGTTTTATCTCAAAAAGATTCACTCCCAGTAGCTCAATATTAAAATATACTAGCAGGTGCACAAACCAAAATTGAAAGGGAGGGGGGGAATGAAGAAGGATGTTACTAGAGTTTTTGGTAGGCGGATACAGATGGGTTTTAGACTTTACTGCTCAGTAGTAGTTTGTAAATGTAGTAAGGCACTCAATCGACAACATATTATTTTACTTCAATCTTTTGTGCATATATGCGCATGTGCATCCATGTTCAACATTAAGCTAAGAACAATTTTTTTTTCCCAGACCAACAATGTAATGAAAATTAGGAAGCAATCACAACTGTTTTAAGGGTGTATTCACAGGCTGAAATTCTAGTCCAAATGAACAAAAAATTCAATTAGATGAGTATTATGTTTGGCTACTTTATTCCTCTTCTTCCTGACGATTCCGTCCACTACTGTTTCCATGGCACTACCTCCTCTCTTTACTGCTGATTCCACAAGTTCTCACTTCTCATTCTTCTTCACTCTCTTTTATCCAAAACAAACCATAATGTGTATTTTTGCTTCCATCGGCATTGTTGGTACCTCTTCAATTTTTTCTCTTGATGTGGGTTTATCCACAAAGCATTTTGCCAAACTATTCTACCATATTCCCAAGTATGTTCTGTTTGTTTCTTTCAATTCATTATTGATGTAAAGGGAAGTGGCAGAATGTTTGGTTGAGCTGGTGGTTGTGACGACAAGGAGACAGAGAGAAGAATCAGAAAGCCTTAAAAGAGATTAATACTTACAGTGATATTATGTGATATTAGGGTGGCACATGTGAGATCTATGTTGTTTGCATGTTATACTTGTCATCCTAACCTTACTAATTGGTGTCTTTTCTTTTCCATATGCAGGGCTGCAGATAACCAGGTATCTCAAGAAACGTCAACTTCTTATTGTTTCTGTTTTGTGCACTTGCAAATGAACCACATTGTTCATAACTAAATGAACCCAAGCCAGGCTTGCTTTGAGCCCGAGTCAAGTTCGAAATGTTCACAAGTTTTGTCTTACAAAATTTTTAAATAGTTTAAATGCCGTATATGTCACTTAATGTCCTGACAATATATCAGTCTAGATTTGGTGATAAAGGTGAATAGTCTGCGACTAATCTGCTGCCAAATCCACTAAAACAGTGATCTCTTGTGTTTACTTCTAATCTTAGTGTACTTTCTCACTTCTGCACTGTCCAAAAAGTAGAGAATAGATAATAAAATGGAAATACGTAACAGAAAACACAAGTTAACAAACTCCAATTCATTATTCTTTAGCAAAAAATTAAAGCCGACTAGATAACTTTTCTGTACAATGACTGCCAGTTCGAAAACAGGTATATTACCTTCAGGAGATGACCCTTAAAGCATGAGCAAAGACAACTCTTGCGTGGCAGCTCTAAGGCACTATTGTTTTAAGTTCTTATTTTTGCCATTTCTTATTACAGTTATATGTAGCGACTTGCTCTCCTGCTCGAGATGCTGGTTCAGGTTACGTGGCTTGGGGGCATTCCACATTGGTTGGTCCTGTAAGTAAACATCTTTCTATTTCTCCTAATGTGTGTAAATTATCTGTAGCATTCCTTGACAGGAGGATTCAACTCTATGCAATGAACTTTGCCACATGGCATGACCACCCATTATGCATTCTTGATTGTAAATATCTCAGAGTCCTCCCTGACTTTGCCTGTTTCTTTAGAAAACTAATGCCTTAAATTAAAATAAATCTCATGAGAGCAATTTAACAGAAAAGTGAGCCGAGCTTGAATAATTTGAAACTTATGTTAGTTTAACAAGCCAGTTTGACTCATTCATCTTACTTGTGGATCTTGACTAAACTCTGAACAAGCAGAGCTTGGATCACTTGGTTTCTATTGCAGCCCTTAAGAAAGAAAAAGACCCGACTATCATATATGTTTAGGAAAATGCAATTGTTTGAAGTTCGTTGCACCTTCTTTTAGACTACTTACTAATAGATGTATACGTGACAGTTTGGAGAAGTACTGGCTACTACAGAACATGAAGAGGCAACAATCATATCGGAGATTGATTATTCACAAATAGAGCCAAGGAGGTGGAACAATAATACAACATACAACCTGCAGTAACTTTTCGTGTACTGGACCTAAGTAAATTTTCTTCTTATGTTGATGCTCTTATTTATTCAGGACAAACCTTCCACTAGAAAATCAACGTCGCGGTGATCTTTACAAGTTGGTAGATGTTCAGAGGTTGAATTCTCAATGTTGACTATGGAGTTGCTACGATGCTTAGAGAAGACTCTGTGTTGAATTTGTGTTGACATACTTATCAGGTTTATGTTTGATGACTCAAATAAAAGATCAAAATATTGTTAGATAATAGGTGTTGGTTGGTGATGGAAAATATAATTTTTTCCAGAACAGGGGAAAAGTGGTTGGTATGTTTTTTTTTAAAGCACCTACTTTGCCTTTGAAATGGATTACCTATAACAATTTCAGGCAGCTTTTTATTTTATTTATTTCAATAATGGAGTATTAGCTTCCTAGGTAGACATGAATGTATGATTGATCACCCACAATTTAAATCATAATGATAGAGAAATTAGATTTCTATTCAATGTAACAACAAATAAAATGTTGTATAATCATGTCAAAAATCTAAACTAAACGTCTTCTATATAAATGATTCATTTTTCAAGTATGCTTTATAATCTTGTAGGCTTGATTAGGGTTAAAATATTTTTATTGCATTTAAAAACAAAAATTCAATACCTTGGTGGCCATATAAATGAAACTTTATTAAAACAATTAGAATGTTGCTTAACTGCAATGGTTATAGTTTAATTATATATGATATATACAATAATAATTAGTCTGGATATATAAAAATTATTCTCATTATTTGTTTTGGTAGCCTGATTAATCCTACTAACGTCAAAAGTAAGTTCAGGCGGTGTAATGGTGACAAAAAAATAATTTAAACCCCAAGCTCCAAAGGCTTCATGATTGTACGACCTAATTATTAGACTAATTACCTCTTTGATATTATCAAGTCTACACCAACTATAACTATTAATGATTTAATACATTCTTTTTAATTTAGTAGATAATCGAAAGTTAGTTCATGGAGTATTAACAACTGAATGCAGTTAATACGGCGTACGCACCACATTTATAATTGTGTTGTTTTTGCGGACCCTTAATGTTAATGTTGTTATCCAACCTCTTGCTTGACATGGGGTATAAAACAACGATCTAGGAGCTTCTACAGATCACGTTGCCTTGGACTGACACCTAGCTAGGGCCATGCATGCATGCATGCAGAGTAGTCCGGGGGCCACAGGTCTTAAAGCTAGGGACCTAGCTAGGCTTGGCTTGTCTAGTTGTCTTGGCCTTGGTGTAGTGTGGGTCAGTCAGTCTCAACTCAAGCTTGGTCTATGATCGAGACCCAAACTCACACCCTAACATTTGGAAAATCAAAGATTTTGTTGTATCCCACCCACTGGGGCCGGGACCCCCTGATAATTAACGTATTCAAATGAATAAGGCAAGCTGAAGCTGAATATATATATATATATATATATATGCTGCTTTTTTTTGTATAATAATAATTATAAGCAAAACCTGAATATATAGATAGAATAGAAGTAGAAAAGTACTGAAGCCCCTGAAGGTGATGGATGCTGCTGCTTTTTACATACATAAGAACAGTGAGTCTTATTTTGTCCTAACAAAAATGAACACAAACCAACCAAAGACAACAACATCATGTGATCCATAAATTGATAAAATTAATATTGAATTGGATCGGAGAGGAGGTCCCTACCGGCCGCGGCCAAAATAATGCTTCTCTTCTATATATATATATATATATATGGAAAATGATCCACAGCTCTTTTGTTTACTATTGACATTATTCCGGCTAACACATCTCCAGCTGTCGGAAGATCTAATTCCAATGCATCCCTTTCTGAGTCTGATGAGTCAATGATGTTGTTGGTTTTCAAATCTCACACAAACTTGTTCCTACTTCCATCACCAGGCCCTGCAATTTTGTGCTCATCCTTGCTTCGGATGACTCGCAAGTTACTTGCCGGTTGTTACCAAGAGTACTTTTAAATTCAAAATCTCCACAGTTAAAAAGCCTTTTTTTATGATATTAAACACTATGGGGATATAATTATCTAAAAAATATTTTAACTCGACACACTAAAATTACAATGTTAAAAATAAAAATACAATGTAGGTCCTCACTCACGTATCAAAAATACAATGAGATGACTTCGTAATGTATATAAAGAGTTAAGTTTGTTAAGATTGGATCACACGCGCACACACGCGCACACACGATAGAAATAATCAACACAAAAATTTACGTGATTTTCCAAATTCAGGTGTTCTAATATTTGATTAATATCATATATGGGTCAATTAGTATCTCTAAGATTTTGCAAATTAACTGATATATATATATATATATATATATATATATATATATATATATATATATATATATATATATATATATATATCTGATCGGAGTCAGATCATTATCTTTATCTTACTTAATCACTTTTACCCCCCTTTAGTGATGACGGGACCGTGACGATTCGGTCATACTGCAAAGTTGTCTATACTTTTAGCGACGCTTATATGTTGTCCGTCGCTAAAAGTATAAACGACGATTTATTGTAATGACGAAACCGTCGTCAAGTCCGTCGCTAAAGTAAAGAAAGACTGAAAAGAAGAAGATAAGTAGATGACTGATCAATCTATTAATAAGGAAGATGAGCACGAATTGAGTAAGATAAGGGTATGATGACTTGATTGATGAGATATATATATATATATATATATATATATATATAGGATCAAGAGCATACTCTTAAATAGTAAGCTTCTCTTAAATAATAGAACTTTATCAAAGCAGCGTAGTTTTGATAATAATGGCGATGGCATTTTGTAAATACCATGCCACCGCGTATTTTACAAAAATGCCATCGCGTCTTATCAAAACTACGTCGTTTTGATAAAATTCTATTATTTAAGACATTCTGCTATTTAAAAATTCTACTCTTAATCCTTTCTATATATATATATATATATATATATATATATATATATATATATATATATATATATATATCTCGATCCATGATTAAAGCCACCATATATAATTCATCAACTTTCTTTCCGATAATTTTAACATGGATGATTTCGATACGTAAAAAGTTTTGACCATTTTCAAATGGACAGATCGAGAGGCTCCATGAATTCCTCATAATTAAGAACAATATTTGAGGCTCTTTGATCAATTTACCATGATTAAAGCTCATTGACTAATTATGTGTGTAACCTTATTTTTGTTCATAATTAGTACTACCATATGCTATAAAAATAATGCTACTATCACATAAAAGTATCACATATAGTTCATATACTGCATGGAATGGCATCTATGAATTTGTTGTTTACATGAACCACTTAACTCAACAACAAATTAATCTATGAGTGTCACCCATACAATATGTGAGTGGTATATGATACTTTTATGTGATAGTTGCACTATTAATATTATAGTTTACTTCACAAGTTAGTAATTAATAAAGAGTTGCTACCTTTTTTGGGGTTACCAATTAATCCACTTTTTCAGGCTCCTTAATTCATTGACTTTTGCAATCATTAGGCCTTCTTTTTTACTCATTCAGTTATTATAAAGTTAATTTCATGGTAAGTTAGTCATTTGATTAATACAATGCTGACACAGACAAAAAAAATCACTTCCCACTTGCGTGTCAATACTCAACACTGTATGGATTAATTGATCAAAATTAACTTCATGCTGATCACTCTTATTTTTTACTACCTTAATTGGTTATAACCATGAAATACTCTAAAGATAATATTAATATTCATTTAATTAGTAAGAAATAGAATGACAGAACCCTATGGCTTTTAGTTTATGTTTATTTTTATTATGTGATCTTAATTAATATGATAGTAAAATTTATTACGAAGATTTTTATTATATGTTTATTATTTAATAAGTTAAAACTACGACACGACTGCAGCTTGCTATCATTTTACGTAAGAATTAATAATGGTAAAAATTAGCACTAGTGATTCGGTGATTGCCCCCCACTAAACTGCACTTTCAGAAGAATAAATATCATTATCAGATCAATTATCCAAATAAAATCTTTATCAGACACACTACATAAGCATGTGGACCTTACCATATATTAATTGCCAAGTACTCCATCCTGTTTTAAAATTACAAATATAAATTTAACGTTTGAGATCAAACAACGAATATATTAAATTTTAAAATAATAATGATACTATCATATTAAAAAGGGTCACATAATATTTACATACACACATATGTATATTGTGGGCTCCCGTCTGATATATGGGACCCGCAGTATGTATGTGTATGTATGTGAGCATTATGTGACCCTTTTTTATGTGATAGTAAAATTATTTATTTTAAAATTAGTATAACTCATAAAAACAAATTAGTATAACTCATAAAAGTTTAGAATAAAATATTTTTTTGATTTATAGTTTTTGTTATATATTAAAAAATTATAATAATTGTATCAAATAAAGCTAAATACATTCACATCAATTTAAAAATATCGTCGTTTGACCTCAAAAGTCAAATTATATCTCTAATTTTAAAACAAAAATATCATTCTAGGAAAATAATTTATATAACAATAAATTTATGTCGAATATGAATTGTAATTAATGTAAAATTGAAAGCGATAAAATAAATACTAATATGGATACAATTAATTCTTATATATATTACCTTCTATGAGAATTCATATTTAATGAAATTGTCACACCATACACCATGGTCATGGTAAAGTTTATACTAATTTTTATTGTAATAAATGTTATATTTATTATTTACCTCCATCTTTGTGGGCCAATATATAAGAAAAATACTTTTTTGTTATAATAAGTACAACAAAAAAGTGGAGTATAAATTTTCTAATGGTAAAGGAGCGTGACAACTTACTATAAGGGTATAATGGACCATTTGCATGCCACATAATGAATTGCCAAGCTGGCAATGGCAACAATTTAGACGACCACCATCCAGGAGCATGCCACGCCTTTTTAAGTGTATTTTTCCTTTCCTTTGAATTCACACTTCATTCTTCTTCTTCTCTCTACACAAATCCCCTGTTCATCATTTCAGTTGTTTCTCTCTCCACCCTTTTCTTCCTCCTCTTTGTTATACACACTAAAATACATAAATTTAATTAGTAGAAATATGTATAATTGGGAGAGATCTTTGAGAGAAGACAAAATGAGGAAAAATCCGAAGAACCCATCATTTTCTTCCACTCTTCTCGATGAAATCTACCGTGAGAAACAGCCTAAGGAAAAAAATGTGAAGAAACATAGCTGCTGCAGTCATGGCGGTGGTGGAGCAAAGGCCAGAAGTTCTATTGAAGATGAAGATATGGCAAGTCTCCGGCGAGCTTGTTTGATTGAGAAATGGATGGAGAAGAAGGTTAATGAAAAAGTGTCGGCTCGACGAGGATCATTATTTCCTGAATTTGATCAAAAGGATAATGATCCTATGTTCTTTAGTTCGTGTTCGAGTTCTTCAGATTCTAGTTTCGGAGGGTTTTCATCCTCTGAAACTGAATCTCTTGGTGCTGGGAAGTCGAGGACTTCTTGCTTCACAGCACCAAGGCCAAAACCGATTAGGATTAGTGTCCCAACCCAGAAATTGGAGCACTCTGCTGTGTATCACGAGCAGAGTGAGTTTTATTTGTTTGATGATTATGGTCGTAATAATCATCGAACAAATAAAACAGAGGGTTTGATTAAATCAAAAACCCGAGCTTTAAAGATTTATGACAATTTGAAGAAGGTGAAGCAGCCGATTTCACCAGGTGGTCGACTTACAAGTTTTATTAACAATCTTTTCACCAATGGGAATCCCAAGAAAAACAAGGATTTACATTCCAATGGCAACGAGGGTTATGATGTGGATCGGAAAATCCAAACGTCTTCTACATGTTCATCAGCTTCTTCATTTTCAAGGTTTTATTTGAGTAAAAATTCAACAAATTCAAAGGAGAAACTCAAAAATGTCAACAAAAGGACCGAAGAATCTCGTCGTTCTGGCCGTAAATCCATATATGATGAAGATTTTGAGAGATTTGGGATGCCAATGCTTCCACAAACAAATGTGGATCAGCCTATATTGCCTCTTGTGGATCGAAAATATCAAGAGAAAATGGAATTTTCAGCCAGAAATATTCGTGATGAGGATTATGATGATGAAGATGATGCAGCCAGTGATTCGAGCTCGGATTTATTCGAGCTTGATCATTTGGCATTGTTCAAAAATGATAAATTTTGTAGCGATCTTCCGGTGTATGAAACTACAAATTTGGGTATGAATCGCGCCATAGCTAGTGGCTTGATTCATTAGCGTGTAATACATTCATGAAATTTAGCGAATTTATTATTAGAGTTTTGGTATAATTTTTCTACTTGTATGTGCTTTTTTATTATGAGATTTTGCGCTTCAATTTTTCAGGTCTTGAAATTCTGTGACTTGTGTGGGATTTTGGGAAGAAAAAAAAAGTGGGGTGGGGGTAGGGGTGGGGGTGGGGGTTGGGGTTGGGGTTTGGGGGTGGGGAATTAAGACAAATGCGGGAAAATAAGAGAATAAGGGTGTTTTGGTAGGGTTGATCCCAAGTTGGTGATGAGAGGGTGACAGTTTTTGATGAAACAGAGAGATGGAAAAGAAAAGCAGAGGGAAAATAAAGATTCGAGATCAAAATGACAAGAAAAAATGGTAAAGGGAAAGGCAGATTTTCCTCCATGGGAATTGGGAAGAGGAAAAGTGAGAGCTTTTGCTTTCTTTTTCTCTTTCTTTAGAATTGGAATTCTATCAGTTTTTGGGGTTTTGCTTCAACATGATGTTACCATCCAAATTCCTGGGGATTTGGTCATATCCATCAATAAAAGTTACTACTACTAGTACATTGAAATTGTGATTTTTGACAGAATGATTATTGAAATTTTGTACAAGTTTAGTTTTAAAACACCCAGATGATGATGGTGGTACCAAATATAGTGCCTTGTTTGGTTGAAAATATGAGAATTCTAGAATCCGTCTAAGGATTTGAAGGTTGGATTTTAGAGGCAAAAAAAAAAATAATAAAAAAATTCAATGCAAATAATTAGTGACATTTAAGGCGTAAAGTATCGCTTGAACAATTACAAAAGTGTATTTTAATATATACATTTATTCCGAATGGGTGTATTTTAATTTTAAAATAAAATTCAATGGAAATAGTGTCGCTAGAACTTCATTTGTTTGAATGGGTGGTGGATTAATTTGTAAGTTGTAACTAATTCAATTAATTTTATCAAATATTCTAATGGGTTTAGTTTAACTGTTAGGTGTGTTTAAAAGATGCATGTAAAGTTTCTTTTAAGGAGAAAGATTAGTAGTTTAATCAACAATTTTAGTGGATCATTGTTCTAATTAAACTTCTCTTCCTCTGAAGAGGTATACAATGCAGGTTGGTGAAGTGGGGAATTAAGTAGGTAGCAATGATGTGAAGAATAATATTGTTTGTGGCCTGTGGGGGTGAAGAGAGCGATACGAGGTAACCAGTACACCCTGCATAGGAGTTGACCCTATCCTAATCAAGAAATTCCCTAGCATTAATAATCATATTCCCTAAGCTAATTTTCTTAAATTCATTGATTTGAATATATTCCTACCATGTTTCATCATTTGAGCTCTTTGGTTTGTAATCTCTTCCTTTTTATTTGTCTTTTTAGACGGTGAAATTTGTTTAATTTTATTTGTCGTTTGTAGATTTTAAAAAATTATTAATGATTTAATTTATCATGTTATTCTTATATTAAATATTAATTTGTTTATCTTTCATTTTTTTAATGAATTTTAAAGGATAATATTGAGATTTTATGCTCATTTAATCAATCAGACAAAACATTAATTACATTACTTAATCTTTATATTTTCTCTTGAAACATCAAGCAGAACAGACCGTTGAATGTTACAGTTAATGAGATCAGAACCGCGCATAAGAATGTGATTAGAGGTTCGCTAACTAACTAAACTACAAGTTTCATTGTTCTATGAAATAATTTATTGTTGTTGGGATTGACTTGTACTTGTGGGGGTTGACGAATGACCACTACAATAGGAAAGTCAAGCGCAAAGTGCAATTGAGCTAGGGAATTTATTAGTAGCCCGATCTTGGAGTTTTATTAATATATTGGACCTCGTGACTAATGAGCTCATGTTATAAAAATTAGGGTTTTCTAGTTACTATAAAAATATTATTTGGTATGTGGATCATTGTAGAGTGTGTGAGACATCGAATGAATACATCAGACAAACAGAACTAACCAAATTGATGAATCTGGGTATATCGCGTGTTCTTATTTTTTTGTCTTTCATATAATATCTGTGTGATTGTAATATTATTCGTTCTTAAATTTTTACAATTGTGCTTGAACAAATCCTTTCAAAAAAATTAAAGAATATAAATAGAGGGAGAACATAGATGGATGAAAGTGGAGATTTTGGGTCCTCCATGTGAAAATGTTACCAACTGATGGAGATATTTCCAAAATGCAGTAATGTTGGTAGAGTGTGTGTGTATCTCATTAGAATTATTATGTTGGTTTTCGACCAAACTTTGGTGAAGAAAATGACACTGTTTGACAATATAGGGAAGAACATTTATTTACGCTCTCTCTTATGGGGGTAAAAACATTACTATTAAATGATTGATTATTTCTGAAAAAATATGCTTGCATCGGTAACTAACAGTAAAAAAAGGATGGGGGGTAAATGTCAGGGTTTAGTCAGAGTTCAGCTTGAGTGGTGTGTGTTAACATAGAGTAGAGTGGGGGCAGGTGGGCCCACTTGGTCTTCTATTGTTTGCTTTGTGATGAAAGACAAATCAATACTCCACTGGTCGTAGGACATTGATGATCCCTTAAGTTCAGTTTCCATGACTTTCTTCCTTACCACCTTTAACTTTCCCATTCAAACTACAAAAGTGACAGGGAACATCCCAACATGATACATCACTTCCATCTTAGAAAATACTCCATCTTATATTTTATGCTCATTTTACCCCAAAATATATTCGTAGAGTATATTTGGAGAAATAAATTAATTGAGTTGAAAAATAAATGAATTGAGTTGAATTGATTTACTTAGATTTAATTTATAAAATTTATTAAATTTAAAATAAAATTTAATTGAGCTTCGTTTAGCTATTAAGTAAATAACGAGTTCGAGTCAAATCTGAACGGTTTGAATTTTTTTACCGAATATGATCCGAGTATGAACATAAAATTGTAATTTGAAAAAGTTCAAATAATTTTTCGAATATTAAAATTTACTCATATTTAAATCATTTATATTTCGAGTTGAACTTGAATATAATTTTTAATCGAACTAGTATGAATCAAGCCTGAATCGTTTAGTTAATTTAGCAGTATTAAGTATATCCATGTGCATATTTCTATTGTTACATTAAAAGACATATTAAATAAAATATTAATAAAAATAATTTCTCTCCTCTCTCTCTATAATATTTTATTTTTTTATTTATTATTATTTTAATTTTAAGTGTATTTTTAAACGTAACACTGAATATAGACGTAGATATATCGAATCGTGAATATTTGTTTGAAGTGCTCTGGCCTTAATACGTGAGAGTTGGCTATTTATACATTTTCTCTTTTAATTAGATGGGTTGGGGCCAGTGGCAAAGCCACATTAGAGAGTGCGGGATCAATTGATTTTATTGGAAAAAAAAAAGTATTTTATAATATATGATAAATTTAGAAAAAATTTAAGTGTAATGAATAAATTGATTCCACTGAAATTTTATAAATTTTTTAATATATAGGGTTAAATTGATCAATTTTTTTTATAACTTTCTCAATTTCATATTATTTCTACTCCTAGATGTATGCATCTTCCTCTAATATTTTTAAAATAAATAATAACCAAATACATGTTTTACATATGCAACCGATTAAAAAGCACAAAATTATCTAAAAAATCGGCTCGGAGGCACTGCCTAATAACTCCTGCCAAATTATTTATAACATCACAATATTTTAATCCCACTAGACAAAATTCCTGGCTTCGCCACCCTTGTGGGCCTTGAAGCCAACCAATGGGTCATCAATTCTTGGGTTCATATTAACTAATTTTAATAATGGGAGGAGTTGACATGAAATTAATTCTGATCAATTGATTAATATAGTATGAACACGCAAGTTAGAAGGTGATATTTCTTAGCGTGACAATATTATATTAGTCAATTAATGAAGTTAACTTTATAATAACTAGATATTTAATAATGTGACACATACACTATCATTGATAATTACTTAAGACATAAAATGATTACTTTGACAATTGAACAATTATCCAAATAAATGTGTGGACGGACTCATGTAGTACCTAGCTAGTTCTTACTTTATTTAATTTTTGGGGACAAAATAAAAAAATTCATTCACTCAATTAAAAATATTCAAATTACGTGTATAATAGGAGCCAGAAGATATTTACTCGACCTAAAAATAAAATCTGTTATAAATTTTTATGTTTAAAATATAAAAATAAAAAATAATCAAGAAATAATTATTGCAGACATGAAACTCCAAACAGAAAACAAATTACTCGGAAGAAAGAAAGAAAGTGAGATTTAAACCTAAAGGGGGAAAACAAAATCTCATAAAAAGTAGGGAAAAAATCTAAGAAAGGAGGAAATAACAATGAATGTAACAAGGGAATTAAAACAAAGTCCCCTAATTTAACTTAACTTAATTATGTAATCCTTCCGGCCTATGATAAACGTTTTAATTTGTCTTTTATAATTAAATTGACAATTTTTAAAATTATTAATTATATATATATAATTTTTAAATTCTAAAACTTGACACTAGTAATAAATTCTTCGTAATTTATTATGATCATAATCACTTGGCGTATATTTTAATTTTTTTTTAAATTTACTAATTTAATAATGAACAATTTGATCATAAAAATCAAATTAAGACGTTTATTATAAGACAAAGGCATGACCATTCCTGAGCATGTACGTGCGAAAGGATCGATCGTCCTGGGCCTCCGATCAAGAGGCCATATATATATATATATATATATGACTTTGTCAAGAGAAATAGAATCAACCATTAATTTTTTTTTTGATTTTATAAAAGTTTGGGACTGCTTTCCTAATGTTACAATTGCTTTCAAGGTATTAGTAATTATTCATGTGACAGTTTGAAAGAAATTTTTCAAAGTTTGAAATTGTTAAAATATTACTTGTGGTGGACTATGACGCAAGAAATGTTAGATGTGTTCGCAATCATGTGCATCAAGAAGGATATGCTGCACAAACTTGATTTTGAACATTTAATTGAAGGTTTTGCATCTAAGAATATTAAAAGAAGTATCTTTTAATAAATATACTCTCATATATTTTGTTGTAGTCGAAGTTCTCATATATTTAGTTGTAATCGAAATTCTCATATATTTAGTTGTAGTCGAACTAGTATATTTTAAGTTTTAAAAAGATACTTTTTTAAATACAACTAATTATATTTTTTATTTATTTATTTTTACTGAAGATAATATTTTGAAAATAATCTCATTTTTATTTTCAATAAGTCTGGGGAGACCGGGGTTTTGGGACAATTTTAACGACCAGGTGATGTGGCTTTGTCCACATCAACTATTGATAAAAAAAAAAAAAAAAAACTTAGTCTGACAGCCACATCATGCCTCCTCTTTTTTGTCAAACACTTCCCTCTCTTCTCTTTACCAAACTCACCTTTCCTGCCTTTGCTCCATTGCTCTAATGTGCTTCGCCTTCGCTGCCACTGCTCCCTTCCTTCTCTCTTCTAGCAGCCTTCAAGGTATGCATACTATTACTCTCTCAGATTTATTCTGTCGCCCCAGATTTAGAATACTAAATTCTCAAAACCCTAAAAAAATTAGATTTAGAAAATATGGGTGTGATAGATTCTTTCTGCTTGTAAATTTGTGTAAATTCTTGTTTTGGGTGTAATTTTTGTTATGGAACTAGATGAGAGCCGTGATTTTTAGATTTTTCACAAACTCACTTTGCATAACACACTCTACATTCCTCACATTAAGTTGTGCACTTGTGGTGTTTGATAAATTATCTCAAAGATGTTCAAGTGCTTTAAAACTAATTATTTCTCAAATTTTCAAACATGAATTCCAAATTTGTTATAGGGTATATATAAATGTATATATATTTTATAACAAATATATTTTATTATTATATATTTATAACAAAATTAAAAACATTTGTTATAAATATATTACTTTTAATAAAACATTTTTTTTATATTTCAAAAAAAAAAAAAAAAAAAAAAAAAAAAATGTAAAAAAAAAAAAATGTTTTTTATTAAAACAAATATTTTTATAACAAATGTTTTTTTATAATATATTTTTTATATAACAAAAACATTTGTTATAAAATATTTATAAAAAAATCAGTAAAAAAAAAAATGTTTTATAAAAACAAATATTTTATAACAAATGTTTTTTTTTATAATATATTTTATAATAAAAATAAAAACATTTTTTTTTATAAAAAAAAAAAAAAACAAACATTTAACTATTTTTTTATAACAAAAAAAACATTTCGAAAATAAAACATTTGTTTTATAAAAACAAAATTTTATAACAAATGTTTTTATAATATATTTTATAACAAAATGGATTTTTTTTTTTTTTTTTCCTAATAAAATAAAAGAGGCTCTTACATTTGACATTTTTTTTTTTTTTTTTTTTTTGTGTCGGAAGAGGCTCTTTGATTTTTTTTTTTTTTTTTTTTTTTCTCAAGAGTTTGGAATTTTTTTTTTTTTTTTTATATGTTCGCATAAGTCGCAATTGTCGTCATTCAAAAAAGGGTTGTTGCAGACAAGACTATAAGAAACCTATTCTTTGTGGATATATATATATATATATATATATATATATATATATATACACACACACACACACACACGTACTATAACAGTATTAATGTTTTGTTTGTAGATTCATGTGGAGCATATTATATATGTAGACTGTAGTAGTATTTAAGTTAAGGACAAAAGCAACATTTTTAGATTTTGAGGGAAAACATGAAATTTAAAGTTTACAACTTTAAACTTAATTACCGAATGCAGAAGCTCTATAACTTAATTTGATTATAAACAATTTTTTAGTGAAGTCAATCATCCTTTATTGGGGATTGTTTAAAGTTTGTATTGGTAAAAGAAGTTCTCATTTAGTTTCTTGTTGGTGATGCCTCAATAAACTCCTTTTTCAATCTTATCACCCAATACTCTGCTTCTAAAATGGGTAAGGCCTATTTTGTGAAAATTATTTAAAAGTACCTTTTTGGCATAATTCTTCATTTCTATACCTGCTGCAGCTGGATCATGAAGGTTGCATCACTTCACATCATCTTTATTTCACCCTACTTAAAACATTGTTTTCTCGATACCCAAATGAATTATCATAAGGGGAAATAATATCTTATATGTTATAAATTTACTTATTTACTTATTTTGAGACGTGTAAATTCTTGTTTTGGGTGTAACTTTTTGTTTACCTGTTATTTTTGTAGAAAGACAACATGACATAAGGAAGCTTGATAGAGAGTGTGTTGTCATTATTGTCATGCAGATGTAGTTGCTCGATTCCTCTTCACTTGCAGATTTGTATATTTCTTTTAACTTCCTAAAACAATTTTATCCAAGATGTATCGGTTTCCATCTTAGTTAAAGAGCAGAATATGAGTAGGGTGTGGTTATGTGTCCACACTTTGATTAGTTTTCTCTTTCCTCAGTTTGGTAGTATCGTAATATTTACATTGCCTCTTTTGGATGACCATACTTCCTCAACATTTGAAACTAATACTCCCTCTAAATATACTAATGTTTTTTCCCAGTGTAGTTTCAATTTGTTCCTTTATGTTCCTTTTATTCTAATTAAGAAAGTGAATTCTTAGAACTAAATGACAATTGTTTTCACTTGCAGATTTTTTACTTTATTGGATTTGGATTTTTTGCCCTTGAATCATTGATCAGCATCTGGGTTATTCAGGTAGAGGATTCTGACTATTTAGTTTGTTCATGTTTTTATCCCCTGCTCCTCCTTTGTGTTTCTAGTATTTTTATGAGCCTCTTTGTTCTTCCTGTGGTGTGCAGCAAGTTTATATGTATTTCCGAGGCAGTGGCAAAGCTGCTGAGATGAAGCGTGAGGCTGCAAGATCGGCGGTCACTGATAGTCTGTCTTATTTTGTCACTATTTTCAAGCCATCCATCATGGTGGTCACTGAAGTACTAGTTTGGCGACTGAGAAGATTTTTTTAGTTTTGGTTTGATATTTAGTACATGCATAAGTAACAATGATGCAAAATTTTATGGTTTGGTATTTGGTTTGGGATAGATCTTTAGATCCTTGTTATGGTGAATAGTCATTTTCTATTGCTTTCTCACATCCTTGTTATGGGATAGATCTTTAGTTTTTGTTTGATGTGGAGAATTCCACTTCTTGAACTTTTCAAACTTTTACGAACTTTAATAATAGTGAAGTGGAAATTTGGATTTTTGCCTAAAATATTTAATTATTTCCATCTTTTTGTTGGACAAAGAATTTGGACTTTCAATAGTTTCATTATGTTTGTTTACAGGTTTTTCTTTTACCTTTTTTTAAGTGCTGACTCTAAGGTCTAGATCTTTGTTTAGGATGGTACTTAATAAGCTTTACACAAGTTATCTATTACATGATCAGAGGCTCGACAGACCCCATCTCCAAATTCGACTGTGATGTGCAAAATGCTAGTGTGATAGAACTTTTAGGGACTAGTATATTTGCTTTCATTTTATATGGATCAGGGTGATGTTTCGTATGTCTCTTAATCCTCAGTTAAGAGAGGCCTCAGTGAAGAGGGGCGGGGGATTTTCAATACAAGAGCATATGCCAATATGTACCAAAATGAGATAGAAATGTATCAAACAAATATTGAGCTAATATCTTTGCTTCATTACAACCAATTCATTACATCTCCCAAATTATAATTATTCGGTACACATACTACTGTAAATGCTTACACAGTTCTCTGCTTATGTCTTTTACCAATGGTACTGAGTTCTAACAGACGAATTGTATTATTTGTATATAAATACATAGTAAATAACCTTTACTACACAACTCTTGATTTGCTAGTGATGAGAATTCAATCACATTAAGAACCCTACAATGATGTCTTGTATTTACACCAACAAATAAAATTAGAAGTCTTAAAAGGGTAGTTCTACCTCCTTCTCAGTCACAATAGTTTACTGGTATGTCCTCAATTTAAAATATAGTACTATGATTTTCATTTTTAAAGACCTTCCAAATCTGGAGCAAGTAAATTTAGTTAGTTTTCAATTTTGAATTTCTATTCTTCTTTCTTCTTTCTACTTTCTAATATGTTGCTGTCAATTTTGAATTTTGAATTTCTATTCTTTTTTCTTCTTGTCGTTTGTCCAAGAGAATCGGATGCAGGGGTTGAATAAATAAAACCACCAAATTAAAGTAAAAGTCGTATGACTTCAATTTATAACACCACTAATTAGATCTCAAATTTATAACTAAATTAAGATATACTAAATTAAGATATATAGCTTCTGCACTCGATAATCAATCCTTATATATAAATACATCATAGCCTATCTTCCAACTCAATCAATTAATTAATCTAGCTTTCAAACACACCCAATTTTAATCAATTGAAATCAATTTGGTTTTTAACATAGTTAAAAATCAATCAATTAATTTGTCTTCCAATTTGATTTCCAACAGAAACTCAATTAATTTCATAGCCTATCCTTCAACTAAATCAATTTCAAATCAATTAATTAATCTGGCTGTTAAAAATCAAGTAATTAATTTGTCTTCCAATTTGATTTCCAACAAAAACTCAATAAACTCAATTAATTTCAAATCAATTAATTAATTAACACACCCAATTTTAATCAATTAAAATCCCATATACAATTGATATTAGCCATTAATACATAATATTAACCATTAATACATAACAAAATATCATTAATTCAGTTGCCTCTTCTAATCCAATAGTTTTTCTTTTTCTTTCATCTTCAAAACTGCCACACGGATTCATGCTATACAACATTACATTACAATTAAGATACAGAGTTAAATCAATAGACAATCCAAAAGACAACACTCACTATAGCCATAAATATTAAAATTGGTAACATATAATGGATAATAGACAATCCAAAAGACAACACTCACTATAGCCATAAATATTAAAAATGGTAACATATAACGGATAAGAATTGATGACAAAAAAAAATACTCATTAAATATAAAACACCTATAAATACTAGTATCACATAATCAATCCTTATATATAAATACATCACAGCCTATCCTCCAACTCAATCAATTTCAAATCAATTAATTAATCTGGCTTCCAAACACACCCAATTTTAATCAATTGAAATCAATTTGATTTTTAACATAGTTAAAAATCAATTAATTAATTTGTCTTCTAATTTGATTTCCAACAGAAACTCAATTAATTTCATAGCCTATCCTCCAACTCAATCAATTTCAAATCAATTAATTAATCTGGCTGTTAAAAATCAAGTAATTAATCTGTCTTCCAATTTGATTTCCAACAGAAACTCAATAAACTCAATTAATTTTAAATCAATTAATTAATTAACACACCCAATTTTAATCAATTGAAATCCCACATACAACCGAATTTTAATCAATTGAAATCCCATATACAATTGATATTAGCCATTAATACATAATATTAACCATTAATACATAACAGAAAACCATTAATTCAGTTGCCTCTTCCAATTCAATAGTTTTTCTTTTTCTTTCATCTTCAAAACTGCCACACGGATTCATGCTATACAACATTGCATTACAATTAAGATACAGAGTTAAATCAATAGACAATCCAAAATACAACACTCACTATAGCCATAAATATTAAAATTGGTAACATATAACGGATAATAGACAATTCAAAAGACAACACTCACTATAGCCATAAATATTAAAATTGGTTACATATAACGGATAAGAATTGATGACAAAAAATAAATAAATACTCATTAAATATAAAACACCTATAAATACTACTATCACATATACAAAAAATCCAATACACAAATAATATCATACAAAATACTAAATAATGGATATTAGGTAAAGTAATTAGTTTGTTTTTTTAACTAATATATTCTTCCTACTTTGCATGTTATTTTTAAAATTTTATGTGTTTTCATTTATTTGCAGATCTATACCAACAAAAAACAAAGGGCAGAACAAACGCCAAATTATTGAAATAAAAGATGATAGCAGTAGTGACAATGGTGGTTATGGATATGTCAAGAATGCAAGGATCGAAGAAACTATTGTTACGCTACAAACAAAGATCGAAGTCATGAAAGAGAAGATTCAGAAAATTGAGCAACAACTATTAGTTTATTTTTTTAACTAATATATTCTTCCTATTTTGCATGTTATTTTTAAAATTTTATGTGTTTTCATTTATTTGCAGATGTATACCAACAAAAAACAAAGGGCAGAATAAACGCCAAATTATTGAAATAAGCGATGATAGCAGTAGTGACAATGGTGGTTATGGATATGCCAAGAATGCAAGGATCGAAGAACTATTGTTACGCTACAAACAAAGATCGAAGCCATGAAAGAGAAGATTCAGAAAATTGAGCAACAACTGAATGATCTTAAATAAAATGGGTTATCGCAATAAAAATGGAACTGTGGAGGTAATAAAATAGCAATAGCAACATATTTATACATGTAATTGCTATGCCATACAAAAAAAAATCAAAAAATTTATATGAAAAAAAATATTATTATTATGAAAAATCTTTCTCATTCTAATTTTAGAAAATTATACAATCAAAAAACAAACTATGCACGGGCTATCAACTAGTTAAGTTTAAAGTTGTAAACTTTAAATTTCATGTTTTCCCTCAAAATCTAAAAATGCTGCTTTTGTCCTTAACTTTACTACTACTACATACTCCCTCCTATTCAGATTAAATGACATTTTAGGGAGTTTAATTTTATTCTATATAAGTGTCGTTTTGGAATCTCTATACAATATTGTACTATTTTTTCCTAATTTACCCCTCTATTTAATATGCTTAGTAAATGCAATTGTGGAGAGAGAAATAATTAATTAGGGACATAAAAGATATTTTGTGTTATTTCTTAATAAGTGTGCTTAACTCTAAAATGTCATTTAATCTGAATAGGAGGGAGTATATAATATGCTCCACATGAATCTACAAACAAATCATTAATACTGTTATAGTACGTGTGTGTGTGTGTGTGTGTGTGTATATATATATATATATATATATATATATATATATATATATATATATACACATGGCCCCAAAATAGGTAGTTATCACCCATTTAGTTGTCAATACATGGCACAAAAAACAACTACAACTTTATTATTACAACATATAAACTGTGAGTTTAAATACAGATATTGCCATCTAGACAATATCCACACGCAAATAAATCCCCATCATAATTATTGATACATTATTTTACAAAAATGGTGAGGACTACTAAACAACTCTCTCTAGAACCTTCCTTCCATACCCCGACTAGTACTCGCTACATTTTCGCCTCCTGAGAAGAAAAATGGAACAACAAGGAAAAGGGTGAGCTCAACTAGCCCAGTAAAGAATATTATGACTAAGATAATATACAACAAATTATCATTAGTCTTAACAGGAAAAAAAAACTAATAGAATACAATAGACAACAAGTTTTAAACCAATATTAGCAATGAAATAATAATTCATTAGAAGAGTTAAGTAGAGAATGCAAACTACTATCTTCTATGTATGAATTTAAAAGTTCGTCGCTCATCTTTTATCCCCGTAACATCAATCAATATACATCGGAATCAAATATTCATCTTTTCACTACTGGTGCCAAAGATATTCATCGGTTGGTCATGTTCATCTAAACACTGTTCATCTTTGACCACGGCCAAAGATATTCATCGAAATCATTCATCTTTTGCACTCTGTGCCAAAGATATTCAATAATATCATCATTTAAGGCGAGGATGATGAAAAATATTTTTAAAAAAGCGAATCCGGTGAAACAAAATGACAAGGATTAAGGATTAAGGATTCGTACTTTGTTTTATCCATGTCCAACAATACCTCAAAAATAATCATAGTGGTGTAAAATTCAAGAATGATCAAAACATGGATACAATCAAAACTAGTATCTAGAATAGATATTTTGGATGAAAAGGAAAATTTTCATTTTTGATGAATAGTGTCGTATTCAGTAAATAGTGTAAGTATACGTGAATAAAGGCTGAGTATCGTGAATAGTAACTCCGACACCAAAAGTTCCAAATTTGATAAAAACTTGGATCGATATTTCAAAGATAATGATATTGAAGAAATAATATCATTACTGAAAAAAATAATATCCCTTACCTCACATGAGACAAGACTTTAGATTTGAAACAGGATGGGATAAAGCTATGACTAACTTCAACCGTAGTATAGCAATACTCAAAATATACTCAAAATACTCACAAGAATACTTGAGTTTTACGGTGTGATTTTCAATTCTAACCTAAGCACCTATTTATAGGAAAATGCTTTAGAACACCAAAGCAGAAAATTTAATAAATTATATATATATATATATATATATATATCAAATTCATCGCCCACTTTAGAATTCAGCTCCTAGCATTTTCCACATGCCACCTTCTAGAAAAGTAAGAAAAAACGTTTTTCATAAAATAAATAATTAAAACTTTCAAAAATCAATTATTTGAACTTGAACTTCAATAATTCATAATAAATAGCCCTTTTATCGTAAAATTGAATCTCTCGCAATTTTTATAGGAAATTCAATTCTCTACAACTTTGCGGAAGAAAGTTTTTCCAAATTCTAAACAAAAATTGACCGAAATCCACAAAGCAGGCGATTTTCTGTTTATAATCAAATTTCAATTAATAAATGGGGTCCATGAGCATGTTTAACATGTTTTAAACATTTATTGCAACAAAAATACTCTTCCTCCTCGTATACTCATATATCCCACATTCGTTGTAAAAATATCACCATTATTATATTATTAAAATATAATAATATATTTAAATGAATTATTTTATCGAGAAAAAGATAAAATTTCAATTTTTAACAATTGTCACATTAAAAAATTTTCTCCATCTATATCCACATAAAATCAATATTTTTCTCATCATATGAATCAATAATTAATTATTCACATATAATATTACAGAATCACAATATCGACAAACGAGTGCAATTCCTGGGAAGAGGGGCTTTCAATAAGAATTTCTCCTTCTTGGCGTGCAATTAGGTGACCAAACCTCTCCTTAGGCAGAACTTTCTAGACATCTAATAATAATGTTATCTAATAATATTATTAGGATAATATGAATTATTGCTTCGATAATGAAAAATCTTGTGTAATGACAATTATTGAAACAACAAAGAATATAAAATATCAACGCAATGACAATTATTAAATCAATAAAATCTTCGAATAAAGAATTACTATAACCATTATTGAGTAGTGCCTTCTTTACGTAAGAATCAATAATTGGTGCAATACCGTAAGTGTCTTCTTGTGTTTTAACCACCGAGTATTTTAACAAAGATTAATCAGTAATAACTACGCCTGTTATTTTTAAACAACTTATATTTGTCGTTTTCTTCATCCAATCGCTTTTCCGTTATGGGGCCCACAAAAGATCAAGCGTCTTCGCATGCGAATATTCCCCGAAGCAAAGAAGAATATTCCACGACCAAAACGAATATTCAAACAACAATGAATATTTTATAACCACTTGCTTATTTTGAAATATTACGTATTTTACCCATAACTATCCACATTAATCAAATCAACCCTTACTATTTCAAAATAATAAATAGAAAATTAAATTTCATTAATAATAAGTTGGGGTCTTACAACCTCCCCTCCTTATGAAATTTCGTCCTCGAAATTGACGTACGTACTTGGTGTTTCGAAAAGGTGAGGATACCTCGCTTTCATTTCCGTTTCCAATTCCTAGGTCATTTCCTCTATAGCATGATTCCTCCACGTAACTTTAACTTGTGGTATGACCTTTCTTGCGTAGGGACATGCTCCTTCCTATCCAAGATCTTTGATGTACCTCCTCATACGTTAAGTCTTGGCTATTTCTTCCTGGTTCTAACTCTATAACGTGGTTCGGGTCTTTCACATATTTACTGAAATATGAGATATGTGAAACACATTATGAACACGAGACATACTCGGAGGTAACGCAAGTCTATAGGCTACATTTCCTACTCGGTCAAGAATTTGAAATGGACCAATAAATCGTGGATTGAGCTTTCCTCTCTTCCCAAATCTTGTAACTCCCTTCCATGGAGCAACTCGCAACAATACTTGATCCCCTATACTAAATTCCACGTCCTTTCGATGAAGATCCGCATAACTCTTTTGTCGATCTTGTGCCGTTTGTATACGTTGTCGAATCATTTGGATCTTTTTCGTAGTCATATGTATCACTAACCTCGGGTCCCAACAATGTTGCTTCACCCACCTCGTCCCCAACATATTGGAGAGAGCGACATTTTTCGTCCATATAATGCTTCAATGGAGCCACACCTATACTTGCACGATAAGCTGTTGTTGTAGGAGAATTCCACCAATGGTAAATACTTATCCCAAGCGCCCTTGAAGTTCAGGACATGAGTCTTAATAGATCTTCAAGAGTTTGAATAGTCCTCTCGATTGTCCGTCCGTTTAGGGATGGTATGTCGAACTAAATCGCAAATCCTGCGCTCATAGCTTTTTGCAAGCTAACCCAAAATCTTGAAGTGAATCTTGGGTCACGATCCAAAACTATGGATCTTGATATGCCATGCAACCTCACAATCTCATTCACGCACATACTAGCAAGACGTTCAAGGAATAAGTCTCCGTGATCGGCAAGAAATGAGCAGACTTGGTTAATCTATCAATAATAACCCAAATAGCATTAATGCCTTGAGAAACCGTAGGAAGACCGTGAATTGAAATCCATGGTAATGTGTTCCCACTTCCATTTCGGAATCTCAAGTGGTTGCAACGGACCCTTTAGGTACTAGATGCTCCGCCTTTACACGTTGACAAGTTAAACACATCGAGATAAACTTTGCAATCTCTCTCTTCATATATTGTTCCACCAAAATGTATGTTGAAGATCACGATACATTTGGTACTTCCGAGATGGATTGCAAATGGTGTATTGTGTGCCTCCATCATAATCTTGTACTTTTAATCGAGTCGTTAGGGACACAAAGTTCAGAGTGGACTCAAGTATTCCTTCTTCATCAATTCTCGCTTAGGAATATCTCCTTCTTGTACTTTCTTCTTCATACGCATCGGCTCGGCCTGGTGGCTTGAGCAACCTTAACTTTTCTATTAAAGTTGGCTCTATCACGTATACTTGACATCATCGCACTCGTTCCGCATATGATCTTCTACTCAACGCGTGTCCACCACGTTCGCTTTACCGGGATGGTATTGAATAGTGTGGTCGTAAGTAGTCTTTCAATAGCTCGAGCCAACGTCACGCCTCATGTTGAGTTCTTTTTGAGTGAAGAAATATTTAAGGCTTTTATGGTCCGAATATATCTCCACTTTCTCCCATATAGATAGTGCCTCCAGATCTTTAGCGAAAACGATCTGCCGCTAACTCTAGATCATGAGTAGGATAATTTCTCTCATATTCTTTAAGTTGTCGCGAGGCATAGGCTATGACTTTCCCACGTTGCATGAGAACACATCCTAACCCTTTGCTCGAAGCATCATCAGAGATAACAAATCCATCCGAACCGGATGGTATTGTTAAGAGATGCCGAAATAAGTCTCCTCTTAAGCTCTTGGAAACTCTTCTCGATTCTTCGCTCCAAACGAATTTTGTATCCTTCGAGTTAATTGAGTTAATGGAGTAGCGATTCGAGAAAACCCTTCCACGAATCTCCATAATAACCATTTAGACCCGTAAAGCTACGCACTTTGGCCATCGACTTCGCAAGCTTCGGTTGCTCTAACTTTGTATTGCTTCAATCTTCGCCGGGTCCACGGATACTCCATGTTTTGACACCACGTGCCCAAGAAATGCTACTTCCTCAAGCCGTAACTCGCATTTCTTCAATTTGGCATATAGTTTGTTTTCACGAAGCCTTTGGAGTACCAACTTTCAAATGGTGCTCATGATCTTCACGACTTTTGGAATATATGAGGATGTCATCAATAAAGACAACAACAAAACCGATCTAAATATTCCTTGAATACTCGGTTCATCATATCCATGAAAAGCCGCAGGAGCATTAGTTAGTCCGAAGAAAGACATGACTAAGAATTCATAATGCCCATACCGAGAGTTCGAAGGCGGTCTTTGGAATATCCTCGATTCTAATCTTCAAATTGATGATATCCGTAAGCGAAGATCGATTTTGAAAAGAATTGTGCCCTTGCAGAATTGGTCAAACAAGTCATCAATATGAGGTAGAGGATTGTTAGGTTTGTAATATTCATGTGCGCAATCAAATTGCATAAACAAGCGGAAGCGAAATAAAATCAGAGTTTAAATAAATTTTATACAAACCATATACCCGGATCACCCTTTATGCACAATTATTAATTAAACGAAAAGATATGAAGAACAAACATACCCTTGAAGATCCGAGCTTCCTCAGGTACAAGTTCACCTCTAATCCTTTTCGCGTTCAACTTGAATCCACCGGGTTTGGTTCCTTCCTTTGATCAACGTTAGCCACCCAAGTGTTTGGCCTCTAGAGGTGATCTACCAAGGAAAAAAAAAGAATTCAAGAAGATGGGTGGTTGGCTAAACCCTAGTTTTTCTATCTCTATAGAAAAAGAGCGTACTCTCCCAACTATTGAAATTATTACGTATTCTGTAAAAGTCAACAACCCCATCACCCATAATAAGACTCCTCTTATTTATAGATGTGGGCAACCCACCTTAACAATTAAGGAATTGAGTTTTATTTATTTAATTAAATTCTTTTAATTAATTAAGCTCCCTAATCTTATTAGGGATAATTAATTAAACTCATTTTAACTAATTTTCCTTCCTAATCCAATTAGGAATAAATGAAAGTACTTATATTAAATTAATTCCTAAACTCTTTTAGAAATTAAAATAATAATAATAATTGTAATAATATTAATAAGACTCTTCTTATTAATTTATATTTAATATTTCTAAAATAATAAATAATAATATTAAGCTATTTAATTTATTCTATCACCATAGATTAAATTAAATATACATAATATATTATTACGATTATGCCATTAACTTCTTAAATAATTATTCTTCCTTTTATGGTGTGACCCTTTAGGTTCTCCATATTAAACCCAGGTTGTGAATAAATCAATTAGAACAATTCTAACCTTATTTAAATAAATAAATTAAACAATTAATTTATTTAAATAAATAATATTTATTCTACAATAGGATAAGCCTCTCCAATGATCAACGACTTTCCGGATAATATAGATTTCAACATTAATCATAAAAGAACCTTTGAGTAAATCGTTATTTGACAATTCAATCCTTCCACCATACAATGTCCCAATTAAATATAAGACATGAAATTAATTGTCAAAGTCTTATTTTATTTAATTATATGTATTTCGATCCTTAAATGCACAACTCCAAATAATGCAAATTAGAAACTCCTTTCTAATTTCATTACGCCTTAACAAGGACTACTTGGGTTGTCATTTATCGAATCACATAGGACATTTCTTCTTTTAATAATAAGTGGTAGATTCTTTATTGATCATACATTATCTCCATGTACAACTTATTATACCCAAGCATACCCTTTGATATACCCTAAGGGTCTTAAGGAATAAGTCAAAGTATAACTCATCATACACAAGATACTATGATGATCTCAAGTCCAAGGATCACTTAGTACTACTATCACTACAGAATTCCTATTGATGACAAGCAAGTAAAACTCCATTAGGTATTCCTTAGCGAGCCAACGCTCAAGTGAACTTATTCTCTAATAAGCACCTACATACTTGCTTTAGTGTCTCCACACAAATGATCATGAGATCAATCATCCTCATCCAACGAAAGCAAGCGAACGTATGTACCAATCTATCCGGATTCACTAATCCCCATTTAGTAATCCAACGATTGGGAACTATTTTAGTTTTAAGCTTTCTAAGAATTTAGATCTCATTAGAATGATCATCATCATTATTCTAAAAGCATTGCTTAAAACTATGGGTTTATCACATATTATAAAATAGCATCATGTAGATAATTAAAAGCTTTTAGTAAATTAATACTTTTTATTAATAAATGAATAAGATTGTTACAAAGTATATGCTTTATCATCAAACATGATTTGCTTGTGTGCATACTACTTTCAAGGATACCTATTCTTGATGGTGACATGGTTCAATTTCGATAGTCAATACTGAAGTCGCATACTCCCGTCTTTCTTCTTTTTACGAAAAAGCAGAGCACCCCAAGGAGATGTACTAGATCGAATGAAACCGATGTCCAACAATTCTCGTAGTTGGACCTTTAAACCTCGAAGTTCAATAGAGCCATTCGATATGGGGTTTTAGAAATGGTCTTTGTACCGTGTTCAAGATCAATAAAGAATTCAACTTCACGTTCGGGGTAGTAAATAGGGAAGTTTTTTTCAGAAATACGTCCAGGAAAGTCAATAACAACAGAATATTATTCAAATTTGACGTGTCTTTATTCAAATCCATAACATGGGCTAAGAAAGCTCGACATCCAGTTTTTCAATAAGCGAATAGCTTTATGATTAGATATGACAATGATTGATTTTAATGGTTTAGTTGCTTTGAATTGCATAACAAAAGGTTGGTTAGAATATGAAAACTAACAACCTTATTTAAAATAATCAATTTTGGCATGATGAGTAGTTAACCAATCAATCCTAAAATCACATCAAAAGCAAGTATCTTTAAAGAGATAAGGTCAATTGTGTAAGGTGATGGTGCCAACTTGAATCAAACAAGATTTATAAGCATGTTGGATGTGATGAAAGTTTCTCCTAACGGAGTTTCCACAGATACAGTCAAAGTCTAATTTCTCCGAGTCAAGTTTAAACGTTGAGCACATGCAGAGAGATAAATGAATGGGTAAGACCCAGATCAAGTAAGGTATAAACTTCGCAAGAATTTATAAATAGCTTACCCGTGATCACCTCGTTTGGGTTTCTCGCATTTTGACCGATCCACAACAAATGCTCTTCCGGAATCGTTGACTTTGACTTTTCCAAACAGATCTTTTGAGTCACCGTCTCCTCATTGAACTAGGTTTCGCTACCGCATAATCTCAAGCGATATGTCCTTCCTTTCCACAATTATAGCATACCTTGAACTATTGTGGGGCGGTTGGACCGATATGTCCTCTTTCTCGCATTTATAGCATATGAATGGGGTGGTCGTTCTCCTCCCTTAGAACTAGTTCTTGCCAAGACCGTCGTCTTCACATGGTCGTTGTTAAATCTCCTCTTTTTAAAATCTCCTCGACTCGCTTCTTCTATTTTCATGGCCATGATTACCACCAGAGTGGTTACCATTTTTGTCCGTCTGCTTTTCTTTCTCCATTGGTTATCATTATTACATTGATCGCTATCTCGTACGATCCTCGGTTATGGTCCTCGGTTGAACATACTCGTTATCTCGCTTCTAACAATTGAGCCACATTAACAACATCCGAATAGAGAGAAAATTTATGAGAAATGAGATATTGTCGTACGCCGGGTTTCAAACCTCTCGTAAACATCCGCGTATATCGTTCCTCATTCTCCACCAAATGAGGTGCAAACACGGATAACTCGCAAACTTTGCCTCGTCATTGAGACACCATCATGTTGTTTTGTTCTAATCGATGAACTCCACTTCCTTCATACGTATATTGAACACTTTCAGGAAAGTATTTGTCATTAAATAGTTTCAAACGCGTCTCCCAAGACATCTGCTTGAGTGCTTGGTGGATGGGTACGCTTCTGAGACTCCCATCGATGAGATACCCCTCGCCATGAAACATAAAGGTGGCGAATGGAACCTTCGTTCCTCCGTGCATCCCAAGACATCGAATATCTTGGTAATTTGTTTGACCCATGTTTCCGCCATGATCGGATCCGGCTTTCCTTAAATTCGTGGTCCCAACTCTTTGAACCGCTTGGCCGTGACAACCCGTGAATTGCTATCATTTCCTCCTATATTTTGAACACGAGTCTCCTAAATCTCGATTTTGCATGAATCGCAAAAAGCTTCTAAACATCCCTCGTTCATCATCTCGCGCCATTGGTGTTGTTCACGGGAGGAACATTGCCAACTGTTGCACGTTCTCCTCGTTGGTGAGTCTGAGGCGTCTCCACGGTCTCATTTCCATTGATAATATTCTCAATCGACATTCTCAAACATCGTCATAAAAACAATGGTTAATTAAGGAAATCAATATATCACATAATATCCCTATATATCGACCAACTAACAAATAAGCTTAGGTAGGACACACTAGCGAAGGATTTACTCGCTCTCTCCTCCTAGTTCTATTCCCCGATCTCCGCCAGAGATCATATCCCTAAGCTCGATACCAACCGTGACGCCCCCAAAATAGGTACACATCACCCATTCGAGTTGTCAATACACGGTACGTAAACAACTACAACTTTATTATTACAACATATAAAGCTGTGAGTTTAAATACGAGATATTGCCATCTAGACAATATCCACACGCAAATAAATCCCCATCATAATTATTGATACATTATTTTACAAAATGGTGAGGACTACTAAACAACTCTCTCTAGAACCTTCCTTCCATACCCAGGCACTAGTACTTTCGCTATATTCTCGCCTCCGAGAAGAAAAATGGAACAAAAAGGAAAAGGGTGAGCTCAACTAGCCCAAAGTAAAGAATATTATTACTAAGATAATATACAACAAATTATCATTAGTCTTTAACAGAAAAAAAACTAATAGAATACAATAGACAACAAGTTTTAAACCAATATTCATAGCTTGAAATAATAATTCATTAGAAGAGTTAAGTAGAGAATGCAAACTACTATCTTCTATGTATGAATTTAAAAGTTCGTCGCTCATCTTTTATCCTGTAACATCAATCAATATACATCCGAATCAAATATTCATCTTTTCACTACTGTGCCAAAGATATTCATCGATTGGTCATGTTCATCTAAACACTGTTCATCTTTTGCACTACGGCCAAAGATATTCATCGAAATCATTCATCTTTGCACTACAGCCAAAGAAACTAGTATCATAGTGGTGAATAGATATCAAAACATGGATACAATCAAAACTAGAATAGATATTTTGGAAAGGAAAATTTTCATTTTTTTGATGAAAGTCAGATTAAGTAAATAGTGTCATATCGTGAATAGTCTTGAGTATCGTGAATAGTAATTCGACACCAAAAGTTCCAAATTTGATAAAAACTTCAGATCAATATTCAAAAAGATAATGATATTGAAGAAATAAATATTCTGAAAAAAAAATATATCCCTTACCTCACATGCATAAGATCTTAGTTGAAAACCGGATATAAAGCTATGACTTGAACTTGAACAGTATAAAGCAATACTCAAAATATACTCAAAATATACACAAGAAATACTTCGATAATATAGAGAGAAAACTTCAGTTTTCGGTGTGATTTTCAATTCTAACCTAAGCACCTATTTATAGGAAAATGCTTTAGAACACCAAAGTTAGAAAATTTAATAAATATATATATATATATATATATATATATATCAAATTCATACGCCCACTTTAGAATTCAGATCCTAGCATTTCCCACATGCCACCTTCTAGAAAAGTAAGAAAAAACGTTTTTCATAAAATAAATAATTAAAACTTTCAAAAAATCAATTATTTTGAGCTTGAACTTCAATAATTCATAATAAATAGCCCTTTTATCGAGAAAATTGAATCTCGCGAATTTTTATAGGAAATTCAATTCTCTACAACTTTGTAGAAGAAAGTTTTCCAAATTCCAAACAAAAATTGACCGAAATCCACAAAGCAGGCGATTTTACAAGTTATAATCAAATTTCGATCAATAAATGGGGTCCACCAGACATGTTTAACATGTTTAAAACATTTATTGCAACAAAAATACTCTTCCTCCTCGATACTCATATATCCCACATTCGTTGTAAAAATATCACCATTATTATATTATTAAAATATAATAATATATTTAAATGAATTATTTTATAAGAAAAGATAAAATTTCAATTTTCAACAATTGTCACATTAAAAATTTTCTCCATCTATATCCACATAAAATCAATATTTTCCTCATCATATGAATCAATAATTAATTATTCACAAATAATATTATTGTAATCACAATATTGACAACCGCATAGCGGTTCAGGAAGAGGGGCTTTCAATAAGAATTTCTCCTTCTTGGCGCATGCAATTAGGTGACCAAACCTCTCCTTAGGCGAACTTTCTAGACATTGCCAATAATGTTATCTAATAATATTATTCAGATAATATGAATTATTGCTTCGATAATGAAAAATATTGTGTAATGACAATTATCAAACAACAAAGAATATAAAATATCAACGCAAGCAATTATTAAATCAATAAAATCTTTCGAGCAGTAATTACTATAACCATTATTGAGTAGTGCCTTCTTACGTAAGAATCAATAATTGGTGCAATACTGCAAAGTACTCTTGTGTTTTAAACCACAGTAGTATTTTAAAGATAATTAGAATAACTACGCGCGTTATTTTTAAACAACTTATATTTGTCGTTTTCTTCATCCAATCGCTTTTCAGTTATGGGCCCACAAAGGCTGCTGCGTCGTCGCATTTAATATATCCCCGACAACAAGAATATTCCACGACCAAACGAATATTCCCCGACAACAATGAATATTTTATAACCACTTGCTTATTTTGAAATATTGCGTATTTTACCCATAACTATCCACATTAATCAAATCAACCCTTACTATTTCAAAATAATAAATAGAGAAAATTAAATTTCATTAATAATAAGTTGGGGTCTTACATATATATAGTCCGAATCTTAAGCTCACCCCTTATCTAACTCACCCGAGCTCACCTCCCTTTAGCGACGGACCCGGTGACGGTTCGGTCATACAACCGTTGTCTATACTTTTAGCGACGGACAACATATAGTGTCGCTAAATGGGGGTGAGCACGGGTGAGTAAGATAAGGGGTATGCACTTGATCCTTGATATATATATATATACGGTCCGGATCTTAAGCTCACTCCTTATTCAACTTGTAGGGTTTCGACAAAGAAACACAACGGAAATAAACCAATTTAAAGCAATTCCGAAACCCAAAACAGGATCCATGCGAAAACAATTAACTCAGTGATTAGAAATTATACCGATTTTGATACTGAAATTGATGCGCTCGAATCTCCAACGCAATCCAAATGAATCGCGCCTCTACGTTAGTATCCACACGAACGCTCCGAGAATCGCCCCACGATTGCAGAAGAAGGAACCGTGGTACTAGCCACCAAGGATGAGGATTTTCAGAACTTGAGGATTTTTTTCTCTAGTCTCTCTCTAAGAAATAATTTAGGGTTTTCAGTTTATGAATAATACCTAAAATGGTCGCAACATATATATATATATATATAGCCATTTAAAAATATTATTCAAAACCTAATTTAATAAAAAAATTTATATATATATATATATATATATATATATCTTAATTAAGTCTTACTTAATTAATATACCTATATATAAATTATCCTATTAATTTAAATTCGTAATTTAAATACTATCAATCATATTGATATATTTAAATATTTACAATTGAAATTAATCCCCTTTTAATTACGTTCTATGTGTGTGACCCTATAGGTTATTATTACTTTGGCAATAATTTTAAAATCATATTATAAAATTATAAACAGTGAGCGACATCTAGTAATGCATCACTGCTACCCAAGTAATAATAAGATCGATGATTCGATGCAACCTTTTCGTGACCAATGTTTCGATGTAATTTAATCCTTTTAACCTTAATATCCTAGATTAAAATCAAGTCATGGAATGTGTCATACTCTTCATAATTTAATCTGAGTTTTCTTGATCAATGAGTAGACTATATGAAATAAACCACTATTTGAGCATGGCCATGCATTTCATAGTCCTACTCAATCAAGAGGCCTATGAATATCACCCCTAATATATAGGATGGTTAAATTCCATCTAGATCACTCATATTCCTCACACGATTCATGATGTACCCAATAATCACCTTTATAGTCCACCCTATTAAAGGTGACATTTGATGATATCAAAGTACATAAATTCCCGTGTAGTAATATAGTGATTTCAGGTCGGAGGATCATTACATCATTGTCATTATGAGAATTGCTAATGACACTTCGCATAATGCTCCATATAGAATTCTCATGGTGGGTCTGTCCAGTACATCATTCTCTAACATGTACCTATGCATTGACTTAATATCTCATATATTTATGAGATTTGGTCATCAGTCAATCCACATACTAGTCTCAATTCATCACTGTTGTCCCATCAACAATAATACTCGACTAGGGACATTTAAGAACAATGATACTAATTATAATTATATAATCTTATGTTCAAGTCACATACTTGAAACTATATAATTTGTATCACTATTCTAAGGAATTTTATTTTGTTAACATTTATATAACGCAGTAAATAAAACCATAATAAAATCATTCATTTATTCAATCAAATATAATATCAAAATGTTAAGCAATTATATAAAATAATTGGCCTCTAGGGCATAAACTCTAACAGTCTCCCACTTGCACTAGAGCCAATCACTCATGTATCTAATACCCATAGAACTAGTGTGACCTTCGTGCTTCTGCTGCGACAAAGCCTTGGTCAGTGGATCTGCAACATTATCTTCTGTTGGCACTCTTCCTATATGTACATCTCCTCCATCAATGATTTCACGGATGAGATGGTACCGCCTAAGTATATGCTTGGATCGTTGGTGAGATCTGGGTTCCTTAGCCTGTGCAATGGCTCTATTATTATCACAGTATAGAGCAACCGGATCAACAATGGTTGGAACAACACCAAGTTCAATGATGAACTTTTTAATCCATACAGCCTCCTTGGCTGCACTAGAAGCAGCAATATACTCAGCCTCTGTTGTAGAATCGACTACTTTCTCTTGCTTCGAACTCTTCCAGCTAACAGCACCACCATTAAGGCAAAACACAAAACCTGACTGAGACTTATAGTCATCATTGTCAGTCTGGACACTAGCATCTGTGTAACCCTTTATTGCCAGTTCGTCTTCACCTCCATATACCAAGAATGAATCCTTAGTCCTCTTTAGATACTTGAGGATATTCTTGACTGTTGTCCAGTGACCTTCACCTAGATTCGACTGGTATCTGCTCGTCATGCTCAAAGCATACGAGACATCCGGACGAGTATATATCATTGCATACATAATAGATCCAATTGCCGAAGTATAAGGGATCTTTCTCATACACTCCTCATCATCTTGTGATTTAGGACATTGGGCCTTAAAGATCTTTATACCATGAGTCATGGGTAAGTGTCCTCTTTTTGCCTCTTGCATGCTGAACCGTTTCAACACTTTATCAGTATATGTACTCTGACTTAAGCCGAGCATTTTTCTCGATCTATCTCGATAGATCTTGATACCTAAAATGTAGGCTGCATCGCCTAAATCTTTCATGGAGGAACATTTTCCTAACCATGTTTTTATAGCCTGTAATGAAGGAATGTCATTCCCAATAATTAATATGTCATCAACATATAATACTAGGAATACAATGTGACTCCCACTAACCTTTTTATATACACAAGGTTCATCTTCATTTTTAATAAAACCAAACTCTTTGACTGCTTCATCAAATCGAAGATTCCAACTCCGAGAGGCTTGCTTCAATCCATAAATGGATCGCTGCAACTTACATACCTTTCCAGCATCCTTTGGATTGACAAAACCCTCAGGTTGTGTCATGTACACATCCTCAAGGAGATTTTCGTTAAGGAAAGCAGTTTTGACATCCATCTGCCAGATTTCGTAATCGTAAAAGGCTGCAATAACAAGTAAGATCCTGATGGATTTAACCATTGCCACTGGAGAGAAGGTTTCATCATAGTCAACACCTTGAAGTTGTTTGTAACCTTTTGCTACCATTCGACCTTTGTAGGTTTGTAAATTACCATCCATGTCGGTTTTCTTCTTGAAAACCCACTTGCACCCGATTGGTTTTACCCCTTCGGGTGGATCAACCAAAGTCCATACTTGGTTAGTATACATGGAGTCTATTTCAGATCTCATGGCTTTAAGCCATCTCTCAGAATCTGGTCCATTCATAGCTTCTTGGTAGGAAGCAGGCTCATCTTGATCTATGAGCATCACATCGCTATTTTGAGTCACAAGATATCCATAATATCTCTCGGGCTCTTGGCGTGTCCTACCAGATCTATGAATTCCTTGTGTAATTTGAGCAGGTTCACTTTCCACAACATCTTGTGGTTCCTGCTCACGTTCCAACTTAGGTTCAATGATATTCTGTGGTTCTCGAATTTCTTCGAGTTCTACTTTCCTCCCACTTTTCCTTTAGAGACAAATTCTCTTTCTAGAAAAATACCAGTTCGAGCAACAACCACTTTGTTCTCAGAAGGTTTGTAGAAATAATACCCTTTTGTTTCCTTTGGGTATCCCACAAAATTACATTTGTCAGATTTGGGTCCGAGCTTGTCAGAATCTAGACGTTTTACAAACACCTCGCAACCCCAAATCTTCATGAACGACATACTAGGACGTTTCCCAGTCCACATCTCATATGGTGTCTTCTGAACCATTTTTGTAGGAACACGGTTAAGTGTGAATGCAGCTATCTCTAGGGCATGACTCCAGAAGCTTATTGGAAGATTTGCATGACTCATCATTGATCGTACCATGTCCAACAAGATTCGATTCCTCCTCTCAGACACACCATTCCATTGTGGTGTTCCAGGTGGAGTGAGCTGTGATATAATACCACACTCCTTTAGAAGGTCATCAAAGTCTTGGCTTAGGTATTCACCTCCTCGATCGGATCAAAGAGCTTTAATGCTTTTGCCAAATTGGTTTTGAACTTCATTCTTGAATTCTTTGAACTTTTCAAAGCATTCGGATTTGTGTCTCATAAGATACACATATCCATATCTACTGAAGTCGTCAGTAAATGTAATGAAGTAATAAAACCTGCCTCTTGCTAACGAACTCATGGGTCCACATACATCACTATGTATAAGTCCCAATATATCGCTAGCCCGTTCACTGTGTCCAGTGAAAAGGGCTTTAGTCATCTTGCCTAATAAACAAGATTCGCATTTTTCATATGATTCAAAATTAAATGAATCCAAAAATCCATCTTTATGGAGTTTTGATATGCGTTTCTCATTTATATGGCCCAAACGACAGTGCCAGAGATATGTCGGATTTGAATCATTTGATTTAAATCGTTTTGTATTTATGTTATAGATAAGCATTTCCAAATCAAGAATATAAAGACCATTAAACAATTGTGCAACACCATAACATATATCATTTAAGTAAAACGAACAACGGTTGTTCTTTATTATAAATGAAAAACCTTTCTTGTCCAAACAAGAAACAGAAATAATGTTTTGCTTATAGCAGGCACAAAATAACAATCTTCTAATTCTAAAACTAGCCCAGAGGGCAAAGATAAATGATAAGTTCCTACGGCCAGTGCAGCAACTTTTGCTCCATTCCCAACACGTATGTCAACCTCTCCTTTTGCCAAAGTCCTACTCCTTTAGAGTTCCTGCACATTAACACAAATGTGAGAACCACATCCAGTATCCAATACCCATGATGTAGAAGTAGACAAATTGACTTCTATAACATATATACCTGAATCAGAAGTCCCATTTCCTTTCTTTTTCTTCACTTTTTCTAAATAAGCAAGACAATTCCTCTTCTAGTGTCCAGGTTTTCCATAAAAGTGACAATCACCTTCTTTAGCCACCCCGCCTTTAGGCTTTAAAGCCTGCTTGGTTTTAAAATTGGGTTTGGCACCAAATTTAGATCCTATCTTCTTCTTGCCTTTCCAATTTCCCTTAGCATTCCCCTTTTGCACCATCATTATGGGAGCGGGTCCTGCCTTTTTCATGTTGTTCTCGGCAGTTCTTAACATGCTCAACAACTCACTAAGGGGTTTCGCAATTTCATTCATAAGATAATTCATGACAAATTGAGAATAGCTGCTGTTCAGGGATTGCAAAACAAGATCTGTTTGGGCCTCCGGAGTGATTGGAAAACCCAACCTATCAAGGTACTCAATATACCCAATCATTTTCAGCACATGTGGACCAACTGGATCACGTTCACCCATCTTGCAGTGATACAATGCCTTGCTTGTATCATACCTCTCCTATCGAGCATGCCCTTCGAACAATTTCTTGAGATGCTCGATAATCTCATAAGCATCCATCAACTCATGTTGCTTCTGAAGCTCAGCGTTCATGGTTGCTAGCATGAGACAACTCACGTCCAGAGCATCATCTTGATGCTTCTTGTAAGCATTATGCTCCGCACGTGGTGCAGTATCAGCTGGTACTGCATGAATGGGCTTTTCAATGACATATAGCTTGTGCTCTTGTTTGAGGACAATCCTCAAGTTCCTATGCCAGTCAAGAAAATTAATTCCACTTAGCTTGTCCTTCTCAAGGACTGATCATAGTGAAAGACTACTTGTATTGTTGTTGTTTGCCATTGATATCTATAATTTATAAGTGCAAAAAAATAATAAGTCAAATTGCAGAGTTGATATTATGTAATTGATAATAGTACATTCAAAATATACCTCTCACTATTTTATTCAAATTAATAGCCCTCACTATTAATTCGGAAAGCATTTTTTAATTAAATCTTTCTAGTGAGCCAAGATCCATATTTCATTATGCCCTAAGTTAACTTTGGCTAATCTCTTAAAACACAATTATTTAGATAGACAACCCTTTTGTCAATTATATCATATATAACTCTTGGATAGTTTGGTAAACAACATTTGTTTCTAGTCCATCTAATGGTACCAACCAAACTCTATGCCTCTAAGTCCACAATCCTATTGAGATAACTTAGTTAAGTCAGGCCCAATGATTTTAACAGTTTGGATATCATAATTATCCTATCGCATCTTACCTAGATAAATAGGGTACTTTGCTTTGGCAAACCTACATCTATTGATCAAGGTCTTGATGAGTGTTATTCATTGGAAGGCATCTGATTTAGACTTAATAATTTAATGAGGGATTTTATATAAAAATAAATAAATTTAGATCTCACGAATTTTAATTTTATTAAACATGCACATTATTTATCATATCATATCACATACAAGCATAAATAAAGTGCAAAATAAAATGTGTCACAGTTATGGCCCAATCCACTGTCAATCTTTTCAAGCTAATGAAAGATTGAAGGTCAATCTAAGGTGGTAAAAGATCTTAAAATAAATAGCTTCCTTGGATCTTCCTCAAGCATGTGCCTCCTCTCCATCATCATCTTTCCATCATGTTCTCCATCTTGACATCTTCATCGATTACAGATTATTACATGACATAAAGAAACCTCGAGTTACATTCGAGGGGATTTAGATGAGAAGAGAATATTACATTAGAATTTATAGAAAGGCACGACATGCAAGCCGTATTTCAAAACCAAAAACCACTAACATATGGGTCAAAAGGCCATAACTGTGCACCATGCATATCACAATAATCACATAACAATTTATATATAATTAAAGAAAACCATATATAACATATAGGGGACACGACCATCGTCGTCGCCTTCTGACGGGGTCTCCCCCTCATGATGGTCCAACCTGACCAATCAATGGTGGGTGGTCTCACCGACCGGTCATTGCAATGGGGGTCAGGCGCCACCGAAAATTTTTTTTTCGAACTACAATCTATATTGCAGAATTTTTCCAAATGATTCTCTGAAACAGTTTCAGAATCACGTATTTTAATCCACCAAAACACCCATAATAACAAATTATATATGTCCAGGGGCGATTTAATCATATTAAAACGAATAACAGTACACCTAGAATTTATCATATATGTCCAGTTTCGATTAATCATATTAAAACGATTCTTCATGCTTCTAATCCGATTAGAACAGTTATATTGTTATTCCACCGATTAAAGATACGAGTAACAGTATCATCATATATATTACCAGAATACACATACAACGGAATATCATATATTCAATTTCATATCGGTAAACATGAATAATATCATATATCATATATATCGAATACAATTAAAACACGTAATCTGAATTAATCTTTTCGCAAGTAGCTTTGATACCACTGTAGGGTTTCGACACAGAAACGCAGCGGAAATAAACCAATTTAAAGCAATTCCGAAACCCAAAACAGGATCCATGCGAAAACAATTAACTCAGTGGTTAGAAATTATACCGATTTTGATACTGAAATTGATGCGCTCGAATCTCCAACGCAATCCAAATGAATCGCGCCTCTATGGTATCCACACGAACGCTCCGAGAATCGTCCTACGATCTCGAAGAAGAAGGAACCGTGGTACTAGCCACCAAAGATGAGGATTTTCGAACTTTTTTCTCTAGTCTCTCTCTAAGAAGCGGCTAGGGTTTTCGATTTATGAATAATACCTAAAATGGTCGTAACATATCATATATATATATAATATATATATATATATATATATATAGCCATTTAAAAATATTATTCAAAACCTAATTTAATAAAATCCGAATATATATATATATATATATATATATATCTTAATTAAGTCTTACTTAATTAATATACCTATATATAAATTATCCTATTAATTTAAATTCGTAATTTAAATACTATCAATTATATTGATATATTTAAATATTTATAATTTAAATTAATCCCCTTTTAATTACGTTCTATGTGTGTGACCCTATAGGTTATTATTACGTTGAAAATAATTTTAAAATCATATTATAAAATTATAAACAGTGAGCGGCATCTAGTAATGCATCTCTGCTACCCAAGTAATAATAAGATCGATGATTCGATGCGACCTTTTCGTGACCAATGTTTCAATGTAATTTAATCCTTTTAACCTTAATATCCTAGATTAAACTCGAGTCATGGAATGTGTCATACTCTTCATAATTTAATCTGAGTTTTCTTGATCAATGAGTAGACTATATGAAATAAATCACTATTTGAGCATGACCATGCATTTCATAGTCCTACTCAATCAAGAGGCCTATGGATATCACCCCTAATATATAGGATGGTTAAATTCCATCTAGATCACTCATATTCCTCACACGATTCATGATGTACCCAATAATCACCTTTATAGTCCACCCTATTAAAGGTGACATTTGATGATATCAAAGTACATAAATTTCGTGTAGTAATTTAGTGATTTCAAGTCGGAGGACCATTACATCATTGTCACTATGAGAATTGCTAATGACACTTCGCATAATGCTCCATATAGAATTCTCATGGCGGGTACATCCAAAGACATCGTTTTCAACATGTGTACCTATGCATTGACTTAATATCTCATATATTTATGATCAACGAGATTTGGTCATCAGTCAATCCACATACTAGTCTCAATGCATCACTGTTGTCCCATCAACAATAATACTCGACTAGGGACATTTAAGAACAATGATACTAATTATAATTATATAATCTCATGTTCAAGTCACATACTTGAAACTATATAATTTGTATCACTATTCTAAGGAATTTTATTATGTTAACATTTATATAACGCAGTAAATAAAACCATAATAAAATCATTCATTTATTCAATCAAATATAATATCAAAATGTTAAGCAATTATATAAAATAATTGGCCTCTAGGGCATAAACTCTAACACAACTCACCCGAGTTCACCCCCCTTTAGCGACGGACCCGGTGACGGTTCGGTCATACAACCGTCGTCTATACTTTTAGCGACGGACAACATATAGCGTCGCTAAAAGTATAACGATTTTGCCATATGACCGAATCTGTCACGGATCCGTCGCTAAAGGAGGGTGAGCTCGGATGAGTTGGATAAGGGGTGAGCTTAAATATATAGCCTAGTAAAAAAAATATACATTTATATATACCCTATAACAAATTTGGAATTCATGTTTGAAAATTTGAGAAATAATTAGTTTTAAAGCACTTGAACATCTTTGAGATAATTTATCAAACACCACAAGTGCACAACTTAATGTGAGGAATGTAGAGTGTGTTATGCAAAGTGAGTTTGTGAAAAATCTAAAAATCACGGCTCTCATCTAGTTCCATAACAAAAATTACACCCAAAACAAGAATTTACACAAATTTACAAGCAGAAAGAATCTATCACACCCATATTTTCTAAATCTAATTTTTTTAGGGTTTTGAGAATTTAGTATTCTAAATGGGGCTGACAGAATAAATCTGAGAGAGTAATAGTATGCATACCTTGAAGGCTGCTAGAAGAGAGAAGGAAGGGAGCAGTGGCAGCGAAGGCGAAGCACATTAGAGCAATGGAGCAAAGGCAGGAAAGGTGAGTTTGGTAAAGAGAAGAGAGGGAAGTGTTTGACAAAAAAGAGGAGGCATGATGTGGCATCAAGACTTAATTATTTTTTTTACCATATATCAATAGCTGATGTGATTGTGCCACATCATCCGGTCTAAAACGGTCACCAAAACCCGGTCGCCGTAGAATAATTGTTTTATTTTTGGTCCTAATCCATCAAAATCTCAAGAAGTATCCTGGACGGAGGGAGTATTTCCCACCAATTAATTGTTCCCTAAATATCTCTATCCTTTCTTATGTGCTACAGTCCAAGAGGTCATTGGCAACCTCGCTGAACAAGCATATACATACAAAATCCACCTCAAAAATACGTAGACAAACATGCATGTTTACATCTCCACCATATTTTTAAATGAAAAATTACAGATATATATATATATATATATATATATATATATATATATATTTGTAATTCGAGAGAAGCTGCCATGCATCTAATTTGGTGACAAGAAATTTAATTCGCTCCATTTTTTGTTCTTGGCCCGTAGTGTAAAAGTTTTATGAAGTTATTTTAGATAGCTGGCATCATGCTTTTAAAAATTTAACTAGAATCCAATTAATACTGACATACAATTTGGCTTTTGATCAGATCATACCACAACATATTAATTAAATTTTAAAATTGTTAATAAAAATTTAAAATAAATAAATTTTGTGATTAATAATTTTTATTACATACTATATAATTATAATTATTGTATCAATTAAATTAATTAAATTTATATTAATTTAAAATTTAATATCTATTCGTTTGACTTCAAATACAAATTGTATATTTAGTTTCTGAGCAGATGGAATATTTGGTACTCCCCTGAATTTGCTATAAATTAACTAGAATAAATTTAACCATTCTAAAACAGTATGCTTAAACCTATCTCTTTTGTAGCAAAAATTATGTGTACAATGCAATTGGTTTTTAGATTAATTTGCTCTTAATTCTTATCAAGAAAAAAGGACACAATATATATATATATATATATATATATATATATATATATATATATATATATATATATATATATATACACACACACACTCTTAGACAATTAGATTTGGTATGATAGATTGTCGTAGCACAGCACAATATTTTAATGACAAAAAGAACATTTTTTTTAAAGAGAAAACACAATTATTATGACCCATAATTTTTTGACTCATAATTTGTAAAAATATACTAATGGGGTATTTAATTTGTAATAATATTAACAATGATGTAAACACAATATATAGAAGTATTATCAAAGGGACACGAGCTCTTCTCACATAAAAATAAGACCCACCTTATTTTCTTATAAAAAAACTATATAAAAAATATTAAAATTACATATAAAACCCTATAATCTATGTAGTATCATTATTTTATCTACGTATGACCAATAAAATGTATAACTACAATCATTATATCACAAGTTGTTAGACTATATATATATATATATATATATATATATATATATATATATATATATATATTGTAACATTCATCTCACAAAGTCCGCCCATTAATCTGTCTTATATGCACCACCATTTCGGGACTGATGACAATAAAAAGGACCATTACAATATTAAGCTTTAGTTTCCGGATTAATCTTCCCCCAAGAAGAAGCTATTAACGTTTATACAACCATAATGAATGTTGGTGGCGCCACCCAGCAGAAGAAGACCTCTCTGTTCAGTCCGGGGCGTTCGCCGGTGGCCGGTAATAGTTCTCCGGCAAATAATAATAAGCAGGAGAAGAGTAGTAGCATTTTATCAGCCTCGCCAAACCATTCAAGCAGCTCATCGTCATGTTGCCGAGGGTTCACTGACTGCAAAATATTGGAGCCTTGTGTTGTTGATTTAAAAACAACCCAAATAATACGATGATCTCATTTCCAATGTCTTTCTTACTCCAGGTACTCTTGCATAGCAAAGGCATGGTGATACCAACCAAGTCAAAGACGGTTGGTTATATAATCTATAGTTTGATTTTACTCTTTCCATAACTTATTTGACTTTTGACCATGTTAAAATAAATATATACTTTTTGTTATATATATATAGGAAAAAATCATATATATATATGATGAATAAGCATCACAATGTCGTATTGTATATGCTCATCATAAAAAGTTTTACGTGATGGTTTTGAAAATCACGCAAACGATTAGTGCTTTTGTGATAATTAATAAAATCACATTAACACATAATCTATTGTGATTGTCATAATCGTCACACAAAAAACAAGACTTTAGAGATCAAAGGTAAGAACGTGAATATCTATTTACGTATAATTTATATCACTGTATTAATTGTATCAAATGATACTTGTAGTATTCGAACTCTCCCTGCATTTGCAAACTAAATAATGAGTATTACCACTACACCAAAACCCAAATTATGATTATAATTTTAAAACAAAATGTAAAAGGGAACATATGTGAGTTGACTTGCTAAACAAAATTACTTCCACATAAGATTTGGTGATTGCAATGTCAGTTACAAATATTCTATAATGCAAAATGTAAAAGGGAACATATGTGAGTTGACTTGTTAAACAAAATTACTTCCACATAAGATTTGGTGATTGCAATGTCAGTTACAAATATTCTATAATGATGGTAAAATTAGTCATCATTGAAAGCCATCATATATTTTATTATTTTGTGATGACTTGAAAATTCTATTATAAAATACATTCTTTTTGTAATTACAAATAAAAGTCGTTACAAAAATCTATCTTTTTTAATGATTGTCGTCATGGCCATCATAAAATATTGTTTTGGTTATTTCTTACATTAAAATATTAGTGATAGCTTAAATGCAATCACAAAAAGGGTATATCTATAAGTAATGACTTAGTGCGTCACAAAAAGAAAATTTATTTTGCGTGAAAAATTTGGTGTGATTGACATGACCATCACAATTATAATACATTGATGGTAATATTAGTCATCACTAAGAACCATCATATATACTATTATTTTGTGATTGTTTAAAAAGTCTATCACAAATTATTATCATTTGTGATTATTTTTAAAAACTGTCACAAAATTTCCGTCACATATTCTTGTTTTTCTAGTAATGAAAGTAATAAAAATTTAAATTCAAAAATTAAAATGAGACTCTCTTTGGGACGTGTATATATCATGTATGATTTATATACGCATGTTTGCAAGTACTTCTTGGAGTACTCATGAATCAAAGCATATATAATAATTCTGAATGAACATGCATATATGCATGTTCTCATTTATATAATATATAATTATTGAATGAACATGCGTTGAAGTGTTGAACATAGATAGCATATTTGTTGTAATAACAATTTAATATTTAACTGAAAATGTGAATTAAGGTGGTAGAACTAGAAAGTGAGCTGGAAAGCAGAAGGAACTGAGGGCCATGTACAAGATGAGGATGGAAAGAACACAAGATTATTTAAGGTATTGTCTTCAAATAGCTCAAGACAAAGGTTTCTTGGATATTATACTCAATAACAACAACAACAACAAAGACATTAACATCGATGGCGCTACCACTTAATCTT